>OY757927.1:27921057-28482084 GCA_963585895.1 Sepioteuthis lessoniana
CCGTTTGTATCTCAAAATCCCTGAGGAGTTTGCGTATCTCATTCTTCAGGACAGATTCTGGATTGTGCATATACCATTTGTTCGCATGGTCAAACCCCATTTTCTTGCACAATTCCCAATGGATCACCTTGCCCACCCAGTCGTGTCTAGCCTTATACTCTTTCTGTGCAAATTTGCCGCATTTGCTTATATGTGATTGAGCGTTTCTATTATTATTATTGTCATTATCTTTTTATATTATATATATATATATATATATATATATAATCTTTGGTAACTGATTTTAAATTTTACATTAATAATTCCATTAATCTAGTATTCCTATCTAATACGTAATAAGCGAGTTCAAACTCTAGTCGCGCCTCTTATCTCCCCAGCTACGGGTTCTCCTAAAGGATGTGTCTGGTATTAAATAACCCACGAGGGTTAATATGCCAGTTTTTCAAACCATACTCCTATGACAAACATAAGAAATGTTAGATGCTTTTTCCTGTGATGTCATGAAATATGAAATAATTTTACCTTGATAAAAAATATTGGTTTAACGACTGAAATTATATGAATGTATGCACTGACAGAAAATCAAAGTGTGGTTTCTTAAATATCACAGTATGTGGGAAGAGAACATATGTTGTTGTCATTGAATTATTCATGGAACAAAAACAAAAAGTGACATTCTTTACTTATTAAAAAGTTCCATTCTTGCTTAATGGCTATCATCAAAGCCTACGTCCAAATTCACAAATCTCTATACATAAAAGACAGATCGATTTTGAATGTACCTATGAATTCAATTTTCTCGAGTTGATTTATTTACAAGTATTTGAACTGTATATAAATATTAGATATACGCAAAAGTTCCAACTGGCATTTTTGGAAAATACTAGCTATACGGAGATGCCCGTGGTGTAATGGTTATCGTCGTAGGAAATGGAGATGGCGACACGAGTTCAAATCCTGGACGAGACTGATTGCATTTCACATTGCACTAATATCCTTGGGAAAGGTATGAATCCAATTATTCTCCCTCCAGCTATGGGTAAAATAGGAGGGCAGACTAGGTTCTTCAGCCTTTGTGAGACAACTAGTATAGCAGAAGGAAAACTCTGAATTCAAACTCCGCTTAAAAAATTGACCTTGTGTCATATCCTGCCCGATTGGTAAATATGTATACGAGGGTCGTTGAAAAAAGTCTCAACCAGAAAGAAGAAATATAGCTGAACTTCATTGGCCTAGCGGTTAGAGTGTTCGCCAATGGCCTGGGAGACCTGGGTTCAATCCCAGGTCGAGTCATACCAAAGACTCAAAAAATGGTACTTGATGCCTCCTTGCTTAACACTCAGCATTATAAGGTGCGGATCAAGGGTAAAGTAGAGCCATCCAGGGAAGGAGTAGCGCCCTCCCCTACATCTTGGTGTAGTAGCTATCGAAAAGGGAGCCTTTGGGTTACCCTCAACTATGGTCGCCAACTTTACTTTTTTTTTACTCTTTTAATTGAGGCAACACTTCTTATGAAATAATGAAAATTAATTCTGATTTTTCTCGTTTTATAAAAAGTGGTAGTGCCTTGCCACAGCAAACATGTTCATCTATGAACTTCTTTCTGGGTGAGGCTTAGAAATTTTCAACAACTCTTGTGTGTGCGTATATATATATATATAAGTAAAGTTGGCGACGGTTGTCAAGGGCGATCCAAGGGCTCCCTTTTTAATAGCTACTATACCGAGGTGTAGGGGAGGGCGCTACTCCTTTCCCTATATATATATATATATATATATGGGGGTACGTAGTTTCTGTTGTTGCTGCTTTGTAAGATTCTATGAAAGATACCCAGCAAAAACAATTACGAACGCGGACTACGCCGATGACATAGCGCTTCTGGCAAATACACCCGCCCAAGCCGAAACCCTGCAACTTAGTCTGGAACGAGTAGCTACAGGCATAGGCCTCCATTTCAACGCAGACAAGATGGAATATAATCATCATCATGTCGTGCGGCTAGCATGGATATCCCTGACCCTCTCTCTCCACGTCTCCCTATCATTCATCGCCTCTGGCAGGTCTTCAGGGTTACATCCCGTATCCTCACATAGCTGCTGTATGTATGTTCGAGCTGGTCGTCCTGCTTTTGATTGGCCATATGCGGGGGTCCACAGGAGTACATCACTTACGAGCTCGTTCTTGCTTCTCCAGCAGTGTCCGGCATGTCTGGTTCGTCTAGCTTGGATAGTTTTCGTGATAGGTGGTAGGTGACCGTATAGTTGGAGCCTTGTGGGGTGTTGTTGCCAGGGCTTGTTCAATATTGCCCTCAACATTCTTGTATAATTGCCGTCTAGCTTCTTCTCTTGCCGTTTAGGCAGCGTCCAAGTAGTGCATCTATATAGCAGTATCGACACGACTGCAGTCTGGAAGAAACTGCGTTTCATTTTATCGGTCAGGTTTGATTTCCATATGATCGAAAGCCTATCGATAGCTGTCCATGCCTTCGTTAGCCGTGTGTCGATGTCTTTTTCGGTTGATGAGACGCTGCTTCCTAGGTAGGTGAATTTCTCAACCTGTTTCAGAGAGGTTCCGTCTAGTGTGGAGATGTCACCTTTCTGATTAAAGCACATAAATTCAGTTTTGTGTGCATTAACATGGAGTCCAATGCCTTCCAAGATATGCAGTAGTGTTTCGGCTTGGTTGGGTGTATTGGTCAGTAGCGCTATGTCATCGGCGTAGTCGACGTCGGTAATTGTTTTTGCGGGGTACCTTCTGCTTCTTTTCTTTGTCAGCACGAAGCCGTTTTCCCTAATGTTATCGATCGATGTCCTAAGTACGTAGTCTAGACAGATGATAAAGAGGTATGGGGCTAGCGTGTCCCCTTGTAGTACTCCTGCTACAATGTCGAAGTATTCTGTTTCTCCACCCGGTGAACGCACTTTTACTTTGGTGTTTCTGTAGAGAATCGTTATTGCTGCTTCGGTTTCTTCTGGTAGGCCGTATGCTAGAAGTATTTGTTCCATCTTCCCTCTGTGAATGGAATCGAAGGCCTTGGTAAAATCGAGAAATAGTAATGTCGCCTGTAGGTTTTTTGCCCTAACGCCTTCTAGTATTCTACGGATGGTCAATATTTGTGAGGTCGTGGACCTGTTTCTTCTGAAGCCATTTTGGTTTTTCCTCAGGATTTTGTCGATTTGGGGTACTATACGGTTTCGTAGTAGGGCATTGTAGATTTTGGCTGCTATGGATGTAAGTGTTATACCTCGATAGTTCTTGGCTAATCCGAGGTCACCCTTTTTAGGGAAGTGGAGGATGCATCCCTTCGTCCATCTGTCTATCGGATTTTGCTTATAGACTGCGTTGCAGTGTCGGAGCAGTATGTCGTCGAATTGTCTAATCTTCCACACTTCTGGGGGAATCTCGTCAAGCCCTGCAGCTTTCCTATTTTTAATTTTTCTAAGAACCGAGTCGAGTTCTTCTTTGGTGAACGGTCCTAGTTTAATGTCCAATTGCTTACTGATAATTCTGGTGATCGGTTCCTGCGTAACATTCGGAAGGTTAGCTAGTAGGTTTTCAAAATGCTGTTTCCACAGTTTTATTCTTTCTTGTTGGTTTGCCGCTTTTAGTTTTGCTTTGGCTGTGCTTTTCCTTCTACTCACTTCGTTTATTGTTTGCCAGGCTATCCTAGATTGCCTATCTTCCTCCGAGTCTCTAATCTTATCTATCTTATTTCGCGTGCATTCCGTTTGTTCTTTTAGATATATGCCTGCTACTTGATATTGTGCCTTTTTTAGTATTTGGGCATTTGCAATTGTTGGGCTCATCCGATAGCTTTTGGAGGCAGTTTTCACAAGTGCTAGTTTTTCTCTAACCTCTTCCGTTTCCCATGGGGCTCTATATTTCGTTCTAGGTTTTGTTGGAATACACTTCGATGGAATATATGTGCTTTAATCAAAGAGGCGACATCTCCACACTAAAAGGTAGCTCTCTGAAACTAGTAGACAAGTTCATCTACCTTGGAGGCAGGGTCTCATCAACCGAGATAGACATCAACACGCGACTAGCAAAGGCATGGACAGCTATCGATAGCCTATCGGTCATATGGAAATCAGACCTGACCGATAAAATGAAACGCAGTTTTTTTCAAGCAGCGGTCGTGTTGATACTGCTGTATGGATGCACTACATGGACGCTAACTAAACGTATGGAGAAAAGGCTTGACAGCAACTACACAATAATTCTGCGAGCAATATTGAACAAGTCCTGGAGGCAGCACCCCACAAAGCAGCAGTTGTACGGCCACTTACCACCCATCACGAAAACTATGCATGTTAGACGAACCAGACATGCGGGACACTACTGGAGAAGTAGGGACGAACTCATAAGTGAAGTACTCCTGAGGACCTCCTTACATGGATGAGCAAAGGCAGGACGACCTGCTAGGACCGATTGGGACGTAGTCTTGAAGACCTACCGGAAGCGATGGGCGATAGAGAAGTGTGGCGGGAGAGGGTCAGCGAAATCTGTGCTGATTGCTCGACCTGATGATGATGATGATGATTGAATGACAGGTAACAAGTCTCACCTCTACAAACTTCAGATATTGCCCAATATTAATACAGGTTTTTAAAAAACGTCAAACTAGATTCTGTTCTCCAAATTTTCTTCTAGCTTAGGGTTTAGTGTATATATATATATATGTGTGTGTGTGTGTGTGTGTGTGTGTGTGTGTGTGTGTGTGTGTGTAACCTGAACATCACTGGCTATGTAGTGAACAGCGCCGAAGTGTCACCTTCAGTTGAGAATGATTCCTTCTTCAGGGTGCGTATGTGTGACCGAGATTTAATCGAACAATTTCCTCGAGTGTTGTAAAGATCATCCTAAGTTTAGCACTCAATTAACCCTGTCAACACGCCCGTTCTGTGCGCTTTTGGCTCGACACGGCACTCTGGCCTTCATTTCTCTAAACTAACGAGATAATGATTCAACAAGAAATTCGCGCCACCTTAAATTTTTGGTGACAAAACAATAACTACACATATACACGCATATTACTAAAATCCTTATGATGGTGTGTTTGTGTGTGTGTTTGTATGTGTGTTTGTGTGTGTGTGTTCATATATGTTGATATAAAACATGAAAAAAAATACTTCTTTATGAGAAATTTACCTCCCATTTCAGTCAGTACTATCACCGTCGGATCGGTTTAATTGTTTTTTAATGTTTCATCTGAAAAAAATAATTTTCGAATGATTTTTTTCGCTTTTCAACATTTATTACGTTCCATTTCGAACTAAACTGACATTATTTCTATGTGTTCAAAAAATTGAATATATATATATATGTGTGTGTGTGTGTGTGCGTGTCTGTGTCTGTGTGACTGTCTGTCTGTCTCTGTGTGTGTCGTTTCTTCGTTTAATAGCATATCAACCTTCATGCGTTATTTAATCCTAAAGACATCATTGTAAGAGAACAGTTGTGGTACTATTTAACCATAGCTGAGGAGAGAGGGAGCCCATACTCTCTCTCTATCTCTCTCTCTCTCTCTCTCTCTCTCTCTCTCTATCTATCTATCTATCTATCTATCTCTCTGTCTCTCTCTCTCTCAGTGCCTTGCAAAATTACGAAATTATTTATGAATATAGATCAGCCTTCTGCTAAGAATTAGCGTATAGTATCTATATGCTCAGTCAAAAATCGAAATATATGCTTATTGTTGTTGCTCAACAAAAGGTTACTGAATGAGAAATAACCAAAACAGAGGTTGGAAATGAAATGGTAATCTTTATAACATTAACATTATACAATACTTTCCAGCGGCACGAAGAAGGTACCCACTGCTAGTGGTGACTACTAAATCAGCAAAGTTACCCACCCTCACAATAATAGCGTCCAACGTATTTATGAAAAATGGAACATAACCATTATTCTGAGGGTTAATTTTTTTATTTATCATATCATATTTACCAACCCCTCCGCTTGGGCAGGATGTGACACAAGGTCACTTTTTTAAGCGGAGTTTAACAGGTTTGAATTCAGAGTTTTTCTTCTCCTAGACTAGTTGCCTCACCAAGGCTGAAGAACCTAGTCTGCCCTACTATCTTACCCATAGCTGGAGGGAGAATAATTGGATTCATACCTTTCTCAAGGGTATTAGTGCAATGTGAAATGCAATCAGTCTCCTCCAGGATTTGAACTTGTGTCGCCGTGTCCATTTCCTAGGACGGTAACCATTACACCACGGGCACCTCCTTTTTTATTTATTGCGGACTTTTTGTCCTCATCTTGGTAGTTTTTTGTGTGTTGTTTCTTCTTTCATTACGTTTCGGCCAAAATTCACCACTGGCCTTCTTCAGGTGATTTACCGCGACCTCGAAAAACAAATGAAAAAAATTAACAGCGAATTTGCGAATGAAAAGTATTGTTTTTGTTTATAACCAAATTTTTGCTTGATTTTTTTTTTTTACCAACTATTCTCACTAATAGCCAATATTTTCCAAGAAAATTAAATCTTTTACCATTATGCACAGAGTCAAGTAGTATAGGCGTCACACAGAAACCTGCCAGGCCAAAAAAAAATCCAGGAGTTTCTTAAAGATTGCATAAAACAGACAGATCAATTTTTATGAAACTTATATCATTAAAAAAATAATTTTCATTAAATATATCATTAAAAAATTACTTATATCATTAAAAGAAATTTTTATTAGATATATCATTGAAAATAACTTTCATTAGATATATCATTAAAATAACTTATATCATTAAAAAGTAACTTTCATTAAATATATCATTAAAAATAACTTTCATTAAATACATCATTAAAAAATAACTTTCATTAAATATATCATTAAAAATAACTTATATCATTAAAAAGTAACTTTCATTAAATATATCATTAAAAATAACTTTCATTAAATATATCATTAAAAAATAACTTATATCATTAAAAAATAACTTTCATTAAATATATCATTAAAAAATAACTTTCATTAAATATATCATTAAAAAATAACTTATATCATTAAAAAATAACTTTCATTAAATATATCATTAAAAAATGACTTTCATTAAATATATCATTAAAAAATGACTTTCATTAAATATATCATTAAAAATAACTTTCATTAAATACATCATTAAAAATAACTTATATCATTAAAAAATAACTTTCATTAAATATATCATTAAAAAATAACTTTCATTAAATATATCATTAAAAAATAACTTATATCATTAAAAAATAACTTTCATTAAATATATCATTAAAAAATGACTTTCATTAAATATATCATTAAAAATAACTTTCATTAAATATATCATTAAAAATAACTTATATCATTAAAGTGTAGACTGATATTTTAAGAAACTGACAGTGGTGCATTGATGAAGTGCGAATTCTTCTTTTGCTTGTCAATTGTGAGGGTTTCAGTAGGTTTGGTGTGGTTTCTTTGTTTAATGGCATGTCAACCTCCGTGGATTACTTAATGCCATAGCCATCTTTGTAAAATTACAGCAGTGATACTATTCAACCAAATGTTCGGAGGATAAAAGGGTTAATTCCTTTCCGAGATGTCCTAAGGTAAACACGATATAGGACTATGCGCAAAAAAAGCTCCTGCCCAATCGGCTGAGGCTATAGAACACAAGATCCCCCCTGCCTCATGAGTGTTCTAGATATGACATTAAGCCGTCAGATGGTGAGGCTCCAGTAATGATGAAGCTATGGGGAATGCTGAGTACCCCTTCATCGCCATCGCTCTCAGATCCACTGTGGCCCGGAGTGGTAGCACCTGATAGGGTCCTAACTACGGCTCAAATAGAAGTCTAACATTTAAACTGAGTGCAAACAAATGACTTATGCTTAATTGAATTTTTATAAATAGAACTGTTTGATCATTTAACTATGTGTAAGTAAATGATTGACATTTAATTGAATTGTTAGTGATACATAGCAATACTTGGAACCAATCAACTTTGTTGACTAATGCTAAATTGAATTTTTAGAAATGTTCGATCATTTAAGTGTGTGTATCTAAAAAAGTGTTTACAGATTATATATTAGATATATATGTAAAAACCGGATTTAGCATTAAATAACCAACAATATTTGATATGACATAAAAGCAAAGCAAAGCAAAAGAAACCAAAAAAGAAAAAACTCTCAAGAAACAACTGCACGAAAATTGTGAAAATGAACATAGAATGAGTGTAAGGGGAGTCTCCGTAGCGTAGTGGCTTACGTGCTGGACTGCGAAACCGTAATAAGCGAAATCGAACTTCAGTCACGCTATTTTGTTTAACTTTCGGACAAATGCTCTTAGGAAAGGTATGAAACCACTCATCTCTTTAATTGGGTTTAATAGTACCACTACTGTTTTTCTACAAGGATGGTTTTGGCATTGAATTAACCACAAAGGCTGATATGCCATTAAACAAAGAAACCAAACGAAGCATTACACTGATCGCGATTTCCTAATCTCTCGGCATGAAGAACACAAGAATGGTTGAAATGCCGATAAAATCAATCACTCGGGTTGGTTTCTCACATCATAACGGTCTTCTTGATTTGTTGATTCAGAGAAGACTCGTTCTCGTAAAAATACGATCGGAGGCTGAAAAGTACGTAAGCGGACCAAGGTACTCTTATGGACTGTGACCGAATAAGGTTTATCTTTCAACATAGCCCCTCCTGCAGTCCATACACTTCTTTCATCAATGTTGCGATGCTTCGATCCCATAGGACAAAAAACGTCATCAACAGCAGATATGACATCATGATATGAATTTTTCAACCACAGAACTTTTCAGCTCACCCTCGTACAAAATAAAAATAGATTTTGCTTTGCAAATCTTTTCCCTCAAATATTAATTCTGAATGAATTCACAAGTCCATGCTTTTTAATAAAGCTTTTCTCGGTAAGCCAAAAAAAACTGGTTTTTCTTTCTTTCTTGCTTGTTTGAAAAACTTGCATTTTAAAACGTAACATATGAACCTTTCATTTCGGAAATTACTTCTCATTTAGATATTCATGAATATCATAATTTCTGCCTTTATAGCTAAATACAGCTATCTTCTTACTTTACGATTTGTTTGGATATTCAACAGACTAATGAATATGAATATGATATTAGTAACTCAGTTTCAGCTTTAAAAAAAATAATAATAGCATTTTTAGAAGCTTCCGGTACACAGTCATTGATTATAGATGATAATATTTGGATAGGAGATCAATATTCTTCAGTTCATTGAGTGAGTGTGTATGGGCACTACTTTGTAGTTGCATACGTACAAATAATAAAGAGATATGTTATTAGGAACACAGGCGCACACACACACACACATACGTGCACGCACCAGAAAAAAACATAGATACGCACGCACGCACGCACTCTTGCAAGCACATACATGCGTGCCGTAAAAAGAACGTATATCGTTCCGAAAAATAGGGTCAAAAGCAGTATTGTCCTTTAAGCTGTGGAAATTTTATTTTATGTCTATATATAATAGTAATATTATATATATATATATATATATATATATATATATATATATGAACAGTTGTGATACAACGAAACAGATTGTCTGTGGGTGACAATATATATATATATATATATACATATATATATATAATTATTCTATGTACACATGCTGTTGGAAAAATATATGATGACTCTGGGATCAAACTTGTCCTCGGAGCCACACACACACACACACACACAGTGTATGTGCACGATGTATATATGTATATAGTCGTTTCATGTATATATATATGCATATATATTCGTTTCATGTATATATATATATTTAACTGATGTATAGAAGAATATATGTCTCATGTATATATATATATATATATATAACTGATGTATATATGAATATATATGTATATGTAAATGCACATATGCCTGATGCATATATGTGTATGTATGTAATGCATACATATATATGTATATGTATATAGACACGCACACATATATATATGAAGACCTTTTTTTTACTTATAATCTGTAATCTACTCTATTATAAGATATATTCTACGAGTACTTCAAAGAAATTCCTAAGAATCTATATAAATATAATAAAAATAAGTTTTTGTTTACTTTCTTTATTCAAAAGTTGTTCAGTATTCAAAATGGCGAGTGACTTTTGCATCACTTTTTATATATGTGTGTGATTCTTCCGAGCCTGACTGTCAAGCGGATGTCTGGCGAAACTTACTGTCAAAATGTAATTCAATAAGCTCTGTTATTTAAACATTAAACGATCCCTTTCAATGTCAACGAGTACATAAACAGAACCGTTATATATATATATATATATATATATATATATATATATATATATATATATCATAAATATATAATAGATTTATATATTTAATTCCATGGAATTTAGACTGCGACCCCTGGGTTTCTGGATTTTTTTGCAAAACAACAATCATCAAGCAGTTAACAAAATGAAATGAATGGAAAATCGAAAAATACAGTCAAAAACCGGTGGGATTTGTCGGAAACTTTACGTGTGATTGTAGGTGTGTGTGTATGTGTGTGTGCTAGTGGGGGGGTTCTAGTTGCTTATTATTGTATGTGTGTGTGAGTGGTATATAATGCATGTGCATATGAAGGTACGAGGTGCATTCATTAAGTTTCCAGACTTTTTTGTACAGGCATTTAAAATTGTCGTACACTCTTGAAAATTTAGTATGTTATTGCTATATATCTTATGAGATGACTGACCTATTTTTATGATTTCAGCTTCAAATGAACAGCTACAGCAGCAATTGGAATGCACCCTACTAAAGCCTGATTGTCACAGCTGGTGAATTTCAAAAATGCAATCTGACACTATAGAAGAACGATATGCAATAAAATTCTGTTTTAAACTTGGAACAAAATGCCACAGAAACGTATGGAATGCTTCAGACTGCTTTTGGACCATCTTGCATGAATCGAGCATCAGTTTTTGAGTGGCATAAGAGATTCAAGGAAGGCAGGGAGTCTGTTAGGAATGATAAGAGGTGTGGGAGGAGTAAGCAAGTCAATACACCAGAGTTGATTCGCCAAAGGGTTTGGGTTAGGGTTACTATGTAGAGGTTTTAAGGGAGTTCAGGAAGAGATTTCTTGGGAAGTGGCCAGCACTCTTCAAATCGGGTCAGTGGCATTTCCACCAAGACAATGCACCAGTCCATAACTCCATCCTTGTCACAGACTATTTGAGCAAGATGGGAATCAAGACACTTCCTCAGCCTCCCTATAGTCCAGACCTTGCTCCCTGTGACTTTTGGTTATTCTCTAAACTCAGAGGGTGTCGTTATGAGACAATTGAGGAGATGAAAGAGGCTGTGACGAAGGTCATTGACACGCTCACACAAGAAAACTTTCATAGGGCCTTCCAGAAGTTTTTGGAATGGTACAACAAGTGCATTGCAGCCGGAAGAGATAACTTCGAATGGGACTAGAGTTTCATATGTGTACTATCAATAAAATTTTCCATATCAAGGTTGTTGTAAACTAACAAAAGATTACTGAATAAGAAATAACCAAAACAGAGGTCGTAAATGAAATGGAAATTATTATGACATTAACAAAATACAATACTCACTAGCAGCGTGAAGAAGGTACCCACTGCTAGTGACTACTTAGTCAGCACATTTACCGAGTCATTGGCCTAATGAGTAGGGTGTTCGCCAATGGTCTGGGAGACCGCTGTTCAGACCCAAGTCGAGTCATACCAAAGACTCAAAACTGGTACTTGATGCCGCCTTACTTAATACATTATAAGGTAAGGATCAAGGGTTAAGTGGAGCAATCCAGGGAAAGGAGTGGCGCCGTCGCCTATACCTCAGAGTAGTAGCTAATGAAAAGGGAGCCTTCGGGTCCCCCTCGACTAAGGTCACCAACTTTACTTACGTACAATAGTGTCCAACGTATTTATAAGGAATGGGCCATACCCATTAATGTTCACCAGCGGGGTATATAACAAAGATGAACAAACGTCACACTACAGACAATCAGTAGAGGGTGCATAAATTAGATGGGAAAATATCAAAGAAAGATTTATTACATGACGTGACACCAAACAGATGGAGTCAAAGAGAATAAGTTTCGTTGTAAAGTGGAGCAATCCACTACTAACGTCTGTCAACCTTAAATTGCCGAAGTCAAAAAAATCTGACTGATGCAATGCATGTGGGAATATTGTTAGCTTCAATAATATTCTCACTTGTAAGTATTTACTGAAAAGTTACACGTAGAAACATTACGAGGTATTGTTAAATTGGCGGAATCTATTGTTTGGCAGGGAGTGTATTCACCCAACCACTCCACTAGGAACTGGATACGACACAAGGTCAATATTTTAGTAGTGTTAAACAGAATTGAATTCAGTTTTTCCTTCTCCTAGACTAGTTGCCTCACCAAGGCTGAAGAACCCAGTCTGCCCTACGATTTATCCATAGCTGGAGGGTGAATAATTGGATTCATACCTTTCCCAAGGGCATTAGTGCTATGTGAAATGCAATCAGTCTCGTCTAGGATTTGAACTCGTGTCGTCGTGTTCATTTCCTACGACGATAACCATTACACCACGGACACTTCCTTACCTAGTCTGCCCTACTATTTACCCATATCTGGAGGGAGAATAATTGATATTTTAGATGTAAGGGCATTAGTGCTATGTGAAATGCAATCAGTCTCGTCTAAGATTTGAACTCGTGTCGCCGAGTCCATTTCCTACGACGATAACCATTACACCACGGGCACCTCCACAAAAATACTTGAAAGTATTTAACTGTGTGCTAAGAATGAGTTTAGTCTCGTTTAAAATGTTATCTACAAAATGTGTTTACAAATCATAATTCTTTTAGTGTCACTCCTAATTGCTTGGAATATTTGGCGTAGGACAGAGACAAGTAGCGTGAAGTTGTCAGACGTCGAGCAAAAGTTTGTGGAGCAACAGTAACTGTTTGTGGAACGCAGTAACTGAGCTGCGTAAGAAACTTAGAAAAAGCCCTTCCACATCAGCCATTGCCGCCACCATTCCTTGTTCTCACTGCCCAAGACTCTTCCGCTCACAGATTGGTCTCATTAGCCATCTGCACACTCACAGATCCCGTCCTGAATCATAAAGGTTGATCAGATGGTCGTAATCGATTACGACTGACAAAGAAGAAGAAGAAGAAGAAGAAGAAGAAGAAGAAGAAGAAGAAGAAGAAGAAGAAGAAGAAGAAGAAGAAGAAGAAAATTACTTAACTTAGAGCAAACAAATTATCATGATAAAGTGGTTCCTGATTCTACCATTTTCTCAGAAATTAGCATAATAGGGACATGAGATTTTATAAGACTTTGCTTTGTTTCCTTTTAACAAAGCCTTCATTGACTTGATGCTTGCTATCCTTTTGATACTGTAGTTGCCTAGAATTATTCAGGTTAGCATTTTTAGAATTATATTTTATGGATTTTTTTCTAATTCTTTGCGGACAGTCCTTTAGTGTTTCTATTCGTTTTTAGTTGGTGAAGCCATAGTTTTATAAGTTTGTTTAATGAAAGAAAAAAAACGTTTTTAAAAATAATTTAACAAAGATCTTTAATCTCTACTATACATTGTTTTTATTTGTATAGCAAAAGCACTGTTTGCTACTTGACCCTTTTTGTATATTGAATTGATGCATAAAGGGTTCCAGTAACAACGAAGATGAAAAACTATTTTTAACCTAAAGATAAGTTTCCTCATGAATAAAAAATAAATAAATAAACAAATGAATAGAAGCAGCTATAAATGCTACAAGTGTAAATAAAAACATTAAAAAAATTTAAAATTTAAAAAAAATATAAAAGCATGGCGTAGACAGCCTTCGAGAAACAGAATAAAGAATACGTGTCAAGGTTTAATTTGAGCGTCTGTAAAAATAAATGCCTTAGTTAGTCAAGCAGCTGGTGCATTTAACCAGGCTTCGACAAGGTCAAAAAAAGAGACTTAAGTTCAAATCTCATCGACAGCTTACTCTTTATTATTTCATATCCGCATCTTCCCTTTGCCCAGTCGATCGGAGCTGTAGAATACACCTACTGCTTCTCTGCAGAGGGGTGAGAACCACCCCCAACGATTGTCCTGGATATGACACTAAACAATCTTATGGTTAGATTCCAGTAATGCTGGAGATTTGGGGAATGCGGAGTACCCCTTCATTGCCATCACTCTCAGGTCCACTCTGGCCCGGAGTGGTAGCACCTGATAGGATTCTAACAATGGGTCAAATAGAACTAAACTGCGTACTTATGCTAAACTGAATTGTTTGAAATAGTACTGTTTTGACATTTAATTGTGTGTGGACAAAAAGTGTACTTGAACTAACTGAATTGTTTTAATTAGAACTGTTTGACTAAACTGAATAGCTTGAAATAAAAATGTTTTTGACAAACTGTGTACTTAGGCTAAACTGAGTTTTTGAAATGGAACTGTTTTTGACATTGAAACTATACTTACGCTAAACTGAATTGTTTAAAATATATTTATTTTGACATTTAACTGTGTGCAAACAAAATCTATACTTATACTAAACTGATTTGTTTGAATTAGAGACAGTTTGTCTAAATTGAATAGCTTGAAATAGAAATGCTTTTAACAATTAAACTGAGTACTCATGCTAAACTGAATTGTTTGGAAATAGAACTGATTATTTGTATAAAAATGGATTTGGCATTAAATAACCTACAAAGTTTGATATGCCATTAAACCCAAACAACTAACCTTCCTCGTTGTCGTAGACTGACGAACTGAGTGATTTGCGATGGTTTGGTTTCTTTGTTTAATGGCATATCAACCTTTGTAGGTTATTTAATGCCAAAGCCATTCTCCTAGAAGAACAGAAGTGGTACTATTTAACCCATAGCTGGGAGGATAAGAGGGTTCATACCTTTCCCAGGGGTATTTGCCCAAAAGTGAACGTAATAGCGGGACTGGAATACGAACTCGCTTTTTACGATTCTGCTGTCCGTCGCTTTAACCATTACACTACGAGGACATCCCAATGAGTTTCGATGAAACAGCAACCAAATATCAAAACGTCGATGTTAGAATCTAACAAATTAGGCACTCCCAATATTAAAAGATGATAGAAGGTTCTAGTCATAATTCATAATAAGCTTCCTTTTTCATTGCTGTGCGTATTCCAATTAAAGTGTTGTATGATGGCAACTTTGACAGTAGGGAAAAGAAGAATGAATCAAGTCAAAGTTTTTGTATGAAATCCATTTACCCACCTTTTCCAAAATGGGTAGAAGGTGACACAAGGCCAATTTTCTAGGGAACTACAGCTGGTTTTGAAATCAGAATTTTCCTTCTATACCGGTTGCTATATTAAGGATCATTCAATTAACAAGGTAAATTTTACCTTAAGAAGTACTGTTTACAGTTGTACATTTTTTAAGGAAATCAATGATGATGGATCCTTTCATGTCCCAGAAGACTGTCAGCATGACCCTCTTTACTGGTCTCTGCACCCGGAACTTTTTCTTTACTGGATAGTCACTGTTTCCTCTATATAGACTTTTTTGCACGTATAGTAGCGAATCCGTTTAGACTATTTGCAATTGTTTTTAATCAAAACATGCTCTCCGTAAACATCCGACATTTTTCTGTAAATTTCACATGGTTTGCACTTCTCAGCCACCAAATATTTGATGACAGACCTCTGTTCAAGTCTGTAGTACTCTATTGGATTATCTTCCATTTTGAATACCCTCAAAACAAATGCACTCTGTTAGATTTGGTGCCATTTTGAATCGTCTTAAAACAAATGCACTCTGTTAGATTTGATGCCATTTTGAATAGCCTTAAAACAAATGCACTCTGTTAGATTTGGTGCCATTTTTAATAGCCTAAAAAATATTCACTCTTTTTGATTTGGCGCCATTTTTTAGCCTCAAAACGAATATTTTGTGAGATTAAAATTCTAATTTACTTATAATTAGAGGAGGGCAAATGAATTCATGTCTTTCCCAAGGGCATTAGCGCGAAGTGAAACGCCAACAACTTCGCCCAGAATTTGAACTCAAGGTACCGTGTCCCTTTCTTTAGGTGATAACCGTTACAGAAAATGGTCCTCGGTATTAATCGATATTAATCGATGAGATTAAGCCAAATCATCGCGAAGTACAGGGTGTTTCTCAATCTTTTAAATAAAACCATTGGACACAAATTAAGAACGACAAAAGACAAAATAATGAAAATTACATTTATCAAAAGGTAAAAGATAAAAAAATTTAAGATTTGCAAACATTTAATCTCAAACATGTACCAAAAATTTCAAGAGGAGCCAGAAATTCCAAGTTCTTCACTCCTACGTCGCAAAAATCTGAACGGACCCTAGTGACAATTCTTAGGTGTTCAGATTATTATGGGAGGCTCAGACGGTGAGGAACCCGTTACTCTACGATCTTCACATGTGCCATGAATTTCAAAATTTTTATCACTTAGAATATTCGGTCTATTGTCTTCATCATCATTGTTATTCTCACATCGTTGCGGCAGATATTCCTTTCGGCCTTCTTCGAGTATATTATGTCAAACTCAGGAGCCAAAACGTTTTGAGTAGATGATGATGAAGACAAAGACCGAATCTTCTAAGTGATAAAAATGTTGTATACTCATGTGCGGAAACATAACGGCGACACAAGAAAGACGAGCGGACACAGTTCTTTAGAAAAATATACCTCTCACTTTATTGAAAGGGTTGTGTATGAGAGGGAGTTGGAGACCGAACAAAGACTGCAGCATATTGACCCCCGAAATCTTTTGGCTATCACAGCCTTTCTTTCCCGTTCTCCTGGGCTGCTCAACCGGGGGCCTGTGGGCCCAGCCTCTGCTATGACATGGTTCTCATTCCAGCATCTTCTCTCCAACTAATCTGAACTTCCCATTGCCGGGATTAAGTCATAATTTTACGTCCACTCAATTCAACCCGTCGACAGCCAAGGCCATCCCCTGATCTCCTGATATCTTCGACCGGATGCACCTGTTATTTACACAGGTGCATTTCTTCTTTTGACATCTTGGCCGGGATCAATATGCAAGAAAAATTATCAGGCTTCATCTCAGGCAAATAAGTTTCTAAGTGTTCGACCAACTTGAAAATCTTCTTCCGGTTGAAAAATGTGTTGAAATTAAACTTCCTTCTGTATCTTGCTTGAACAATCTTGAAAGACTTTGTTTCAAGATATGTCTTCATATAAAAGATCGTCTCCATCTGTCCAAGGTAGGATTTTGCTACATTTGGTTAAATACACACAAATGTTAACTTGCTCTTTGTTATAAGTGGGGGTGTCTTCGTGGTATAATGGTTAAAGCGATGGACTGCTGAATCGGAGTAAACGAGTTCGTACTCCAGTCGTGCTATTACGTTCACTTTCGGGCAAATACACTTGAGAAAGGTATGAACCCCCTTATCCTCCCAGCTATGGGTTAAATAGTACCACTACTGTTCTTCTAGGAGCATGGCTTTGGCATTAAATAACCTACAAAAGATGATCTGTCATTAAACAAAGATACCAAACCTTGTTATGATCTGAAAAAAAGAAAGAGAATAAAGTTAACAGGGAAGATCTGAGAAACCGCTGCTTTGTTTCAATAATTGGATAATACTCCGTATTTGCTCTGCAGTTTCCATAATCCTTTATATGTAAATCTGCAGTACGTATATATCTTAATATGCAGCAAGCCCATCTCTATATGCGCACACAGTGAGCATAAAGTATTTTGTATTGAAACGTTTCACTGCTAAATATATCTAAAGTTTTTAGTAAATTACATTCAATGGTAACATAATTGACTTCCCTGGGTGGTTATTTAAGAATTAATCTCGAGGTTGTAGTGAAACTAAGTGTAAACATGTCGATTGATTGATTTTTATAGAATGTCATACGTATAGGGTTATTTCATGCCTACAGGTTAAGGAATTATATTCATTGTACATTTATATTTACACTTTTTGTGTAGTCGTTTCTTAAGAGGTTTTTTTTAATCTTTGGATAACTAAATTCTGATTAGTTTTGTTGACATATCAGAGTGGATAACAATGAAGAAGTAATTTACATCTATAAGGTTATTTCATGCCCAGAGGTTAGGGAATTATGTTCAATGTACATTAATATTTACACTTTTTGTGTAGTTGTTTTTCAAGAGTTTTTTTTAATCGTTGGATAACTAAATTCTGATTAGTTTTATTAGCGTATCAGAGTGGATAACAATGAAGAAGTAATTTACATTCCCCCAAATCTCCAGAATTAGAGTCTTTCCAGCAAATGTAGTGTTATATCTAGGATACACCTTTGAGAGGGATATTACTCCTCTACATGGGGGACACAGTCAGCCCCATCGACAGAGTAATTTAATCTCGGGTCTAGTGAAAATGTCTGTGTTAAGTTTCCTTGCACCGAATTTTGGATTCTGGAACCATCGAGTACCATTGTTTTTCTTGAGTTCCTTGCATGGTGTAATTGTGAGCGTCTTAGCTAGCAAACCATTAGTAATGAGCTCGAGTCTCACTGAGTGCCCTATACTGTTGGCTTTGTGCTACAACTAAGCTAATCTTTTAGATAACTATAAAGTCGTTTACCAGGTTGAGTATGACTGATTAGGGATGGAAAGAAAACCTTTTAGGTTATAAAAAAAATCCTGGCACCCGTCGTGCAATAGTTACCGTCATAAAAATGGAATCGATGGCTCGAATTCAAACCTCGACGAGGCTGTTCGAATTCCGATTACCGCTAATAACCTTCGGAAATAAATCAATCTAACTATCTTCTCTTCAGCTATGGGTAAATGGGAAGAATGGGCTCTTTAACGTTGGTATGGTAACTGGCCTATGAGAAGGAAAACTCTGAATTCAAACCTGTTAAATTCCGTTTAAAAATTGACCTTGTGTCACATCCTGCTCGTGCAGAGGGGTTGGGTAAATATAAATACAAAAAAAATCTTGGCCGTTATACAAGAATTCTGAAATCAGCTTATTTGATTTAGACGAAAACACACGCTTTTACCCCCGTGGGCAAAATCTTTGTGGTCCACAGTAATGGAATGGAAGATTAAAGAATTAATGAATAGATAGATAAAATACTAGGGTGAATCAAAAGTTTTTTTTTTAATGTTTTGGTACATGTTAGTTTGCAGAGCATATATCAAGTAAACAAAGCAGTTCAATCAGTAGTAGGTACCCGCTGTGGTTGGTAGTATCATGGTAGTTGGTGCGCTGACGCGTTGTGCATTGCTTCATTCCATGTGTGATTTGAAAGCTGCTCAGATAAGCATGCCACGTCGTCTACAAGTGAACAAAGCAGTTCAAGCAGTAGTAGGTACCCGCTGTGGTTTGTAGGATCATGGTAGTTGGTGCGCTGACACGTTGTGCATTGCTTCATTCCGTGTGTGATTTGAAAGCTGCACAGATAAGCATGCCATGTCGTCTAATTCAGTAACTTATGCTTAACGAGTTCGAATGGGGCCATAACGTCGCTGAAGCAACCAAAAACATTTGTGCACATGCACAAGGTGAAGGAGCTGTTTATCACAGTATAGAAGCCAGATGGTTGAAGAAATTTCACTCGAATTGTAACAACCTCGACGATCAGGCAAGATCTGGTAGGGCGAAGAGCATCGATTCCGAGGCAGTGCTCCAAGGTATCTATCAGGCGAGCTCGGCATCTCCCAGTCCAGTGTGGTTAGTCCCCTTCACGATCTCACCAAAAGCATCGGGAGCTGTCGAATTGTGCCTCACGTACTACCAAAATATTGCAAAACTTTTGAATCACCCAAGTAAAATGAAAACCGTTAGCTATGTACCTTCAATCCATTCAGGTTAGCGTTGATGCATAAAATTTGACAAGACGCCGACTAGCTTCTCTGAAAGCAAATTATCTCAATTCCTTTCGACGTTTCCTGAGAACATTCAGCTTAAAAGGGGACGCGTCTATAAGCATTTACAAAAATCGTAAAGCTGAAAAAAATGCTCAAATAAAAACCGCTGACGATTTTTTTTCTTTTTAAATATTTTCTTGTAGTTAAAAAACGCAATTAAATGAGGAGTTATTTCCTTAATGAAAGTACATTGAAGCATTTAATAGGTACTAGTAAAAATATATATATTTCCACCCTACCTACAACCAATAGAATACAAGCTGGAGACTAACCTGATCATAATTATATTTGCTTTAATTTTAAGTGTAGCAGATTTATTAATTTACTCGTTTCAATGCCCCGCACACACACAGGAGAGTGAAACGAGTAATATTTGTGTAAATTTTTATTCTCTCTATCTAACTCCTATTTCTTTCTATCTCCTTCTATTCCTATCTATCTCCTGGTTATATATATATATATATATATATATATATATATATATTTAGGCAGCATTTCTTCGTTGATGCAAATTTCATTAAACATAATAGACATTTTATGCCTTCATATTTTCTTCTGGATCCGTTCGAATTCCCGTATTACTTTTATCGTATTCGGGGGGAATTGATTTAGGTATTGTCCATAGTTGTATGTATCCCTAGTACTTTCTGCCCGACTTTGGGTCATCATCAGGGGAGAATCTATTACAAAAGGGATGTAACTTTTGTTTTAGCAAATTACTACTGTGTAAGGACGTCTTTGCCGTTGGAGACTATGGCGTTTGCTTTTAAATGTAAGTCTATAAATAGTGCCAGTAGCTAAAGACATTTAAGTACATTAGCACTGGTTTGAAAATTAATTCTATTAAGTGCTGGTTGCAGGTTTCTAATATATAGTGCTTCGAGAATCTGTCTATTATGTTTAATATATATATATATATATATATATATATATATATATATATATATATATATATATATATATATATCCTTCTATTCCTATCTATCTCCTATTTCTAACACTTTCCTTTCCGATCAATCTATTTCCCTCTATTCTTATCTATCTATCTATTTATCTATCTCCTGTTCCTATTTTCTATTCCTTTTTATTTTCCATTCTTTATGTCTATCTGTTCTTATCTATCTATCTTCATCTGTCACTATCAGTCTACCCACTTCTTTTCCTATCTTTCTTTATCAGACTATCCCCTATTTCTAACTATTACTCTAGCAATCTCCTTTTGTTCCTACTGTGACGCGAAAATTTACCTTTTTATCCCAGAACGGGACTTTATTTTTGCACGTGTGAAGACACGGCAGGTTGGCACTTGATCCCTTGTAGGATAAGTCCTCGTTCAGAGTTTTTTCCTCGGGCACATAAGAACTGGCATATTATGTGAGGGATTAATTTAGAGCTAGACTGACCGCCGCTGGCAAGGGGTTCCAAATTTCACACTATACACACACCCACCAATGCCACTTGTCTTCCTCCCCTAGACAATGGAAGATATGGACCTCTAGGTTGAGACGTAATAATATTAATTATAGTAGTCGGCAATTCCGGTTTCCCGTGTGATATTTTAAAGGAATTAATAGGACAATTTAAGCAAGATAACATAAGGCGAATAGAAGCTGGAAAAGAAATATGACATAACAAACTCGTAGAAGACTCTGCAAATAACAAATTCGACCACGTGGGAACATTAAAATATATCATTCTTTTACTACACATAGATATACACCTTCAACGTGTCAAATATATCATAAATGAGCAGTCCATGAACATAAATGTCTTTCTTCTCTTCTTGTCTTTCGTTTTCTTCAAATTGAGAGAGAGAAAGAGAGGGTATATAAAATTGGGTATAAGGAGAAATGGTCTCAAAGTTTGCTTATCTTTTTTTCTTTGATGGAGTTCCGGTGGAGAATATTTCCTCTTTTACGGGCTAATAGACTTTATGCTATTTTTAATACTGGCTTGAAGAACTTGGCTCCTTCGTGTCCGAGATATTTTTTCGTCTTCTTCTACCCGGAGTACAGGCTTTGGTTCTGTCTGCCACGAACCCTGTCCAACAACTAATTTTTCTTTTTCCTTTTTTCGCTGACGAGAAGAAGGTGCCACTTCCGTTTTTAGGGTCCCAGCCAATCATTTGGCTTCTACCTTCTTCCTTCCCGTGTCAGGCGACCCGAGGGAGGTCACCGAGTACAAACATCTGTTCTTAACGGTCATTCTCTGATGGCTTGCTACTGTTAAATCAAACAAGAGGATAGTAGTAATTATATTTCTATCTTCTCAATGGGACACCACGTGACACTACTTACCTATCAAACAGAATATGACTTTATATATATATGTATATATATATGTCGTAATCTCGCCTTACTATTGAGTAATGATACATTCCGTTATCACGGTAAGTTAAGTCATTATTCAAGGGAGTACACTTCATAACAACGGAATTTTTCATTTTTCAAAAGTGAGATGAAGTTGCAATCATTTTTCAACAGTGAGATTAGGAGCTTGCGGTTTTCAAATTGTCTTTATTTGGGCTAAAGATTAATATTAATGCAACAATGTAAAAATTAGACAAAACTTAAGCCAATATTTGTGTGTTTTACTTGTTACATTTTGTGATTTTTTGTTTGGTTTTTTTTTTTTTTTTTTTTTTGGTTTTTTGGGTTTTTTTTTTTTTTTGGTTTTTTGGTTTTTGCTTGTTTTGTTTTTAGCCAAACCGTGAAAACCTGAAATAATTACAGCAGGCCAATAACGTTTCGTTCAAAAAATTTCACGGCGAATCAACGTCAGCAGATCACGCTTCTGCCAAGGAATGGGTGACAAACGAAAATGATCAAGTTTCTCCACCATAGAGCATGACAAACAGATTTTGACGAATTTATCAGCTTCGACGACCGTACACAATGTTATGGAGAACTGAGTGACACGGACATCACACGTGGTATAAAATCGGATGATCAAGATTTTGACGAAGATGATGATGCTGAAAGCGTAAGTTCTGAAGTTTCTGAAAGTGAAAAACCAGTGCCAAATTCTCAGGCTGCATTGAATGCGCTTGAAACTCTGACAGCCTACTTTGAAGCAAAAAGCAGTAATTCTGATGGCGCATTGAAAATCATTTACGGACTGTATGAAACTGTTCATGATGTTAACAAAGAGATTTCTGTCTGTACAATAAAAAATGACTGACTTTTTTAAGAAAAAGTAATTTTTGATTGAATTACACTGGTTTACAAAGAAATTCAAGCAAGCACAAAAATACCCGTTTTTACCTAATTTGAGGGTGCTGAATTCAAATTTGAAATCCGTTTTTACTCATCACCTCTAGTTTTTTTTAGATATGCATAGTGTGCATTTTGTGCATATACGGTACATAAAGGCGTATATGAATTCAGAGTTAATTCTAATATTGTGAGACTTATGGCTTATTTTTTAGTTATTATGCACTAAATGTAAGTGATAGCATTACATTATATATATATATATATAGTTATATATCAAGACGGATTTTGACAGTTAAGACTGATTGAAAATGTTTTTGTGTTTTTTATGTCTATAACTGTTAAATAGACTAGTGTTCTGTACGTTAAAAGCGTTATATGAAGTGTTCCCATATTTACCTAAACAAAATAGACCAAACCCGGATATAAGATACTTCTCCGGTCCCGACAACTCTCTTATATCCGGGTTACATTGTATTTGTAATTAGTTGTTTGAATTTTTGGGTTATACTCTAAGAAAAAAATCATTAAATCAGCACACTTAGCGGATGTTCATATAGATTGTATTGTTTATTGTTTTGGGGTTAGTTTTTTTGTTTTGTTTTTCTTTGTTTGTTTTGTCTGTTTGTTTGTTTTGTTTGTTTGTTTGTTTTGTGGGAGGAATTGTTTATGTTTTTATTTTGTTGTAAAAGTAAAGTTGGTGACCTTAGTGGAGGGCGACCCGAAGGATCCCTTTTCAATAGCTACTACAACGAGGTGTAGGGGGGGACGAAACTTCTTCCCCCGGATTGCTCCACTTTACCCTTCATACGTGCCTTATAATGCCGTGTGTTAAGCAACGAGATATCAAGTACCATTTTTTAAGTCTTTGGTATGACTCGACCTGGGATTGAACCCTGGTCTCCTGGGCCATCGGCGAAAAGACGCAAAACATTTTTTCTTTTATACCCGAACATTTTGGCTACATAAAACATACTTTCAATCTTGATCAAACTGTTTAAAATAATGTCATATTTTTTAAAGCCATACACTGTTATATATATATAGTCATCAACATAAAGTGTTTCGTTGTAGCACAACTCTTCAGTGTGGTTAGACACGCAGGACTCTTCAAGCTGGAATTGAAACCCACCTAACTTTATGCTACGCTAGATATCTTACCGCTCAGCCAATTCGGGAAATAAAAGCATTGTTTATTAGCTTTCGTTTGTTTATATTTTGCGCTATCGAATACCAGAGTGCTCAATTCGTTAGAAGAGGTTTACATTACGTAATTGGTAGCCCTTAATTCCTTCGCCAGAGTCTCAGCCCTCAAGAGGGGAGCGTATATATTGTCATCCACAGACAGACTATTTCGTTGGATCAAAACTCTTCAGTGTAGCGAGACATGCAGGACGCTTCAAGCTGGGATTGAAACCCGTCTAACTTTACGCTTTTGTTAATCCAATTAAATAAAAGTAAATATTTTTGAATAAGTAGGTCTGCAAATGAATTTCAATGTGGTATTTAAGGGTTTTATTTGCTTGATACATGTTTCGGACCTCGTAGAGGTCTGCGGAGACTTAGCACCTGATAGAGTCCTATCTATAGGTTGAATAGAACTAAACCGTGTACTTATGCTAAACTGAATTGGTTGAGATGGAACTAGTTTGACATTTAACTGTGTGTAAACAAAAAAGTGTACTTATGCTAAGGAAATTGTTTGAAATCATCATCATCATCATCATCATCATGTCGTGTTGGTAGCATGGATATCCCTGACCCTCTCTTGCCACTTTTCCCTATCGTTCATCGCCTCTGGCAGATCTTCTGGACAACATCCCGTGTCCTCACATAGTTGCTGAATGTATGTTCGTGCTGGTCGTCCTGCTTTTGCACGGCCATGTGTGGGGATCCACAAGAGTACATCACTTATGAGTTCGTCCCTGCTTCTCCAGCAGTAACCTGCATGTCTGGTTCATCTAACTTGGATAATTTTCGTGATAGGAGGCAGGTGGCCGTACAGTTGGTGTCTTGTGGGGTGTTGCCGCCAGGATTTGTTCAAGATTGCTCGCAGCATTCTTGTGTAATTGCCGTCTAGCTTCTTCTCCAGCTGTTTTGTTAGCGTCCATGTAGTGCATCCATATAGCAGTATCGATGCGACCGCTGCCTGGAAGAAACTGCGTTTCATTTTATCGGTGAGGTCTGATTTCCATATAATCGATAGCCTATTGATAGCTGTCCATGCTTTCGTTAACCTCGTGTCGATGTCCTTTTCGGTTGATGCGACGCTGCTTCCTAGGTAAGTGAATTTGTCTACTAGTTTAAGAGGGGTTCCGTCTAGAGTGGAGATGTCACCCGTTTGATTATAGCACATATATTCCGTAATGGATTTGGCATTGATAACTTACAATGGTTGATATGCTATAAAACACAACCGAACCAAACCAATTATTTTGATTAATCAAAAATTATAAAAATCTACTTTTTTTTATTGGAAAATAAAGGATTGGACAAAAATTATGGCTGTGTATAATTCAATCAAATTCTGAGTACTTAATAAATTCGAGAAAGTTGATAATAAATATTGTATTTAAAGAATATGAAATGAAACCTCCAAGGTTTCAGAAAATCAATTCAAGGAAAAATGAAAATATTCGTAAAAAAAAAAGTTCTAAATATCAATCATAATAAATTCAAATTTCAGTAATTATTTCCTAATGAAGAAGCCACTGCCCTAACATGCATGATAAAATAATAACAACACTCACTAGCCGAGCTAGCAGACAAAAATATGTCAATAAGCAGGTATAGCCACTGCTGGGCTAGCAGCCAATCACTGCCCAGGAAATGGACTCGACCACCTGCGCATCGGGGACACTAACTCAAGACACAAATAATCTGATTTTATTGGGGTGTGATTATTTTTAATTCCAATTTATTCATTCATTTATTTTATCCTTCTATTCTTCATTTTCTAAAATGAATTAATAAGTATATTATTCGTCTATTTTTTTTTTTAATAAATTTAAGAGAATCACACCCCAGTCGAAAACTGGCCCGGTCGGCTGTGGCTGTGGCTGTAGAATACACCGACTGCATCTCTTCAGAGGAGTAAGACTTCCCCAACGAGTGTCCTAGATATGACACTAAACAAACTGATGGTGCAGCTTCAGTAATGCTAGAGTTTTGGGAAATGCGGAATACTCGTCTTTTGCCATTGCTCCCAGGTTCACTCTAGCCCGGAGTGGTAGCACCAGATAAGGTCCTATCTATGCGTCAATTAGAACCAAACAGTCAACTTATGCTAAACTGAATTGTTTAAAATAGAACTGTTTTACATTTAACTATGTGTAGATAAAAAAACTGTACTTATGCAAAACTGGATTGTTTGAAATAAAGCTCTTTTGACTTTTAAACTGTGTACTAATGCTAAACTGAATTATTTAAAATAGAACTGTTTTTTACTATTAAACTGTGTACTTTTGTTAAACTGATTCGTTTGAAATAGAACTCCGGAAGACCGGGGTTCAATCCCAGGTCGAGTCATACGAAAGACTCAAAAAATGGTACTCAATGCCGCCTTGCTTAAAACTCAGTTTTATTAGGTAAGGATCAAGGGTAAAGTGGAGCAATCCAGGGAAAGGAGTTGCGCACTCCCCTACACCTCGGTGTAGTAGCTATCGAAAAAGGAGCCTTCGGGTTACCCTCAACTAAGGTCGCCAACTTTACTTACTTTACTTATAAGTATAAAGATGGATTTAGCTTTAAATAACCTACAATGGTTGATGTGCCATAAAACCAAAACAAACCATCAGTTGAAACAAATACATTATTCGTTCCTTGAAAAGGACCACTACGTCCAAAACACGTGTCAAGCAAATAAAGCACTAAAATACCACATTGAAATTCATTTGCAGACCTACCTATTTTAATACATATATATATATATATGTGTGTGTGTGTGTGTGTGTGTGTGTGTGTGTGTGTGTGTGTATTAAAATAGATAGGTCTGCAACTGAATTTCAATGTGGTATTTAAAAATTTCTCTACACGATTAGCTCGGGTGATTACAGTCAGAATCATATATATATATATATATAATATCTGGCTCGCAGTACCTATAGAATGATCTAACAAATTTCTCGAGGAAAATAACGTTTATTAAAATTGTGTTTGTCTCGTTTTGTTCTCACTTATTCCCTCCCTCACACACTCTTTTCCACTCGAATTGTTTTGAGGGAAAACTGGTATCAAAAAGAAATAACAATTGCACACGTGACTAAGATCCCTTACTTATTTGTCCATGTTGCATTGTGAGTACACTAGACAAAAATAACGTTTATAAAAATTGTGTTTGTTTCGTTTTGTTCTCACTTGTTCCCTCAAACATTCTCTTCCACTCAAAAGGTTTTGAGGGAAAGCTGGTATCAAAGGGAAATAACAATTGTATGCTTGACTAAGTTCCCTTACTTATTAGTCCCTGTTGCATTGTAGGTACACTAGACAAAAAAATGAAAAATATTAACCATCGTTAATTTATGTAATTTTCTTCGTACTTCAATGTCTACCTGCAACAATCCAAACTTTCAAGAGTCTTAAGTTAGCATCTCTTACTCATAGTACTACGTCAACGAAAGAAAATGATTGAATGTTCAATTTCTGATTAAACCCCTTATAACGACTTGTGATAATTTAGCGACTGTAATCACCTGAGCTTATCGTGTAGAGTTGTCAAGCAGAAAAATCAACTGTTTCCCTATTAATGGTTTCTGTTGTAAAAATGGTTTAGATATGTTCAACAAAAAATTATCTTAAATGAGATGATAAGAATGAAGCTTGAAAGGAAGTTTTGATAGCCTTTATTAGCTGCTGGAAGCTAAAAGATCAAAGGCTGGACGTTTTTAAGTACCTGGCACAGTGTAGTCTGCGCCAAAGGGAAGAGACGGGTGTGAAATTCCATACATACCAGCGAGAATTTATCCCGAGAATGGAGTGGTGAGCGAGGGTGGAGCGCGAAAGTAGTATGAAAGGAGATTACAGTTCGTTGATTTTGGTTTGGTTTGGTTTGGTTTGGTTTGGTTTCTTTGTTTGATGGCATATCAACCTTTGCAGGTTATTTAATGCCAAAGCCATTCTCCTAGAAGAACAGTAGTGGTACTATTTAACCCATAGCTGGGAGGATAAGGGGTTTATACCTTTCCTAAGGGTATTTGCCCGAAAGTGGACGTAATAGCGCGACTGGAGTTCGAACTCGCTTACTACGATTTCGCAGTTTAACCATTACACCACAAGGACACCCCCACAGTTTGTTGGTTGGCAGTGACCTGATATAACAGTTCTGACTAGTTGGAGTTTGCCACACGCTAGAATACAAGGAGGTACTCCCACACCTCGTCCACCTTAACGGAACAGAATTAGAAGCAGGTGTCACACATACATTCTCCACTGGGCAAGCTGTCCTTGGAAAAGTCTTGATTCTTTTCTTTTTCCCTTATGGCGCCGTCTCAGGACAATTTTGACTAAACCTGCAACAGTCCCAGTGTAGTGTCAGTGACACAACTGTGCAGTGGTAATGTCACAAAGAAGTGGATGCTTGAATGAAAGTAGCGCATGATGCAATCATTTCAACAGCTTAATACTGTTATATCTGAGTAAGCTATATGACTGATATTGTAGCATACATTTTAGGTTAGCGTAAATTCTACTTCTTATCCTTAGATTAAAATTAAATTTGCATTCTTTATAAAATAAATTAAGTATATTTTGACGGGCAGTAAGTATTTTTCTCTATTTTACAAAACTGTGAACTCAGACTTTCTCTTTCAACAGTCAGTCTTAGAGTTGTAAAATTCCTGATCAACTGTCGGCTGGGGCTGTAGAATACGCTGACTGCACTTCTGCAGAGGAGTAAGACACCCTCACCAATATGTGTCTTGGATATGTGTTGTGGCCTCGGAAAGGGTCTCTAATGAAAACGCAAACACAAATATGAGATAACAGATTATATTACACAAGAAAGAGTTACATAGAAAAGGTAAGAAGTCTCGTACTGTTTGGATAATACCGATATTGATCTGCCTCTCTGTCAGCGAAATCTCTAATAACGGTGAGAAGAGTCCATTATGGTGAGATGCGTAAGACTCCCACAACAATATGACCCTACACTGCATCAGTTTTGTAGCTTTTGGGAATGTGGAGGACTCTTTTATTGCCATTACTTCCAGGTCCACTCAGATCTGGAATGGTAATACCCGTTAGGTTACTATCTATGGGTCAAATTGAACTGTTCAATCATTTAATAAGTATTTTTATAATTATTTATTTGGAACTATACAGCTGTGTGCAAATTATTTATATCACATAAGAATACTTGATAAATAGAATTACTAATGTTGAATAGCAGTACTTGAAACCATTTAACTGTGTGCAAACAAAAGAGCTCAGACAACTTGTTTAAGAATAAAGTTACCAACAAACTTCGCTTAAAAATCATATAGTTGAGCAGTATTTGGCATTAAATAACCCACAAGGGTTGATATGCAATGAAACCCCAACCAAACCGACCAACCCTCAATGAGGATAAAGTAGTCATTTACTTAACTGAATTTGATACAATCAACCAGCCGGCTAGGCTTAGAATACACTGAATGTATACCCTGCAAAGGGGGCGTGAGACCCCCTGCAAAAAGGGGTGTCTTAAGTATGACAATAAACAGCATCGGATTACATGTGAAATTACATGTATTAGATAGGAACACTTGATATCATAGCAGTGTGACCCCCTAACCTCTAAGTACACAATAGTCCAAGACGGGTTGGCATGCCGTTAAAAATCAATTTAGCATAAGATTAGAAGTATGAGGCACAGAATGAGAATTGAACTCTCTAGTAATGGTCTGCGTGCAAAGCTTAATAACCATTACGCCACGAAAGGTACCCCGAGTAACAAAATAATTTTCTTGATACTATATTCATTTTTCTCGTCTGATCACGGCTAAGTTGATTACGACTACCTTAATAAAACAACTGCCTTAATAAAACAAAACTATTTCGTGCTATGGCGGCACACATTTGTTCTTACCAACAAGAGAACCTCGAGAGTCATGTACCCACTGATTCCTTCTGGGACATTCTAAAAATAATTATGTCGTGACATTTTTTACTTTTTTTTTTTTTTTTTCTTTTTTACATTGCAGTTTTCGGCGAGGGAATGTTTCTTTTGTCTGAGAGATTTAGAACACAACAAGAAAAAACTTTTCTAAATAAGCTTCAAAGTGCGTAAAAGGGAATCTACTTCATTATAAAAAAAAAAAGATTTTTTTTTTATTTAGATCACAAGAAGATACCCTCAAGTAATATCGCATGAAATTTTCTGAGAGTTCGAGATAAATTGTAGTTCTACTATTGATCGATTTTAACAGCATCTCAACCCGTCAAGAGTTATTTCATGCCAAGGGGTTTGGGAATCGCGTTCATTGTATGTTTATATTCACATTTTCGTATTGTTTCTTATGATTTTTTCCTCAAGGTTATAACTTATATATATATATATATATTGTCATCCACAGACAGATTGTTTCGTTGTATCACTACTCTTCATTGTGGCTAGACATGTAGGACGCTTGAAGCTGGGATCGAAAGCCGTCCAGCTTTACGTTAGACTTAGTATCATACCGCTCAGCCAGCAAGCGAACCACGTCAGCTCGGGAATTATAAGGTATTATGTAGTAGCCTTCGTTTGTTTACATTTTAGCCTTACAGGATACCAGAGTGCTCAATTCATTCGAAGAGCTTTGCATTATGCGAGTGGCAGCCGTAAATTCTTTTGCCAGAGTGCTCAACCTCCGTGTGAGACCATATATATTGTCATCCACAGACAGACTGTTCCGTTGTATTACAACTCTTTAGTGTGGCTAGACACGTAGGTCGCTTATTAGATATTTGATATAAGCATTTGATATATATATATATATATATATATATATATATATATATATATATATATATATATTTGTGTGTGTGTGTGTGTGTGTGTGTGTTTGACCGAGAGATTGTACCCTAACAAGTACTACCACTCCGGGTCAGAGTTAACCCGTGAGTAATAACAATGAAGGGATACTCCATACTCTCCAGATCTCCAGAACTGAAGCCTCACCACCAGGACAAAATACCTATTATGATATTTAGTTTTCAGAAAAGACCATGGAGAAAAATATGAAAAACTAAAACCGTGTGAACCCTTTAGGAAGAGAAGAAATCGTCAAAAAACTTTTCATTAAGTAAAATAAAATGTGATATATCATAAGTTGTCCCGATTCTTATGAATACCGTCTCCCTTCGCCTTCGACTGAAATTTCGGCTCCATTTTATGGGTCGATTGGATCTGTTAGAATATCTTGTACTCGATAGTTTGCTTTGGTTGGGTTTTATGGCATATTAACCATTGTAGGTTATTTATTGCCAAATCCTCTTTATACATATGTATTAAATATACATGATTTGGTTTGGTTGGGTTTTATGGCATATCAAACGTTGTAGGTTATTTAATGCTAAATCCTCTTTATACATATATATTAAATATATATGATTTGGTTTGGTTTGATCTTATGGCATATCAAATATTGTAGGTTATTTATTGCCAAATCCTCTTTATACATATGTATTAAATATACATGATTTGGTTTGGTTGGGTTTTAGGGCATATCAAACGTTGTAGGTTATTTAATGCTAAATCCTCTTTATACATATATATTAAATATATATGACTTGGTTTGGTTTGGTTTTATGGCATATTAACCATTGTAGGTTATTTAATGCAAAATCCTCTTTATACATATATATATTAAATATATATGATTTGGTTTGGTTTGGTTTTATGGCATATCAAATATTGTTGGTTATTTATTGCCAAATCCTCTTTATACATATATATATTAAATATATATGATTTGGTTTCGTTTGGTTTTATGGCATATCAACCATTGTAGGTTGTTTAATGCCAAATCCTCTTTAATTGTGTCATATAATTAATATATATGATTTGGTTGGGTTTCATGGCAGACCAAATATTGTAGGTTATTTAATGCCAAATCTGTTTTATACATGTATATAAAATATATGATTTCTAAACACATTTTGTAGATAACATTTTTAAACGAGCCTGAGCTCATTTTTTTTTTTTTTGCACACAGTTAAATGGTTTCACTTATTTCTATCTAATACAAATAATTCTCTTTATTATTAATTATATATTAGCGCACAATTGAATGTTTTGAAGTATTGCTATTTAACACTTAAAATTCACTTAAAAATCAGTGTTTACACAAAATTAAATAATCAAACAGTTCTATTTCAAACAATTCAATTCAGCATAACTCAACAAAGTTAAATGGTTCCAAGTATTACAATGTATCATTAACAATTCAATTAAACATCAGTCATTTGTTTACACACAGTTAAATGATCAAACAGTTCTATTTCAAGCAATTCAGTTAAGCATAGGTCATTTGTTTGCGCTCAGTTTAAATGTCAAACAGTTCTATTTAACCCATAGAAAGGGCCCTATCAGGTACGACCACTCCCGGCCAGAGTGGACCAGGAAGTGATAACAGGGAAGGAGAAATCCGCATTCCCCAAAGCTCCAGCATGACTGGAACCTCACCATTAAACTGTTTACTGTTATATCCAGGACACTCGTTTTGGGGAGGGTCTTGCCCCTCAGCAAAGAAGCAGTCGGTGTATTCTACAGCCCCAGCTAACTGGGCCACGTACTCGATAGATTGCGTGCAAAAGAATTCTTAAGAAATAACAACTAAATAATGTTGACAGTCAATCTAGGAGAAAAAAAATCTCTGAATTCCGACTAGGTTAAAAACTGGCATTGTGTCACATCTTGCATGTTGTGTTGACGGTTGGATAAATACATATATTAATGAATGTTTGTATTTTTATAAAAGCTATATTTCTTTACAAAATACTGCTCCCTAACCTCCAAAAACAAAAACAAAACAGGATTTCCAATGCTGATTTTCAAGGAAGAAAGAAAAATCTTTCACACTTCAGAGTTTCCAATAATTCCCTCGATTCTACTTGAATATAAATACAATAAAAAATTTATTTTGGTTTTATTAACCCTTTCACAGTCAGATATTTTTTTTAATATTGGTTATGTTCAAGAAGTCAGTCAATTATATATATATATATATATATATATATATATATATATATATATATATATATATATATTCACATGAAATTTCACGTACCTCGGAAGCAGCGTCTAATCTACGGTATATGACATCAGTACGCGACTAGCGAAGCCATGGTCAGCTATCGATAGGTTATCGGTCATATGGAAGTCTGCCCTATCCGATAAAATAAAACACAATTTTTTCCAAGCAGCGCTCGTGTCCATACTACTATATGGATGCACCACATGGACGATGACTAAGCGATTAGAGTAAAAGCCTGACGGTAATTGCACAGGAATGCTACGAGCAATATTGAATAAATCCTGGAAGCAACATTCCACAAAACAGCAACTGTACGGCCACCGACCACCCATCTCTAAAACTATCCAAATCAGACGAAGAAGACATGCAGGACACTGCTGAAGGTGTAAGGACGAACTCATTAGTGACGTTCTCCTATGGACCCCATCATACTGATGAGCAGGAATTGGACGACCAGCAAGAACTTATCTACAACAGCTCTGTATGGATGCAGAATGTAGTCTAGAGGACATGCCGAATGAAATGGACGATAGAGACAACTGGTGAGAGAGGGTTTGGGAAATCCGTACTTATAAAGAAAAGAAAATCTGATAATTTGATCAGCAGCAATTGTGTCATTATACAATAGCATGAAAACAATAAAGCACTCATTCTTATTTATGATATTTTGCAAAACGGCTTTTACCCATTCCTACACTACTGTGGGGACTGCCAGCGATGTTTCTATACATTAACATTGACTTGGTCAATGTATGGGGTTTCAAAGGTAATTTATGTTGTTGTTTGCTATCTGACTCCTTCCTGGGTTATTCTATTCTTACACCACGTTATATTACTGGTTTAACTTCTTGGATATGAAGGCTGTAAAGAAATTATATGAAAAAAGAAGATAGTAAAAGATAGGAGACGAAGATATCTTTTATATTTTGCCTTTATTTCTGGTTTCAACAATCAATCGGTGGGTGAGGAAATTCTTCCTGAATACAAATGAAATGTTTGAATATCCCAGTCAAGGTGCTAAAATGTGTTTGTCATTCTTGAGTATATATGTCCAAATTTGGTATTTAAAGCGTTAACGTGTTAGACGCTTTTGGGAGATATGTCTAATCCGATGTTTTCATTTGTAGTCATTAAGTCCGTTGTGTGGTGTCTTAATTGTGATTCTGACGAGTTCATTATTGGCTGTTTTAAGTCGTGGGTCGTTTGTAAAAGAGGCGGCTGCTACTTGTGAAAAGGTTAGCCCATGCGTCGTCTAAAGACGGACGCATGGCGCCTTCCACCACTAGCAAGAAAGATCTAAGTGTTGTCACTCCGCTGGTCACTGCTGAAAGAGAGCAAGATTCCTTAGTTTTGTCAGGACGGTTCCTTTTCTTTGTGTATGCGTCACCCCTCTTCCTGTCAGGGGCTTCTGGGAGTTTCTGCATATTTTTAAGAATTATTTTTGATTTAGTTTAATTTTTCTTATTTTTCTATTCCCTACAAATGCGCAACCAATGGGAAGATGCAACTAAAAACTTGCATCTTAATGAAAGGCAGGTTATTATACACTTTAATAAATACGATACACAGATTGTTATACACTTTTAATAAATGTCGCGCTGTTTGTGAACCGCTTGCGATTAAAAAAATATCTCTCTGCCTGCAAAAGGATTAAAAACAACGTTGATTGAATTCTTTGATTTTTGAGGTATTTAGAATTGGATGAATTAGAAAGCGAAGAGTGTTGCTTTTAACAACCTTTGATTTTCAGGAAACACCAGGCATCTAAAAAGTTCTTGTTTTGTATCTGGAAATGATATTTAATCGTATTTACTATCATAGCATATGAAAAGCATTTTGTTCTTATCTCAGCGGGAACTAAGATACTTTGAATCTGGAGTTTATTTGATGAATGACTGTTTCGAATTACCAACTTGTGAAAGCTAACATCTGGTTTTATTAAAAAAAAAATGCCTTTATGCAGTGACATCATTTTATTTTAGCTAGAACTACAGAATTTGGCATTATCTACACTTATCAATGAATACTCTTCTCTATTTTTTTTCGCTATTTTCTTTAACTACCAGTTTCTATTCAACGTTGAAATTTGTCCGTAGTTTTCCAATAAATGTAGACACGTCTGCAAGAAAGGGAATATGCGAAGTAAATATTTATGTTCAAAGCATGAAGATCAAACTTTGAATGACTTATAAAAACCATCAAACGAACGAGTAAACTAAAAAGTGTTGAGTAACATCAAAACGGAAAGCCATTTTATAAAAAGATTGTAAAAAAAAGCAACAACTTTTCATCGGGTTTACTTCTTAATCTTTTCTTCTGTATTGTTTTCATCAATTGACAGTTTCAGTCAATTATTGATTGTTTGGTTTCTTTGTTTAATGGCATATCAACCTTTGCAGGTTATTTAATGCCAACCATTCTCCGAGAAGAAGAGTAGTGGTACTATTCAACCCATTGCTGGGAGGATAAGTGGGTTCATACCTTTCCCAAGGGTATTTGCCCGAAAGTGAACGTAATATCGCGACTGGAGTACGAACTCGCTTACTATGATTCCGCAGTCCATCTCTTTAACCTATATACCACGAGGACACACACACCTAGAATTATAGAGAAACGAGTGTTATTTTGATAAACTCGATACACGAATTATAATACACTTTGATAAATATGATACACAGATTATCATAAAACTTTAATAAACCCGACATACAGATTATTATACAATTTAATAAACCCAACACACAGATTATTATACAATTTAATAAACCCGACACACAGATTATTATACAATTTAATAAACCCGACATACAGATTATTATACAATTTAATAAACCCAACACACAGATTATTATACAATTTAATAAACCCGACATACAGATTATTATACAATTTAATAAACCCAACACACAGATTATAATACAATTTAATAAACCCGACATACAGATTATTATACAATTTAATAAACCCAACACACAGATTATTATACAATTTAATAAACCCGACATACAGATTATTATACAATTTAATAAATCCGACACACAGATTATTATACACTTAATTAAATAAGATATACAGATTATTATTCAAACTAGGGCCTTCATAATGTTTCTGTCGTAGTAACCTTTGACCTTGTTCAAGTATCTATTGTCTCACTCCAATTGAATGATTTTAACGGCATGTCGACTGATCAAGGGTTAATTTATTCTTATAGATTTGGGATCCGCGTTCATTGTACGGCCATACTTTCATTTTTATGTAGTTTCTTTAGAGTTTGTTTATCTATTTATTTGTTTGTTTGTTTGTTTGTTGAACATAGTCGTGTCGAATGAAAATAACTTTTAAACAGATTTATTTGACCCGTAGATGGTACCCTAACAGGTACGAGCACTTTCGTTCAGAGTGGACCAGAGAGTATTGACAATGAAGAGGTACTCCATACTCCTTACATCTCTAAAACTGGAACCTATCAGATACAGTTTAGTGTCATACCTATGACATCCCCTTCTAGGGAGAAGGTCTTACGCCTCGACAGGGGATACAAATAGCGTATTCTAAGCCCCACTGACAGAGTGACACGATTCTTTGTTTAGGGCACAGATGCGAATAGTTGTTAAATGAATTTTCAGTTTTGAAAGTTTAATTTAATTTATCTAAGATGTATCAAGTAAACAATTTATTGATAAATTACAGAGGAGTTTTAAGAAAGAATTTATCAAGCAAAAGATGAGCGTCTCATCAGCTGATCAGAATTTTATATTCTTCTATGTTCCAATAACAAATGTTGCAAATTGTTCTTCCATGAAGTCAAGCGTTCACCGAGGGATTTTCACATAGAAAATAAAATGCCATACGAATTTATTGTCTTTATTTGAATTGTTCCAACTGAGATAAATTTTAGAAAAGACTAAAGCAAACAGAACAGTCACTCGAAATTGATTGTCCTTAAGAATCAGGTGCGTTTATTCTGTAAATCGTTCTGAAAGGTAAGCAGTGAACTATGTAAGTTCCAATTGTGTCGCGCAGGACAAATACGCAGATTTCTGACATTATGGCGTTTGGCTTTAATATTTTAATGGAGAAGAATTGTGAAAAGCGACAAATGCCGGCAAGTTGTTATAACATTATCATTTGATAACTCCAAGAACATTTTAGGGCATCTGATCGATATCCGATCACTAAGAAAAATAAAACTGATTTTATACAAAATATATTTAATATAATTAATAGATCGCGTGAACAAAATAGATAGAATATTTCTGAGATCCGTCCAGGACATTTTTAAAGACAGGTTGCAATATCACAGGTTCACAAAGTGTTTAATGTTTTTTATGGCAAATTAGTTCCTTTACATACACTGCAAAGGCCGTATTTGACAGCTTATAGGACACATTTTTAAAAAAAATGACCCCGAAATTCACCCTGACTTATACGGTCCCAAATTTGGTTGGTGCTTGAGAGAATATTTTGTTAATTCCTTACTCAACAAGGTCCGATATTAAAATCAGTATATCCAAATATATATTATCACTGACTAAACGGAAGGAAAGACTCGATAAGCTAATTTACACATATAGAAACATTTGATAATGCAAGAATATTGACAAAAATATACAGACATGACCCGAAATGTGCGCATATTTTTCAAAGATCACCAGTATATGAAAGGGGTAAAAACGGCAAAAATCTTACTTTATGATAGTGAGTACAATAAATTATTACAATATTCTGGCTTGTTAGGAGACACGTTCCAACTGTTTAAAGAACAGAGACAAAATAGGCTGAGATGAAGTTTCATGTGAGATGTCAAAAGAAAACGCTCTCAAAATACAAGGGAGACAATTGCTTATTGTCTCCCTACAATATAGTTAATAGGTCGTGTGAACAAAATAGAATATTTTAAGAACCCCCCCAGGCCATTTTTAAAGATAAGTTGCAATATCGGGAGTGTATAAAGGCTCATACCAAAGACTTTTAAAATGGTTCTTGATACCTCCTTACTTAACACTCAACATTATAAGGTACGTATCAAGGGTAAAGTGGAGCAATCCAGGGAAAGGAGTGGCGCCCTCCCCTACACCTCAGTGTTGTAGCTATTGAAAAGCGAGCCTTCTGGTCGCCCTTGACTACGGTTGCCAACTTTACTATAATGTGCTTGGTCGATTCATAGAAAAGACTCAAAAGTGGAGGTGACCGTGGTGTAGTAGTTATTGTCGTAGGAAATGGACACGGTGCCACGAGTTCAAATCCAGGACGAGACTGATTGCATTTCATATCGCACTAATATCTTTGGGAAAGGTATGAATCCAATTATTCTCCTTCTAGCTATGGATGAATAGTAGGACAGACTAGTTTCTTTAGCCTTGGTGAGGCAACTAGTCTAGGAGAAGGAAAACTCTGAATTCAAACCTGTTAAACTCCGCTTAAAAATTGACCGTGTGTCATATCCTGGCCGAGTGGAGGGGTTGGGTAAATATGGTAAAGACTCAAAAAATGATACTTTATGCCTCCTTGCTTAACTCTCCGCATATACAGATCAAGGCACATAAACCTATGTGGGTTATTTTATGACAAAGCCATCTTTGTGGAAAGTGAACTTAATAACATGACTAGACTTAAAACTCGCTCACGACGATGTCACAATCCAGCTCGATAGCCACAACGCTTCGGGGACTTCTGCCTTAATAATCTTGAGGATTTTCAATATCTAATATGCTAAAAGTGTGTTTTGAGTCCCATGCGTAACCATGTAAAAATTTAGTATCCATAGTTCAGTCTTTGAGTCTTGTCCAGTTGATGAGATTTTGAAGATATTGACTGTATCCTTTGCCGTCCAGTTTAAGCTATAATCAGGCATACATGCCTGGACCGAGATTTGGGTCCAATTCCAGCAAGGCTAATCAGGCCCACATTGCACTAAGTGGGTCCGATGACCAGCATAGACTAGCAGGGCTCGAGCCTCGGCTCGTGCCCGATCTTCCCCTGCCCTGAATCCCCACAATAATCGACCTTCGGGTCATTGACCTTGTGTCAAGTCCTGTCTGGTGGGAGGCAGAGACAAATATTTCTTACAGAAGGGTAAGATCTCCTTTCCTCCCGATAAAAAAAGAGTGTCCTAGGTATGACAATAAACTGCATCTGATGGTGAGGCTTCAGTTCTGGAAATCCGGGGAGTGTGGAGTACTCCTTCATCGCCACTACTCCCTGTTCTGTCTTGAACCGGAGTGATAGTAACTGTTAGGATCTCATCTACAAGTCAAATAGATTAGTTTAGTGGAGGCTGGTGCGTGGACATGTTGTGCATTACTTTATTCCATGTGTAATTTGAAATTCGGAAACTTATACGAATTCGAACTGGGCCATAATGCTGCAGAAGCAACCAAAAACATTTATCACTCGAAACATGATCAGAGCACAGAAATGGTTCAAGAAATTTCGCTCCAGTTGCAAGAATCTCGATGATCATGCAAGGTTAGGTAGGCCTGTTAACGTGAATTTAAAGACCTCCATAGATTGGTATGGTTTTATGGCATATCAACCATTGTAGATTATTTAATACCAAATCCATTTTATACATATAAATACATCTATTTCAAACAATTCAGTTTAGCATAAGAACAAAGTTTGAATGTAAAAAACAGTTCTATTTCAAACAATTCAGTTTCGCATAAATATACAGTTTAGTTCTATTTGACCCATTGATAGAACCCTATCAGATGCTACCTCTCCGGACACGAGTGGACCTGGGATAGATGGCAATAAAGGGATATTCCGCATTCCTCAAAGCTCCAGCATTACTGGAACCTCACCATCAGATTGTTTAGTGTCATATCTAGGACCCTCGTTGGGGGAGTCTTACCCTTCTGCAGGGGTGCAGTTGGTGTATTCTGCACCCCAGCCGACTGGGCCAACCTCAATAGAAGCAAATCCGGTGAGTAGCATTCAGAGAGTATCAGGTGAGCTCAGTACTTCCCAATCCAATGTTGTTTGTTACCTTTATCCTATTTACCAACCCTTCCGCTCGGGTAGGATATGACACAAGGTCAATTTTTTAAGCGGAGTTTAATAGGTTTGAATTCAGAGTTTTCTTTCTCCTAGACTAGTTGCCTCACCAAGGCTGAAGAACCTAGTCTGCCCTACCCATAGCTGGAGGGAGAAAAAGTGGATTCATACCTTTCCCAAGGGTATTAGTGCTATGTGAATTGCAATCTGTCTCGTCCAGGATTTGAACTCGTGTTGCCGTGTCCATTTCCTGCGACGATAACCATTACACCACGGGCACCTCCTTTGTTTGTTACCTTTTTAGGCTTGGCAAAAGTATTCGTATCTGCCGAATTGTGCCTCACGATACCAAAATATTGCAAAACTTTTATTTAATCTCGAGTTGATATCATTATTTTTAATTGATCTTTAATGAGACCAGATAAGTTAGAAGTTATATCGAATTACTGCAAACAATTGGTACATCCCGTTAAGAGGCCCAAGTCAATTTGGAATTTGAAATTGCCAGATGAAGCCGTCGTTTAAATGGAATGCCAGACGCAGCGTGTGAGATCGAGAGGTTTGAGCCAAAGGCTGGATGTTTCTACTTAAGCTGGAAACTTGAATTGCTCTACTTGAGCCAAGGGCTGAAACAGACATTCCACTTTCAGCTCAAGGCACCAAACTAATCTCTTCCTGCCTTGGCTTATCGATATAAATTTACTTGTAATCACCAGTGAAGGTGCTGGTAAATATCGATCTCTTTTTTATGACCAACTTGTATAACTTAGACAAAGTATATATCACGCAACTTAACAGATTGATTGATTGATTTTAACGGCATGTCAACCCGTCTAGGCTTATTTATGCCGAGAGGTTAGACAATTAAGTTCATTGTACATTTATAATTACTTTTTGTTTTGGTCGAGTAAATGATTTCTTTTGTGTAGTTGATTAATTGATTTTAACGGCATGTCAACCAGTCTATAGTAATTTTATGCCTAGAGTTTAGGAAATTTCTTTCATGGTAAGTTCCTATTGAGATTTTTAGTGTAGTTGATAGATTGACTGATTGATTGATTTTAACGACATGTAAATCCTTCTTGGGTTATGTTATGCCTAGAGGTTAGGGAACCACGTTAATTTTATGTTCATATTTGCATTTATCTGTAATTGTTTCTTGAGAGGATTTTTTTGCACACGGTGATATCGTATACGAATGTTTTTAAAACAGATTTATTTGACCCATAGGTGGAACCATAACAGATACAACCTCTTCATGTCAGAGTAGATCAGGGAGTAATAGCGATTTAGGAGTATTCCTCACTCCACAGATTTCCCGAACTGGAGTCTGATCATTAGATCCTGTTAAGTGTCATACTCAGGGTACAGTTTGTTTGTTTTTTATGGGAGAAAGGTTCTTATCTCTCTGCAGCGGATATAGTCAGCTTATTCTAAACCTCGTCGAAAGGGCATGGTTTTCAGAAACAAGAAAGCACCGGAGGTTAAGACTAGTGAGTATGGAGGGTGATTCACGAGTACAATTCTGTGTTTCACAAGAAACTGCTATTCAAAAAGTATTCTAACTTTATAATTTTTTTCCAAATCGGTATTGACTTGCGAAGAAAAGTAGAAAAAACAAAATGATCCAAATTAGATGAATTTTTTATGAAAGTCGACGTTAAACGTTTCGGTTTTAATGACCTTCTTTAGAACTTTAAATTCATGAAAAATGATGTTTAAATGATGGATGTTTGATGAAATAATAAGAGAAAAGAAAGTATATATAAAGAAAGATTCATAACAGAACATACTATTTTCCTTTATATATACTTCCTTTTCTCCTATTATTTCATCAAACATCGATCATTTAAACATCATTTTTCATGAATTTAAAGTTCTAAAGAAGGTCATTAAAACCGAAACGTTTAACATCAACTTTCGTAATAAATTCATCAAATTTGGATTATTTTGTTTCTTCTACTTTTCTTCATACTGTCGGATTTTATTTCCTTATTTTGGTTTAGTTTGGTTTGGTTTTATGGCACATCGACCATTGTAGGTTTTTTTAATACCAAACCCATTTTTATATATACAAACATTTCTATTCCAAACAATTCAGTTTAGCATAAGTACGCAGTTTAATGGTCAAAACAATTCCATTTCAAGCAATTCAGTTTAATAATTACACAATTTAGTTCTATTTGACCCATAAATAGGACCCTATCAGGTACTATCACTCCGGACCAGAGTAGAGTTGGGAGCGATGGCCATGAAGAGATACTCCGCATTCTCCAAAGCTCCAGCATTACTGGAACCTCAGCATCAGATTGTTTAGTGTCATAATCAGGACACGCGTTGGGGGAGTCTTACCCCTCTGCTAGGAAGCCAACTGGGTAAAATTTCTTTATTTACTTTTGTACTGACTTATATAAACTTTCTCCTCACAATAAGACACAGTTTGCTGTCATAAATAGGATATTCCTTTTTTTGCGGGTGGGGTGTACAGTCAAATTATTCTAAGCCTCACTGACCGTGTTATCTTAATTTAAAGAGATAATCAAGCAAAATTTTAAAAAAGAATAGTAGAATAATTTGTCGATTAGATAATAAGATATTAACGAAGTTAATCACATGTCCTCACGACGATAGAAAGGGTTTCTTAAAGATTTCAACCATTTGGAGAATGATTGAAGCGTTCTTCATTTTATTGCCAAAAGAAGAAAAGAGAATAATTTGAAGATATTTCGTCCTGCAAGTCAGATATTTCGTCCTAAGTAAGTGAAACTTAGATTTAAATGAAAGGCGCTGTTAATGAGTAACGGACTCACTACTCAGTAATAATTGATCTGCAAGATCTGCGAGATCAATTACTACTGAGTAGTGAGTTCGTTACTCATTAACTTACTTTTCATGATGAAAGAACTATTCCCAATTAGAACACTGAGATTAAGTAACGATGACCTCGCTCAGTAACAAATGGGTAATCGCTTAGAAACGGCAAACGCTGTAAATAACATGAGGCTTGTTGGTTTGGTTTCTTTGTTCAACCTTTGTGAGTTATTTGATGCGAAAGACATGTACTATTCAACCCGTAGCTGGGGGAATAAAAGTGTTCATATCTTTCCCAATCGTATTAGTCGGAAAGAGAACGTAATAGCGCGAGTGTGTTTCGAACTCGCTTACTACGATATTGCAGTCAACCATTTTAACCATTACGCCGTGGGAACATCCCTTATACGGCTAATGTAGGAAGTTTAGCAAAACTTAGTGAATTCTAGGAAAAAGCTTGATCAGAATATAAATTTGTTTTATCTGAGATCAATATGAGCCACTTGTTTCTGAGGGGTAGTTCGTAATAAAGAATTAGCAAATTTTCATATATATATATATATATATATATATATATATACTTTGGGATTGAATGAATTAAAAATGCTCAGTACGTTTCCCTAGTACTTTTGGCCACCTACTTAGGGGCAACTTCGTGGGAGGGAATAATGAAAGGACAAACACAATGACGAATCATATACATTGGGAAAGGCATGAAGCCAATTATTATCTCTCCAGCTACGGATAAATAGTAGAACAGACTAGGTTGTTCAGCCTTGGTTAGGCAACTAGTCTAGGAGAAGAAAAACTCTGAATTCAAACCTGTTAAACTCCGCTTAAAAATTGACCTTGTGTCATATCCTACCCGAGTGGAGGGGTTGGGTAAATATGATATACAGTCTTATAAAGTGTTGTGTTCTGGTTAGTGAACACAAGTAGTAGTAATAATAAGACAAACCAAGATATGTGAGGTAAATAGTTATATTTACAGAAGAGAGTATTTACAAGAGAGAGACTGTTTGTAATAAGAACATAGGATTAGTGATAGAGTAATGATATACTTCAACAATAGGAACGGCTCTTCTGGTCTGACTTGTAGGCTTATTCTTCCCAGACTGATCTCAGCTACTGCCATATATGGCAGATGGAACAGCTCATTATGCTGAAAAGGTAGGTGATACCCAATGTTGTATTTTGGCCTTTGACCCGGCCAAAAATGCCATTCCAAGGTGAAGCACCGGAAGGAAGTGACACATTCTAATGGCAGTTATGAGAGGAAATCGCGTGGGCGGAAATTGGCTGATGAAATGGGACGAGGTAAAAAAATTCCCATGGTACACTCATAGACTGACGCACCGGAAGAGAGTGACCTCTGAACTGCATGACAGTTATTTCCGCTTGATGACGATTAAACATGCGATTTCAAAGATCGAGTGGGCGATCAAGTGGGTGTTGAACTATTATATAACTCAGTCAAGACAGAAGTCAAAACATTTGAGTTCGACGGACAGTTGCAGTAGAGTTGGAGAGGGAGTAAAACGAGATGTGGTAGGGAAAGCCACACTCGGCCAAAGGGGCCTTGAGGCCCAGATGAGTTGGGGTCCAGAGAAGATGCTGATAAGATACAGTAAAGAAAGCCAGCACCCAGCAGAGTGGAATCCAGGGCCTCCGGTTGAGCATCAGGAGAACGAGAAAGACACAACGTTGACGGCCATAAGAGTGGGGGTCAAAATATTTCAGTTCTGTTCGGTCTCCAGCTCCCTCTCACACGCAAACCTTGAATAACCTTTTCGAACCCTTACAAATAAAGTGAGAGGTATATATATTTTGTTAAAGAAGTCTTCCTGCGTCTTTATTATTGTATCGTTACGATGCTGTAGATGACGATATAACACCAACATAAAGAGTAGAAGGAAAAACAAGTGGGAGGGGAATTTCGAAAAGATAAGAATTTTTACAAGAGGTATAAAGACCAGTGGGAGGAAAATTGGCGGGAAATGTGCCATTAGCATTTTAGAACGTAGCTGCTATATTCAAAGTTGATCTTGTTTAAGGAAGGTTTGTTGATCTTCATATGATTATATTTCAATTTCATGTTTAATCAAACATGCTCAAATGAAAAAAATGCTGCATAGATAGATAGACAGTGTGATTGTTTTTAAAAATATTAACACTCTTGTCATCATCATCATCATGTCGTGCCACTAGCACGGATATCCCTGATCCTCTCTCGCCGCTTTTCCCTATCGTTCATCGCCTCTGGCAGGTCTTCAGGGCTACATCCCGTATCCTCACATAGCTGCTGAATGTATGTTCGTGCTAGTCGTCCTGCTTTTGCCCGGCCATATGTGGGGGCCCATAAGAGTACATCACTTATGAGCTCGTCCCTGCTTCTCCAGCAGTGTCCTGCATGTCTGGTTCGTCTAACTTGAATAGTTTTCGTGATAGGAGGCAGGTGGCCGTATAGTTGGTGTCTTATGGGGTGTTGCCGCCAGGACTTGTTCAATATTGCTCACAGCATTCTTGTGTAATTGCCGTCTAGCTTCTTCTCCAGCCGTTTAGTTAGCGTCCAAGTAGTGCATCCATACAGAAGTATCGATACGACAGCTGCTTGGAAGAAACTGCGTTTCATTTTATCGGTTAGGTCTGATTTCCATATGATCGATAGCCTATTGATAGCTGTCCATGCCTTCGTTAGCCGCGTGTCAATGTCCTTTTCGGTTGATGAGACGCAGCTTCCTAGGTAAGTGAATTTGTCTACTCTTGTAGGAGTACCTTTATGACATAAATTCACATAAATTCACGTTCATTCACTCTTTTTGTAATCCCCCACTGGTGATTTAAGAAAATGTTACTATTTATACTGGAATATCTTTATTTTAAAAAATTTGAACTGATATTACGGAGACCATCTGAGGAAGATTCCAATGATATGTTGACAAGAGATAGAGTACAGTCCTATGGAATACGAATAATTTTTAAACGGATCGATATAGCTGATATATAATCATTGACTTTAACGGCATTTCAACCTGTCTCGGGTTATTTTATGTCTAGATATTGGAGAATCGCCTCTATTATACGTTCGTATTTACTTTTTTTTCTGTAGTTCTTGCTTGAGAATCGTTATTTTGTTTTGTTACACATGTATCTATCGATTACAAATAATTTCAAACAGATCTCCTAAACACATAGATGGGACCAAAACAGGTATTACCACTCCGGGTCAGAGTGGGCCTGAGGGTATGATAATTCACTTGCAAAATATGGTAATTTGTATGAAAAATGTGGTGATTTAGGCAGCAAATATGTTGGTTAAGTTAAAAACTGAAGAAAGCTAGTATCAGGGAAAAAACAAGAACACGACTTGGAATTTTTAGAGTCTTATATTACAGTTGAAAGCCAATTGTTCTATTAGCGGGCTATATGATATTATACAGGAATAAACATATAATAGCCCACTTAACTGAAGTCCTTGTGTCGTATGTACCAAAGTTTAACGTACTTCACACGTCTCTCTCGTTCAAGGATGAAATTGTAGTAGAGACAATTTTAACGTCTGTTTGTTCCGGAGTTTGTTATAAAAAGAGGTCGAGACATGTCTTTTCATATCTGGCCCCAACGTATTCAAGTCAGTGATTGGTTAGTTTGAAAGGTTTAAAGACCAATTAAGATATGGGCACTTTTATTGATAGTACACATATGAAACTCTAGTCCTCTTCGAAGTTATCTCCTCCGGCTGCAATGCACTTGTTTTACCGTTCCAACAACTTCTGGAAGGCCCCATGGAAGTCCTCTTGTGTGAGCGTGTCAATGACCTTCGTCACAGCCTCTTTCATCTCCTCAATTGTCTCATAACGACAGCCTGTGAGCTTAGGGAATAAGCAAAAGTCACAGGGAGCAAGGTCTGAACTATAGGGAGGCTGAGGAAGTGTCTTGATGCCCATCTTGGTCAAATAGTCTGGGACAAGGATGGAGTTGTGGACTGGTACATTGTCCTGGTGGAAATGCCACAGAGCCGATTTGAAGAGTGCTGGCCTCTTCCCTAGGAATCTCTTGCTGAACCCCCTTAAAACCTCAACATAGTAACCCTAACCCTAACTGTTTGGCCAATCAACTCTGGTCTATTGACTTCTTTACTCCTCCCACACTTCTCATCATCCCTCATAGTCTCCCTGCCATCCTTGAATCTCTTATGCCACTCAAAAACTGATGCTCGATTTATACAAAACGGTCGAAAAGCAGACTGAAGCATTCAATACATTTTTGTGGCATTTTTTCCAAGTTTAAAACACAATTTTATTGCATATCGTTCTTCTAAAGTGTCAGATTGCATTTTTGAAATTCACCAGCTGTGGCAATCAAGCTTTAGTAGGGTGTATTCCAATTGCTGCTGTAGCGGTTCATTTGAAACTGAAATCCTAAAAATTAGTCAAGTCATCTCATAAGATGTATAGCAATAACATACTGAATTTTCAAGAGTCAGCGACAATTTTAAATGCCTGTACAAAAAAAAGTCTGGAAACTTGTTGAATGCACCACGTACCTGTAAAAAACCTTTTAAAATAGTTATCTATTAAAGACCAAAAAACTAAAGATAAACAAAAAAAAACATAAAAAATCGAAACTACATTTTTTCTTTGTTATGATAAAAAAATATAGCAAATAAAAAAATGTAATTTCACTTTCTTATGCTTCTTATTAAATTAATGAATTTTTAATTAACGTTATAATGTAACAATTTTTTTTTCCAATTTAATTCTATAATTTTTCATTTTTATAAAAGTAATTTACACTTAAAAGATTTTAGTTACAAGACAACTAATTTGTCTTGCCCTGTTACATTAAGAAAGGAGTAAAACAAATGAGGTGCTCGTGGTGTATTGGAGGTTATCGTTGTAGGAAATGGACTCGGCGACACGAGTTCAAATCCTGGACGAGACTGATTGCATTTCACATAGCACTAATACCCTTGGGAAAGGTATGAATCCAATTATTCTCACTCCAGCTATGGGTAGATAGTAGGGCAGACTGCGTTCTTCAGCCTTGGTGAGGCAACCAGTCTAGGAGAAGGAAAACTCTGAATTCAAACCTGTTAAACTTCGCTTAAAAATTGACCTTGTGTTACATCCTGCCCGAGCGGAGGGGTTGGTAAATATGGTAAATCAAATGAGTGGACGCGAATATTGATGAGTTCCCAAAACTTTAATATCAGCTTGAGAGATAACCCTGTACTGTGAGTCGTACAAAGGGAAAAGAGCAGTTGCAGATGTTAGAGCAGGAATAAAGCATCCAACTTAAAGGTTCGAGGACTAGTTGGTCTAGAAGGAATGAATAAATGATAAAGGAATGATCTTCTTGAGAGAACAATGGTCCAAAAATTGAAAACACTCTCCTATTCAAAGTTGGTCTGTTCTGCTGCTAGAATGAATGAGGAAGAAACCTAGAGAGCTTTTGCGTGGCCTTTTATACTACCCGGGAAAGTCATCCGAGTAGAATGGCTTAAATCATCCCCATTGGACGAAAATATAAATCGAAATCTCAACGGCCAAAATAATTCCCGCACAAAACAATAAATTTGAAATTATTTCTTTCTACTACAAGTTAAAAAGGATAAAAAGTTGAAATTTGTTTTTGTTGTTTTTTTTTTTAGTATAAAAGTATGTTAGGAGATTTTATTTTACTGAAAAATGTTTTTAATTTTAAAAAAAAATTCTTTTTTGCCAGTATATTAAAAATAAACAACACTATGCAAATTCATAAAAAAAATTTTGCAATTTAACTTTGATATATATATATATATATATACTGTTTATGTTTGCAATTTTTTTTTAATTCATTTTTGAATATTTATAATTCAATGTTTAACCACAATTTATTTTTAAAAATAATAAAGATAAAAAATGATAATTTTTAGGGTTTTTTTTTTCTTTAAGAGTCATATAAGATTAAGTTTCATTCAAGATTGTTTCCTTGAAAATTAAATTAGATAAAAATGCAATGTTCCATTCTTTGTCGCTTGAGAAATGGTTTCGGAAGTCAAAATATGCTGATGTTGGGGGAGGTGGCGTTAAGTAAATAAACATCACGGGAAAAAAATTACTCAAAATAATTTGCCCGACGGTCTAATTGTATTAGGTCAATTTACTATAAATTCAAAATGCGATAAGAATAATATAGATTTAAGTGATCTTTCGAGTCAATCTACAGCTTTCAATATCCAGCAGTCTGAGTGCCCATAATCTTCAAATACAGACAGACAGACTCAATCTTATTTAGTAGATTATAGATTTAGAGTGCACAAATGGAAAAATCATTCACGTTATTTTAATTTGTTTTGAATACAGGAAAATATTTGTTTTTGTTGAAAGACTTTGTGCTATGGTTTTGCTATTAAAACTATTTTCGCTTTACAATACATAAAAGATGAACCAGCATGCATAAGTTTGCTGTCTACTAGCACAGCTGATGCATGCTGGTTAATCTTTTATGTAAAGCAAGCACAAAATCCAAGGAACACAATGCTTACAACTTTTTTCAAGCTGTGTTAACAGGATCACATTTCAAAAACACTCTTCTACCAATAGACTCTGTTTTGTTATTCATACGTCCGGTCGGTGGGGCTTAGAATACGCTGATTGTGTTCCCTGTAGAGTGGTAAGGTTCCCCCTACCAAAAAGGGTGTCCTAAATATGACACTAAACTGTCTCTGATAAAATGAAGGAGGTTCTGAAAACAAACATGATTTTATACGTTTATCCAAAGTGACACAGTCACCCTGTCGGTGGGGCTTTCAGTACGCTGACTATATCCTCTGGAGAGGGATAAAACCCTTCAGCACATACAAAAAGAGTGTATACTGTGTATGAAACTAAACTGTATTTAATGGTCGGATTCAAGTTCTGGAAATATGAGTAGTGTAGAGTACCCATTCATTGCCATTACTCCCATGTCTACTCTAACTCAGAGCGGCAGTACCGGTTAAGGTCCCATTTATCGATCGACTATATCTGTTTTTGGAGGTGCTCGTGGTGTAATGGTTACCGTCTTAGGAAATGGACACGGCGACACGAGTTCAAATCCTCGCCGACACTGATTGCATTTCACATAGCACTAATACCCTTGGGAAAGGTATGAATCCAATTATTCTCACTCCAGCTATGGGTAGATAGTAGGGCAGACTAGGTTCTTTAGCCATGGTGAGGCAACTTGTCTAGGAGAAGGAAAACTCTGAATTCAAACCTGTTAAACTTCGCTTAAAAAATTGACCTTGTGTCATATCCTGCCCGAGTGGAGGGGTTGGTAAATATGAATATATCTGTTTATAAATCATTTGTATTCGATCGGGCTGTCAGCAAAAAAGGGGATTGTCCTTGGTATAACACTAAGCTTCATCTGATGAGGCTCCCTCTTTAGAACTCTGGGAAGTGTTGAGAGCCCCTTCTTAATAAAGAAATGCACAAATAAAAAGAATAACTCTAAACAATTTGATATGCCATTAAAATCAACCAATGAATCAAACAATTAAACATAGAATAAACAAAGGTGGGGAAGCAACTTACACCCACCATTAGATATATGTCCGTGGGTGTATATGTATATATGTACACAAATAATGTATATGTACGTTGAAGAGTGTATACTCTTCACCTGAATTAACATTAATACTTTTGTATGATTTTTTTATGAAGGTCGAGCTCTATCATTTAAAAATTTCAGAAATTTCAGGAAATAGTTACACCTGAAAATCTATGAACACCAATGTGGATCATGAAGAAGTGGTTAATTATTCTGCGGAATTCGAAAATTCCTTGAAACATTTAGGTCTACCGCAGCGAAGACTGGAGAAATTCTACCAAACAACGTTTTTTGTGTTGGTTTGTCTCTCAGTGTCTGAAACTAACGGATATTCAAGCAGATTAACATTGAAACCAGCGATAATTCTGCAGCGTAATTTGAACGAATCTCGGTTGATGGTTAAGAATTTTATGTTGCCTCTCATCAAGTCTATGATTCTTAGTATCCTGAGTATGATAATAAACTGAATCTGATGGTGAGGCTCCTGTCTCAGTCTTGTCGTTTGAGAAACGTGAACCCAGAGTGGTTGTACCTTTTGAGGTCTCTTCAATGGCTCAAATAGAACTGTTCATTTTTGGGAACTATTATTATTATTAATTATTTAAAACTATTGAGCTGTGGGCAAGCAGTTCTTATTACATAGGAATGTTTGATAAATAAAATAACTAGTTTGTTTAGGTTTTATGGCATATCAACCTTTGTTGGTTATTTAACGCCAAATCCATTTTTAAACAAATTATCAGTTCTATTTCAAACAATTCAGTTTAGCATGAGTACACAGTTTAATTGTCCAAAACATTTCTATTTCAAGCTATTCAGTTTAGTCAAACAGTTCTAATTCGACCAATTCAGTTTACTATCTAAGTATATAAGTATAGATTTTGTTTACATACAGTTAAATGTCAAAACAGTTCTATATTAAACAATTCCGTTTAGTGTAAGTACAGTTTCAATGTCAAAAATTGTTCCATTTCAAACAATTCATTTTAGCATATATTACATAGTTTAATTGTCGAAAACATTTCCATTTCAAACTATTCAGTTTAGCATAAGTATGCAGTTTATTTTATTCAACCCATATATAGGACCCTATCATTCCGGGCCAGAGTGGACCTGGGAGCAATGGCAATGAAGAGGTGCTCCGCATTCCTTAAAGCATCACTGGAACCTCACCATCAGATTGTTTAGTGTCATGTCCAGGACACTCGTTGGGGGAAGTCTTATCCTTCTGCAGAGAAGCGGTCGGTGTATTCTACGGCCCCCCTCCCGTCAGCCGACTGGACAAGAAATAACTACTATTAAATGACAATACTTGAAACCATGTAACTGCGTGCCATACATATGTAATATGTACAATGTATGTACAATATATAGATAACTCATTATGCATATATATTTGATATAAATATATAATATATTTATGTATAATATGTATATATATATATATATATATATATAGTAATGGCAATGAAGTGGTTCTCCTCTCTCTAAAGCTCCAAAACACGTGTCTTACTATAAGATGTTGTTTAGAGTCTTACCCAGGACACTCGCTCTATTTGATCCATACATAAGACCCTAACAGGTATTACCACTCCGGGTCAGAGTGCACCTGAGATTAATAGCAATGAAGAGATATTCCACACTCTGCTACCATCTTTAGAATTTATTAAATGTTGCTTTGTTTGTCATACAAACTTCAAATTTGCTTAGAGTAATAATTCCAAGTACTAATTACAAGGGCCGTTCAAAATGTTCTAAGCCTTGCCCAGAAATTGGGAAAATCTGACAGTTTTTTCACTATTTTTCCATATAGTTTCTCTTGGGATTATTAGACTTGGTCCACCGATGGTCAAGCATTGCTATCACATCAGGGAAGGAAGTGGTATTCTGGTCCTCCAAAAACGCCATTTTAGAATCAAAGATGAGATCATATTTTCTTTACAGCACATATGATCTCACCTTGTTTCTAAAATGGCGACCGAGCAGATGTTTGTTTGAGTTTAGGAATCAGGAAGAAGTCAGACGGAGCTAAGTCTGGTGAGTAAAGGGGATAAGATAGCAATTCAAAGTCATAGTTGGCTGCTCCAGCTACTGTAACCTGAGCAATGTGAACGGACGCGTTATCCTTGAGCAAGAACACACCTTCTGCATTTTGACTTGATTGCTTCCTTCAGTTGTCTCAATTCTGACGCATAGTACTGTCCATTAATCGATTTCCTTTATCCAGGTAATCTATCTTGATTACACCTTCAGAATAAAAAAAGAGAAGTCATTAACTTACCAACAAACGCTGCCTGCCTGAACTTCTTTGTGACTGAAGAACCCACAACGCCGGGGCAGCCGTTGATCGATCGTCTAGTGAGAACCTCGTAGTTATTTCTTACACCCAGGCGAATGAGCATTCATGTGTTAACAAAAAATAGAACAAAAAAAAAACAGATGTAACACTATGTAGGTGGTCCGCCAAGCAGACGATTCCTTTGTCTGATTTGGCGCGAAACCAGACAAAGGGTTTTGGACTTGAGATCTCGGCGTGACCGGAAGTAGGAAGGGAACTCCAGTCAGAGAGTGAGAAAAAGGGACTGGAAGAAGGCAGTTGGCGAGCGACGACGGACAGAGGCAGTCGACACCGGACAGCAGAGAGACGAGTCGGCATGAGTGACTCCAGGACCAGTGAATGAAGACCGATCAAGATGGGTTGGTATTCCTAGTAGCGTTGTAGAATTTTCGCTAGAATCCACGCTAGCGTTAGTCTACATATGCACACAGGAAATGCAGTGTTGCATAACTCCCTTCTTGCGCTTGAATTAACCCAAGCATATTGTTTGTTTGTTCTTTTTTTTCTCCCACTCCCTCGATTGTCTTCTTGTCGGCGTAAGGAAATGTGCGATACCCCTATCGGAACCACTAGTTGATCACCGGCCGTAAAGCGAAATGGTTCGAAGAAGTTGATGAAACAGCGGGGCGAAGGGGTAACGGCACACAGAAGGAACGAAAGAAAAGACAAAACAACGGATTCCAGGTAGCAAAACATTAGAAGGCGAGGTCTGTGGCATTTTGGTACTTTGTGTGTTTGCGGCTATCACATGAACTTTGCGAAACTCCAGACAGCTAAAAAAATACTGACTCATCACTAGTCATCTCTCTCTCTCTATATATATATATATATATATATACATGAATGCACATTATCGTGCCACTTCATGTTCGAAGTGGTGAACCCAGGTTTTATCTTGAGTTACTAATCTGCTCTGGTAATTCTTAGGGTAAGCCTGGAAACAAGTCAGAAATGTCCCGGAAATGTCAACCCTTTTCATCTTATGCTCTGGCGTCAGTATTCTTACGAACCATCATGCAGACAGCTTGCTCACGCCCAAGATCAAAGTTAAAACATTGTGAACCGAACCATAAATAATGTCTATGGACTTAGCTATCTACTGGATAATAAGATGTCTGTCATTCAAAACGGTGAATGGCATCAACTTGTTCGTCAGTAGCTGAGACTTTTGGACGACTTGACTGAGGATTATCATCTGTGTTGTCTCTGCTCTGCTTGAATTCCGCAGCCCACTTCTTCACAGCTGCATAGGAAGTGGAGTCCGCGCCAAGTATCTGAATGATTTCCTCATAAATTTCCTTTGGTGTCATACCTTTCTCTTACAGATATTTTATAAAAACTTGGGCCTCTGTTTTATCGGTTTTCACATTAAATATACGCCTTAATACATTTAGCATTGAAAGGTGTCGTCGGTGATGTTTTGTTTGGTTCCTTGAGGAGTTTCGGGTCTTCCAACATCATACTCCCCTCACCCAGTAGACGCTATCAGAGATGATACGCCCTCCAGTTTACGCAACATAGGTAAAAAAAAACGAAAAAATTTAGATTGTTTTTTTTTATTTGGACAATTATTGACCGCTCATCCGCGCCTCTGATTGGTTGTTGCAAACAACCAGTCAAATACGCGGATTTGTCTGTTTCAATGATCTGCAAGGACATTAGCACTTTTTTAACATATGGGTTGTTCGTAATCATTCGTCATATCTCTCATTTTTATGGGCCTTACTTACACTGAAATTGCGACAGAAATCTGAATTAGTTTTCCAAGTTTAATAAGATGCGGTAGTGTATTACCACAAAAAATGTAGTTGTAATAAACAAGCATACGGTTACAAGAGACAACGGACGAACAGAATGAATTTAATTTCGTTTATTTTTAAATAAATAAAAGTTGATATGTCAGAAGAGATGCAGGCTCTTTTCTTCCTCCACATACAGGTCAAGAGGTGAATGAGTATAAGTCGTTCTTGGGTAGCTAGTTTGTAATTTGTTGCACAGTGTGTGACATGGGTCGGTACGCTATAAGCAGTCTTGGACTAGTATTGGAATGCGGGGCTTAATTTGGTAGGACGTCAGCGTTCTTTGATCGTGCCCGAATGCGACGGTTCTCTCTCTCTCTCTCTCTCTCTCTCTCTCTCGAAGTCCCTCGGGGTCAACTGACTTTTTTAAAACTTTTGTTAAGCGTTTTAAAGCCACGTTTGGGATCGAATCGGCCCTGTAAAATTTTGGAGGGTAAAGTTCATGATTGGTTGAAAAAAATACCTTTTTAATTGTAAATTTAAAGTTACATTTCAACTGGATGAATTCGCTGGGCCTACTTGTGCAGCGACGTGCTTTATCCATTTTGGTTTCGCCATCGTCCAGACAACATCTGGTAAATGTTAACTTTTCAACTGAAATGTACGTTCGTGATATTTTTATTTGTTTGTTTATTCATTCATTTTGTTTGTGAGTTAATTGGAAATGTATTACTAAATCAGAAGAAATTTCTGTATTTAACATATTTATGACTCTTCTTTCTGGGTGAGGTTTAAAACTTTTTCAACGACCCTCGTAATTTCGTTTTACGAGCCAGAACCGATGCTTTAAGCGTGACTTGACCCGAAGTTCACTACCAACCATTCTTATCAATTGTAGTTTCCATGTAACACTATGTAGGTGGTCCGCCAAGCAGACGATCCCTTTGTCTGTTTTGACGCGAAACCAAACAAAGGCCTGAGCCCGCGATCTCGATGTGACCGGAAGTGAGAGGAGTAGGAAAAGGAACTCGGAGAAGGAGTTGGCGAAGGGTGACGCGAGTGGCCAGTCGACACCGGACAGCAGAGAGACCAGTTGGCATGAAATAGGGTCCAGAGCAGTGAGGGAAGCGCGGTCAAGATAGGTTGGCATTCCTAGTAGCTTTGTAGAAATTTCGCTAGAAATCCACGCTAGCGTTAGTCTACATATGCACAAGGGAATGCAATGTTACATAACTCCTCTCTTGCACCTTGAGTTAACCCAAGTATTTTGTTCGTTTGATCTCTTTCCTCCCACTCCCTTGATTGTATTTCTTGTAGCTATGAAGAAATGTGCGACATCCCTATCGGAACCACTACTTGATCACCGGCCAAGAAGCGAAATGGTTTGAAGAAGTTGACGTATTCGGGGGCCGAGGGGGTATCGTCACATCCAGAAGAAGATTTGAATTGATTTAATTAGGCTTTTAAAGGAGAAACTTAGTTGAGAATTTATTGGTAAAACTATACTGCCTAAATAAGTTGACCGAGATGAAATCAAATGAATTTCATGCTCAGGACCCAAGGGAAGAGACAGAGTGATTTGCAATCTGAGCTTTTATTTTGTTATCGTCTTTATCTTTTAAATTGGAATCCGTTTTACGCCAAAAATGGTTGATTATCCTTCGCAGATTAATGCATATTTAACACGAGCTGAAATACTCGTATACAGCGTTACCCTGTCGGGGCTTAGAATACGCTGACTGAATCCCTTGCAGAGGGGTAAAAACCCATAACAAGAAAGGATGCGTCCTGGATGAGACACTAAACTTCATCTGAAGGTGAGGCTCGGGTTCTGGAGATGTATTAGTGTAGTGTACTTCTTTACTGCTGTTACTCCCAGATCCACTCTGAAGTACCTGTAAAGGGTCCTATCGATGGGTTACATAGACTTATTTAAAAATTATTCGTATTCGATATGACCGTGTGCAAAAAATATACGCAAAAAATGTAAATATGAATCTACAATGAACACAATTATCTAACTTGTGCGCATAAAATAACCCTAGGCGATTTGACACGACGTTAAAGTCAATCAGTCAATTATACCTTTTATCTAATGGGATCTATATTGTTTACGATTTATTGTAGAGATTTATCAAATTACACATTTTTGTTTTTTATCTGAATTGTTAGTTCGAATAATGATATTATATTACCATTTACATTCTCGGCTTAAAGAACTGCATATAAACCTAACTTGTAATGTTTAATTAAATTTTAATCCTTATTTTAGTAAATCAAATAAAGTTTATTTTTTCCTTTTGCAGTTTGTAAATTTAAATTCTGTGCGATTATTTACGTCTTGTGGCTTGTTTTTTTTAATTTTATATAAGAACTCCTTTTTCCTAGTAACAAATATTTTGCATTCAAAACTTTCTCTTAATACGGTACGAATACATATTTAAAATTGTTTGGGTGGGGAGTACTTATGTCGAAGTGGCTAACGTACTGGACTGCGATATCATAGTAAGCGAGTTCGAACTCTAGTCACACTATTGCTTTCACTTTTGGACAAATACCCTTAAGAAAGATATGAAAGCCCTAACCCCTACGGCAATTGGTTAAATAGCACCATTACTGTTCTTCTACAAGGGTGTCTGGCAATAAATAACCCATGACGGTTGATATACCATTAAACGAAGAAACCAATTAAAATAAAATCTTTTAGTCGTCTACAAAGAAGAGACAAACTATTTCCAATTATCAAAAAAAAAAATGTAAACATGAACGCGATTCCCTAACTTTTAGACATGAATTGCAAACCTTATTTCCTTTGAATAAGTTCATAAATGTATATTTCTGATGAAATAAAAGGGGTTTCTTCCAAGCTGTGGCTGTGTCAGTACTACTGTATAAATGCACTGCATGGACGCCAAGGAAACGTCTCGATAAAAAAAAGCTCGATACGATCTACACTGGAATGCTAATTGCTGCTTTCAAAAAAGCTGGAACAACACCTTACAAAACAGCAGCTGTACGACCACTTACCTCCCATCTTACAAACCATCCAAGAAAGATGAATAAGATACCCTGGACACTATTGCATATTTAAGGACGAACTCTTAAGCGTCATTCTCTTGTGGACTCTACATATGGACGCGCCAGAGTTGACCGACCAGCAAGGACTAGAGGACCTGCCAGGAACGATGGGTGACTAAAGGACCTGCCAGGAACGATGGGTGATGAGAGAGAAAGTGAGAGAGAGAGAGAGGGAGAGAGAGATAGAGGGGGGATTCCGTGCTATCAGCGTGACTTGATGATGACGATGATGACTTACTTTTGTAATGATCTTACATGTACATTTCAATTTGGTTTCTACGTGGAACATAACTACAAATAAACGACTTAGTGTTTTCGATTCACACAAAACTGTTAACTATTCTTTTTTTTATTTCTCGCTCTAATCAGCTGCCCACGAGACCTTGTACAAGCAAAACAAATTAATACTTGTTCGTCTAAAATAGTACAACTATCTAAAATTAAACAAGATATTAAGAATTATTAGTACAACTTTTTATTCATGGTACTATAAACCAATGATTTTTCAAAGTAGGTCCTGAGGCACACAAGTCGACTTGGAGTTGGCGGTTGGTTGGTTGGGTTTTATGGCATATCAACTCTTGTAGGTTATTTAATGCCAAATCCATTTCTATACTAATAATCAGTTCTATTTCAAACAATTCAGTTTAGCATGAGGACACAGTTTAACTATCAAAAACATTTCTACTTCAAGCTATTCAGTTCAGTCAAACAGTTCTAACTCAAACAATTCAGTTTAGCGTAAGTATAGTTATAAAATAAAAAACAGTTCTATTTCAAGCAGTTCAGTTTAGCATAAGTACGCAGTTCAAATATCAAAACAGTTCTATTTCAAGTAATTTAGTACGCAGATTAGTTCTATTTAACCTGTACTAGAAAGAACTTCGTATATTTGTTTGGCACGTAAATTGATTTGACCGTTTATGGTCGTCGCATATTTTCACCCGATGAGAATGACTGATGCCATTCTGCCCGGGTCACCACCCCGGGGTAACATAAAAGGCCGCGCTAACCATTTCTTGTCCTCTTCTTGCTTCCCCACTGGCCAGCAGCAGGAAAAGCCAGCCAACAGGACAGAGCACACATTCTCTCTCTTCGCTTCTTAGCAGCAGGAACGACCAGCCAACATGAGAGACCACATTCACTCTTCTTCGCTGACTCTCTCTCTCTCTCTCACACACACATATTTCGAGCAGTCCGCTAAGCACCATCAGGAGACCTCACCTAATTTATGGACCGTTGGTGTCTGGGAAATCATTCTTTCATCATTCATCTTTCCTTCTAAACCAACAGATCCTCGGAGAAACAAGTTGGATATTTTCGACTCCTGTTTTAACTTCAGCGTGTTAATTCCTGTCCGGGCGACAGCATTTCAACTCCTGCTTTTAACTTCAGCATGTTAATTCCTGTCCTGACGACAGCATTTCAACTCCTTCTTTGACATACCGGCTCTTCATTTACAACCGTTTCCTTCTTTCCTACGACTTACAGCACAAGGGTTATCTTTCTGGCTGCCATTAAACTTCTTGAAACTCATAAATATTCTCGTCCTCATTCCTGTACTTCTTTTCTTCTTAATTTAACAGAAGGCAGACTACAATTCGCCCTTTCGTTAAAAACCCATAGATAGGACCCTACCTGGTGCTACCACTCCGGGCCAGAGTGGACCTGGGAGCGATGACAATGAAGGGTTGCTCCGCATTACCTAAAGCTCCAGCATTACTGGAACCTCACCGTCATATTTTTTAGTGTCATATCCAGGATACTCGTTGTGTGTGTGTGTTGGGGGTCTTACCCTTCTGCAGAGAACCAGTCAATATATTCTACAGCCCTAGCCGACTGGGCAATTGGAGTGGAAGGAATTTTCTGCAGCAAAAGAAACGTAATTTATGACTGATTGAAAATAATGGAGATTTACGCTAGAAGTTGAGCCTAGGACTGGAAGTTCAAATTAACAAGCTGATAGATAGACACCAGGAAAAGTGAAGTAATTAGTCAGGACGTATTCGAGGTTCATTCAATAAAAAACGGGAATGGAGGGTCCTTACCCCCCACAATTTTTTTTCAGAATTTTTTTCCATAAATGTAAACACTGCATTGTTTAGAATTGGTTTATAGCAAAATTTATTTTAATCTCGCAAAAATATTTGTTTAGAGACTATTCAAAATGGCGGTAATGAAACAGAGTGCTCCATGGCTTGAACAGAGGTCTGTCATCAAATTTTAGGTGATTGAGAAGTGCAAACCATGTAAAATTTACAGAAGAATGTGTAATGTGTACAGAGAAGCATGTTTTTAATTCTTTTTTAAGTTTACAATTGGGCTAAACATGGGCTTGCCACAAGCCTGCGTCGAAAAAGTGGTCTATGTAGTGGAAAAAATGCCTCTCCGGCAAAAGGTTCAGGGCGCAGCGGTCACAAAAGGATTCATTAGAATGGATTTCTTTGAAAATGGGGCGACTGTAAATAATGCTTCTTATTGCCAAAATTCACCTTATTTATTGAATGACCTTCGTATTTTCTAGAACATTTTGATTTTGTAAAATCTATTTCCTGTTACATGGAATTTCTATTCCTGATTATACATGCCTGAAATTTTTCTGACGCCAAAAATGGGCCACAAGGAAGAAAATGTTAAAAAAAAAACTGCTTTAAACTATGGAATCTCGTGAGGAATTTACCAAATTTTATGCGATTAACTTTGAAGTTTTAAATTCAAGATGATATTCAAAATGTTAAAAATGCTGTTTCCTCTCTTGTGAATCATGTTCTTTCTACATCTGAAACCTTTTTTTTCTTTCTTCCTATACTCTTTTTATTATGTTCTTCTGTTTTTGTGCCAACCACCCATTCCCAATAGAAGTGGCTACTTAGACTATCTGGGCCGTCAGGCATTCGTGCCGGACGGAGTATCAATGATCAATGGCCCCGGCTTCGGCTGGACGGGGATGCATTGAAAACATTGTATAGCACTGGATTCCTTGGTCCAGTTCAAGCTATAATCGGGCATCCGTGCTGGACTTACGTAATATATTGTGCGAGTCCATGTTTAGCTGCAAGCTTATCTAGCTCACATTGCTCTAAGAGAGCCGATGATCAGCATAGTCCAGCAAAGCTCGAACCCGACCTGTTCCTCCCTTACCTCCCTCTATAAGCTGACCTCGTATCAAGTATTGTTTGGTGGGAGGCAGCGACAAATATCGACTACTCAGTCAGCAGTCTAAGTAGCAAACCTCAGAAAGTTACTGTTTTTTATGAGAAGGACGTACATATAACCACACTATCAGGTAATTGTTACGATGGAGGTTGTGTCTCAGACTAATCATTTCTTCTTGATATGCATCAATGTCGCTACTAATGGTTGTTGCTCGATGTTGTAAGCAACGGACTATTCCAGCTGGACACAGGCGAGTAACAATACAGGAATACTTAACACTTGTACCTGGTTATGGCTAACGGAATCAAAAAAGTTCGAAGTTCCGTGAAGGTTTCCGAGTTTGAATAACACCTGAAGAAGGCCAGAGGATATATCGGTCGAGATGTTGTGGAAATAACAATAAAGATGAAGACAATAATCCGAAAACCCTTAATGAGAAAAAACTTTTTTAATACCTCGATTATAGGCAGTATACTTTAATCCAGTACCTTATTGCTGTTCTTTAGGAAGCTGGTCTTATATTTGAAGGTCCATATTAGGGGATGTCATGGATTAGAGTCTTCTGTTTCACCCCTTATGCCAATTTTTTACCTGCTGAATCAGAGTGTGTGTGTGTATATATATATATACACACACACCAAAAACTTTTTTTAAAAAGTACTTGATGCTTCTTTGTTTAACACTCTTGTACGGATCAAGCGTAAGTGGAGTAATCCAAGGAAAGGAGTAGCGTCCCCTCATACCTTGGTGTAGTAGCTATTGAAAAGGAAAGCTTTAGGTCGCCCTCAACTACGGTCGGCTGACTAATATGCGAGTGTGTGTGTGTCTGTGTAGCATTTTCTCTTTTCAATGTTTAATTAAATAAGACATACTTTTCATGTTTGCTTATTTTATCTTTGATCCGGTCAATTCTTCGTATGAGTTATTTAACTTGTGGATGGAATGAATTTAGGAAGGTGCCGTATTTACCCACCCCCGCAACTTGAATCAGAGAAACAAATAATGAAATGAAAAAATATAATGACGAGTCATATACAGGGGGAAAAATGAGAGGTGATTTTATAGAAAAGAATTTTCCTCAAGGAAAAAATATTAAAAGCATTTTAGAATATGGCTGCTATATCTGAAGTTGTTTTTGTTTAAAGAAGATTTTTTGATCTTTATATAGAAAGTTTCAAGAATTTGGAGATTTTTGTGTGTAATATAGGTGTTTTCAGTTACAATTATTGTATTTATTTGTTCCCTCTAAGTTGGAGCCAAAGGTATGAAGAAAATTATTTTTTATACATAAACTTTTTTTTTTTTTTTTTAAACTTTGCCTAAAAAGTGTCAAACTTGGTATGTTTTTATTTTTTCTGTTTTGTCTTTATTAGGATTTTAACAATAAGTGTTATCTGTTTACGCAAGGTTAATTCACACCATCAAATGACTAAATTATCGAGACAGAAAACCTTCCAATAATCATTTTTTTCTTGTAAAATACTCTATACCAGTGAATGATTAATGATCAAATATAGTAAGCCAGTATGACATTCCTATAAGCAAAAGATTATACAAGAAACCAGAAAATATTTGAAATTTCTTTGAAAAAAGAAACATACACAGTTATTTTGCAACAAAGTGACTTTCCAAATTTTTATTTCAATACTTTGTGACAAATAATGTTATGATCACATTTAAACTACAGGATGTTAATAACCAACATCTAAACAATATATAATTGACATTAAGATAAAGATCATTTTATATATATATATATATATATATATATATATATATATATATATATATATATATATATATATATATAAAGGCTCAACAGATATTTAATAAATTAGATCAGTTCATTGGACCCAAGTCTATTTTTTTTTTCATGTCATTCAGCATCCCATGAAAAGAAAACGTCACTTTTCTATTCTTTTTAAGTTTAAAAATTAATCTCCTAATTATTATTATGAACCAGGAAATGATTTTCCTGTAATATAACCAGACAAGAAATTTTAAATGTTTATAAAAGGGGGGAAAAAAAACAATGTCTCCTTGGAAGATAAAAATACTTTGAACATAAATATTCTTTTATAACTTTAAGAAAGTTACTTGCCCAATCAAAATCATTTTAAGAACCAAACAAAATGGTAAATGCAAATACCACATTAATTATTTGTGTATAATATGCACTCTGAACTTAAGACTGAAAAACATCTATCATCCACACTGACTTTTTAAAAATTTATAGCAGATAAATCTAACAATTGTTCAACATTTTATCTGGTTCATATCAAACAAAAATAAGAATTTACATAGATATATTAAAAACACAAAATTTATACAGTATTTAGAGCAAACACATGGACATGTTCACATTAAAATGCAACAAGCTTGTCGCAAAAATAAGTTCACACTAGAAAAAAAACAAAATTATGAACAAATACACATTTCAGCAGCTCATGTCTATTTCTCTGGTGACAAACTAGAAATTGATTTTACCGTCATTTCTAGCAGTGAAACAGACTGAAATGTGCTTAATATCACAAATAATCTTTTTTCTCAAATAAATATGACATTTCGCTCATAATTTAAATACTTAAATAGTTAGTTAATGCCTCTGATCCAAACTGACTTACTGACCTGAATGTTGCAACACATGTGATGGTAAAAAAGTTACAATTTTGTTCTATTGTATAAGACACATCCATAACTTTCTGATTTAAAACTGGGGGGGGTATTATATATATATATATATATATATATATATATATATATATATATGAATAATTATAGTACCTATGCCCACCTGAAAAACTGTTCAAAAACTGAAATTTGTTCATGTTATATATCTGAATTTCTCTAATTAAAAACAATTAATAAGTAAAGTTAGCAACCTTACTCGAGGGTGACCCAAAAGCTCCCTTTTCAATAGCTACCACACCTAGGTGTAGGGGAGGGCGCTACTCCTTTCCCTGGATTGCTTCACTTTACCCTTGATTCGTACCCTGTAATGCTGAGTGTTAAGCAAGGCAGCATAAAGTACCATTTGTCAAGTCTCTGGGATTGAACCTTGTGTAATATACGAGCTTAGCTAGTGACAGTGCTGTGGATGAACCTAGTAGATTCAATGCAGTCACAAGATAACATCAAAGTGGTTTCACAGGAAAGAGAAATATAAAAAATGATGGCGAGAATATAATTTATTGCCTATGGATAGAGTGACAGATATTTCCATTCGCAGATAAGATTAACATATTACTGAAAAAAACCCAAAAAAACAGAAGTATGTAAGTCCCGATAACCAGCCATAAACAGAAAAATACATGGGCAAAGAGGATATTCATAAATCACCATGCGACTTGAAAAGAATATAAGGTCTGTATTTTGGACTGAAGGTAGAGTCCTGCTGGTCACTCAAGCAGATCTGTCAGCTCCCCATGTGTGTTCTCCGGTCGTTACACTACTTCATAAAAAGGGTCCCACCACAGAAGAAAGATACATGCAAACTCTCTGACTGTATTCCTACTACACACCATCATCGCCGTCAAAGAATAAAAATATAAATTATATTTTTATTTATCTACGAGTCCTTCATCGTTTGTCCAGCGGTTCAACATACCACACACCTGGTCTCCCTGACCATTGGCCTAATTAGTAGAGTGTTTGCAAATGGTCCAGGACCCTTCCCTACACCTCAGTGTAGTAGCTATTGAAAAGGGAACCTTCAGGTCACCCTCAACTAAGGTCGCCAACTTTACTTACTTATTAATATAATTAATAATAATTAAAATAATTTTATGCAAAGGCTAAGTTTCAAACAACTTTGAAAGACTTAGGAACAATACCATTTTAAAATTATATCAATATGGAAAAAAAAAAAAAAAAAAAAAAAAAAAAAAAAAAAATTATATATATATATATTAGTCTGAGTATATAATTGTAGTGCTTGATTTACCTAAATCTAAGAAAATTCTGTATCTAATACACCTAGAAATAGAAAAATCTGTTTTAAGTAGAGAGCCGTACAGTAAATTATAGAAAATTGCACGTGTAGGGGAAGGAAGAGTGTTTCAACAAAACTCTTTAACATATGTCCAATGAGGTAGATATTTCATTTAACTGTTAAAGAAAAGGCACATGTTTTCTCACTGGTTGACTTATTCCATATGCATGTGTGCATGAGAAAGATTCTATAAACAATAGTTGACATATGCGTACATGGTGAGAATATATGCTTAATGGAATATCTACGTGCATGTCAAGCATGTATGAAGCAGAAAGGATACTGGGGGGGGGACAAGCTTTAATACCATCCTGACTTGCCCCCTAAATTCTTTAGTTGCATCCATAAAAGGGGACTATTTTCTATCGTTGAATGGGAATGAACAGGTTTGGTTTAGTTTGATGGCATATCAACCATTGAAGGTTATTTAATGCCAAATTCATTTTATATATATATATATATATATATATATATATATATATATATATAAACAGCTCTATTTCAAACAATTCAGTTTAGCATACAAAAACAGTTCTATTTCAAACAAATCAGTTTAGCATAAGAACACAGGATCCTATTTATAGGTCAAATAGAACTGAACTATCTGGTGCTACCACTCCAAGTCAGAGTGACTCTAGGAGCGATGGCAATGAACGGGTACTCAGCATTACAGGAGCCTCAACATCAGATTGTTCAATGTCATAATCAGGACACTCTTGGGGGAGAGAGGTTTTACCTCTCTGCAGTAATGCAGTTGGTGTATTCTGCAGCCCCAGCTGACTGGCCAAGGAATAACCAGGTTTGTCATCAGTTCATGCACAGATATAAAAAAATAAATAAATAAATAAATAATTTAGTCCCAGTAAATAGCTGTAGAGCTTGATTTACCTAAATGTAAGTAAAGATTTTAAAATTTTGCAGGTAATGCACCAAGAAATAGGTGAAATTTCAGAGAAATTTATGTAATTTATGTATCTATCTCCACTGAAATCAGCTGTTGTGATTATAATAAATAGTGACATTTACCTAATTCAATTTCAACAAAATTAATCCCTTGCTTTCAGTAGATGAGATGATGCTACCAAGATATAAGCGATGTCAGCATACACATAGATAAAGCACAGACTGCTACTAACAGCTTTCCATCCAATATGGAAACTTCATTTCTCTGATAAAATACAAGAGGAAAGCTTCCAAGCTGTAGCTATGTCAGTACTGTGGCATAGTTGCACCACTGTGACTTTAACTAAACACCTTGAGGAAAAGAGCTAGATGGCAACTATGCAAGGAAGCTGCATGCTGTTTTCAATAAATCCTGGGAGCAGCATCCTACAAAACAGCAGCTGAACGGCCACTGACCTCTCATCTCGAACCACCTAAGACAAATAAGACATTGGCTATGGCTGGTGAAATAAGATGAAATCATCAGGAACATTCTATGGACTTCTACACATGGACACACCAGTGTTGGCCAACCAGCAAAAGCTTATATTCATCAACTCTGCAATCCTCTAGAACAGCACTACACGTACCGGTGCTGGTATACAAGTCATCGTCTATGTGGCAAGTTTCCAGTTTCATGTTATCACAATATATATATAACATATAATATAAAAATGAAAATGCCTAAAATCTTTCTGTATTGTTTAATGTTATTCTTTTCAAATGCTGTGATACAATAAAACTGATAGAAATACTTGAAATTTAATCATAAATCAATAATATAGTACAAATATGGAACCGGTCTGTGGTAAACTGGAAAAATATCCTACCAGTACACCACATCAGATAGTTTGAAAAGCACTGCTCCAGAGAACTTACCAAGAGTGATAGCCAGTAGGGATGGATGACAAGAAAGAGTCAAGAGAATCCTTATTGTCAGCCCACCTTGATTTCAAAGACTAAAACTGTTTTTAATTATTTGAGGGCAGTTCACTTAAAAAAAAAAAAAATTCCTGTGTCTGTAGTTATTTATTTATGAGTAAAAATCTGAAATGTATATTTTGATTTTTAGATATAAGATATGCCAAATTTCTACAACTGAAAATAATGCAAACAGTATATATAAATATATATACACACACATATACAACATAACCAACAATTGTTTGCATAATAAAATATTTTTTTATAAAAAGAGAAATATATACAAGTCTAATGAGTTGATCTCCAAACAGAAGAGAAACAATGATCCCAACATTATAATATGAACATCATGTTTTGTTTATTTTTGTATGGAGTATTTCAGTTCTTATACCTCATAAAGAACTCAATAAATTCTTGTAAATGGTATATGAATTTTGTGTCACATTCAGCTAAGAGATAAGGCATATCCATCCAAGCCAGACACATAAAAATAATTGTTATTTAAGTGAAAAAGAAAGATATTTAGTTTCAATCTTTGCAGACAGGAAAATTTATTGCTTCATTAAAGTATCCAATGAGAAATCTCACAATTTTGACAGTAGGGTAAACAGGTAGACATGTGTACTTCAGATAAAAAAAAAAAGTTTTTGCACATGCATGTGGAGGAAGGGGGAAGTGTTTCTGCAAAACTCTTTGATATATGTCCAATGAAGTAGATATTTCATTTAACGAAGAGGCACATGTTTTCTCACTGGTTGACTTATTCCATATGCATGTGTGCATGAGAAAGAGATTTTATAAACAACAGTTGGCATATGCGTACACGGTGAGAACATATGCTTAATAGAATACCTATGTGCATGTCAAGCATATGTGAAGCAGAAAGGATATGGGGAGGGGACAACCTTTAATGCCATCCTGACTTGCCCCTAAATTCTTTGGCTGCATCTATAAAAGGGGACCATTTTCTATTGTTGAATGGGAATGACCAGGTTTGTCATCAGTTCACGCACAGATGGGAAGATGGCGCACTCACTCGGATTCTGGTGCAACTCGGCAAAGCGTCTCAACATAGAGACAATGGCCATCTGTGCAGGTGTCTGGGTGTGCGGGGCTGGTGGGCGGGCCTCCACCGGCTGGATTGTGTTGGCAGTGATATCATAGAGCAGTGGAATGATCACAGATTGTGGTTCCGCATTAGAAGACAGCATCAGACCAATGCGTGTTAACTGCAGCTGAAGAAGAAGGAAATGAAAAAATTTTTTCTTAAAATTTAAAAACATCAAATGACATTTACAATTGAAAAAATCTAAAAGTTACCTCCAAAATACAAATATTAACAGGAAAAAGTAATAGAAACAATTTAGTTTAGTTGGGTTGGATTTTGTGGCATATCAACTATTGAGGGTTATTAATGCCAAATCTTCTTTATACATATACATTAAATACATACGATTTGTAAACATTTGATAACATTTTCGAACGAGCCTGAGCTCATTTTTTTCTTTTTTGCATACAGTTAAACGGTTTCAAGTTTTTCTATTTTCTATTAATCATTTGAACACATTTAAATGGATATACATATGATTTTAAATGAGTAGTTTGTAGGTAATTTCATTTTTAAACATCAGTCATTTGTTTACATACAGTTTAAATGTTAAACAGTTCTATTGGACCGATCGATAGGACTGAAAGCAATAGCAATTAAGGAGGTACTCCATATTTCTCAAAGCTCCAGCATTACTGGAGCCTCACCATCAGATGGTTTAGTGTCATATCCAGGAGACTAGTTCTGGGGAGTGGTCTTACTCCTCTGCAGAGGTGCAGTCCGTATATTCTACAGCCCCAGCAGACTGGGTGGAGAAACAATTTTAAATATACAAACGAAATTATAATGCTAAAGTAATACAACTACAACACTATCATATCTCCATTATATAAATCTGATTTTTCTATGTTACTAAGATACAGTAAAAATATATTGTAGCAAAGCCTTATTTAGGCTATTTTAACAAATTTGTATTGACTTAAATCAATTTTCCAGTCCAATGAAAAAAAAAAAAAAAAAAGTGGGGACTAGGTTTGTGCTCATCTCAATTATTATAATTTTTCAAGGGAGATAACTATTAAATCCTTATTTCCTTTGCATTTAGCTTTTTTTTCTTCCCGCCTCTCTCCTTCCTTTACATTCTCCCTGCCTCTCTTCTATCTCTTTATCTCTCATTCTTCCATTTCTTTTTTCTGCCTTCCTCAGTCCTCCTGATTCAAAATCTTTCTTGGTGAACAAATATGCTCTAAAAAATATTCCTAAACAGTCATAGGACATCATTTTAAACACAAACGCCAATTTATTTATTAAACAGGCACCCCTTTCCCTGTACATATAGTATTTCTTCCTTGTTTTTGTACTTTATTAAACATCCATTGATGATTTAATATCACTAGATATCCTTCCTTCCTAGTCCATTAGAACCAAAACGTTATAACGTAGACTTTATTTCTCATTAAGCTCTTCTTCTTGGATTACCTTGTTTATCAATTTTTCTCTATTTAGCTTTGTATATGACTTAAAGTTTAATAAATACCCATAGTTAAAAACTACAAAAATATACATTTTAAATATTTACCATGATAATCATTTTATTTTTCACAACAACGGCCGGTGTTCCTGCCGGTGCACTGATGGGATGGGCGCCAGGAGGGATGGTCAAGCACCACTGCACCGACCACTTCAGGTTCCGGTCAGGCATCTATAAGAGCAATAGGAAAATCAGGGTCAGGTTCAGAAATGTATTTTAAATAGTAATCAATGGCTGCAAATTTCAACAAAAAAATGATTTTAAAAATTCTTCAAAAATTCAAGTTAAATAAAACTTCTTATATATAACTTGAAATTAACTTCAAAAAATTTTAAAATCCAAACTTAAAGTTTAAAAAAAAATTTTAATTAGAAAAAAAATTTTTCATTTTAAATTAACTTTTTAATTCAAATTCTTAAATTTGAAAAAAATTTAAATTTAAAAAAATTAAAAATTATTAAGGCAAGATAAATTGGATATTATTCAATAAGCAAGAGAGAAAAATCTAATTATTATATTATTTTAAATACCTTAATATTTGATCACTTACCAATTCTAGCCTCATAATTTGTAGACAATCCTTGAGTATACGAGCTGGGGCACCTAACAGCCTACAGAAGGCAGTCAAAGCATTAACTTTGTAAGGAGGACTTGCTACCTACAATATAAACCAGAAGGGGTCAATGATTAAACAAGACTTTTTACAGTTTAATAATACTAAAATAAATAACAACATGGTTAATTTTTAATCCCATAAGATTCAAAGTGAAAATTCTATAAATTAGATTGGGAAAAGAGGCATATTGAGCCGCTCAAAAGAAAATATATATACAATACACAAAGTTAAACGGTTTGATTATTGTAACCAAAGTTACATGAAACTTTATGCAACAGCATATAGTTTTTACAGTAAAAGCTTTTAACTTGTTTTAATAATGATAATTTAGCTCCATTGAAGATTTTAACCACTTTTTAAGTATTGGTAACAATTACTAACAAAATCATATTCATATTCATATATATATATATATATATATATATATATATATATATATATAAGTCTAATTCTTCTACATGAATATTCAAAACGCATTGCAAAAGAAAACTACAAGCCTTTGCACTTACCTTCAGATCAAAGAATTTTTCTAAAATTTGAATTTCCTCAGCTGTCCATTGTTCTTGATATTCTAAAAGTAATTTAAACAATTTTTAGAAAATGTTAAACAAGTATAGTTGCACCAGGCTTATATTATATTTTTATATTTAAAGATTCATTTTTAACACGGTGTAAAAATTTTTTTAAAGAAACTTCTTAAGTATTGGTTGTTTGGTTGTGTTTTGTGACATAATCAACCCTTGTAAGTTATTTAATGCCAAATCTTGTTTATACATATATATTAAATATATGATTTGTAAACAAATACCTTGCAGATAGCAATTTTTGAATAAGGCAGAGCTCATTTGTTTGCACACAGTTAAATGGTTTTAAGTACTGCAAACACTAATCGTTTTATTCACACATAGCATTACTTGAAACCATTTACCTATCTAACACTAGTAATTCTATTCAACATGATTCAGTCAGTTGCACATAGTTAAACAATTTCAACTATTGCTATTTACTGTTTGCACACAGTTGAATGGTTTAAAGTTTTGCTATCAAACAAATAATTCAATTTAATATTAATCATTTGTTTGGACACAGTTAAGTAGTTTCAAGTATAGTAAGTGATCAAACGGTCCTATTTGACCAATAGATACGAGGTGCATACGATAAGTTTCCAGATTTTTTTCGTATGGGTATTTAAAATTGTCATAGACTCTTGAAAATTCAGTATGTTATTGCTATACATCTTATGAGATGACTAATTTTTATGATTTCAGGTTCAAATGAACAGCTACAGCAGCAATTGGAATACACCCTACTAAAGCCTGATTGTCACAGCTGGTGAATTTCAAAAATGCAATCAGGACGTGAGGACACTTTAGAAGAACGATATGCAATTGTGTTTTAAACTTGGAACAAAATGCCACAGAAACGTATGGAATGCTTCAGACTGCTTTTCGAACATCTTGCATGAATTGAGCATGAGCTTTTGAGTGGCATAAGAGATTCAAGGAAGGCAGGGAGTCTGTGAGGGATCATGAGAGGTGTGGGAGGAGTAAGGAAGTCAATACACCAGAGTTGATTGGCCAAAGGGTTAGGGTTACTATGTTGAGGTTTCAAGGGAGTTCAGGTAGAGATTCCGTCGGAAGAAGCCAGCAATCTTGAAATCGGGTCAGTGGCATTTCCATCAGGACAAGGCACCAGTCCACAACTCCATTGTTGTCACAGACTATTTGAGCAAGATGGGCATCAAGACAGTTCCTCAATCCAGACCTTGCTTCCTGTGACTTTTGGTTATTCCCTAAGCTCAGAAGCTGTCGTTATGAGACAATTGAGGAGATGAAAGAGGCTGTGACGAAGGTCATTGACATGCTCACACAAGAGGACTTCCATGGGGCCTTCCAGAAGTTTTTGAAACAGTACAAGTACATTGCAGCCGGAGGAAATTACTTCAAAGGGGACTAGTTTCATGTGCGTACTATCAATAAAAGTGCCCATATGAAAAAAGTCTGGAAACTTATCGCATGCTCCTTATAAGACCCTAAAAGGTATTACTAGTCCAGGTCAGAGTGGACCTGGGAGCAATGGCAATGAAGGGGTACTCCATATTCCTTAAAGCTTCAGGACTGGAGCTTCACCATCAGATGGTTTTGTGTCATATCTAAGACACTCGTCGCAGGGGAAGGGAGGAGGTCTTATCCCTCTACAAAGATACAGTCGGCATATTCTACAGTCTCAGCCAACTGGGCTGGTAATGAAGTTTTGCTAAAAGATTTAAATGAATAAATACAGTACAAGTATATACTCACCAAGAGTGGGTGTCACTTTAATGTGTAGAGACTGTAATGTGCTTGGGTTGAGACTCACTCGGAATTGCAGACTTTCTACTTTAAACGCATTCACACCTGGTTCATTGGACTGTACTGATTGTAACTGAAATAACAACAAAAGAATTTGACATTACGAGTTAAAACATTTTTCTATAAAAGAATGGTACACAAATGTTGATTAATAAGTCTCTATCTAGCCTGTTAGTTATTAGCCAGATTATGTGAAATTTTCCCTGCATAATGTTTGATCCCCATGAGAATCAATTGGTTTGGTGCATTGACAACAAGACTATGATGAAAAACAAATGTTATAAAAATACACTTTACCTATGAATATGGTGACAGTTTTCAGAATATGGGATATTGCTATCAAGAACTGTTCTACTAATTTTAGAGGTTTGCCATTTAATGAGGAGATGGTACCTCCTTGATTAAAACGCATCTGAGTTCACGTAGAGACCAATGCCTCTTGCTGTCTGCTCCAGGAGGTGTATTTGCAATTATTTCCAAATAAATCAACTGAAGGTAGTAATCAACAAAAATAGTCTGGATTTAAGAGAAAAGTTGTAATATTCTATCATGCTAAAATGCTGTTTCTATAAGGATCAAGAAAAAAAATGAATAAAAAAAATTAAAAGTTAGGGCTTGTCTGAAATAATTTTACTAGAACACCATCAAACATTGACTCTTTGAATGACCTTTACAGAATTGTCTTAATGAAGCGAAAAAATTTGATTCTCTGAAAGACTGGGGCAGTTAATCAATGTGAAAGATAAAACTTCTGAAAATTGGAATTATAAAGTTGCCTGGAAGATGGCAAAAGTTAATCGACAAAACAGTAAACACACCGCTCAATAAAGTTGTTTTCATTTTACTTCATTTAGGAAAGGCATGAATCCATCTCTTCTTCTCCCGGCTATAGGTAAATAGTAGGGCAGACCAAGTTCTTTAGCCTTGGTAAGGCAACCAGTCTAGAAGGAAAACTGAACTTAAACCAACTCTATCCAGCTTAACAAATTGACCTTGTGTCACATCCTGCTTGTAGCAGAGGGGTTAGGTAAATGTACTGTTCAATAAAGCTTATATTTAAAAAAATATTTTTTAATAGTCATTATTTCCATATAATAAAATGAATGAACTTTTTGGCTACCCAATGATATAAATGTCAACCAATGAAAATTGATGAACAAAGTAAATAAAAAGTAAAGTAAAAAATAAATAAAAAATAGATAAATAAAAAATAAATTTTTTTAAAAATTTTAAAAATACATACTGAAGTTTCCCCTTGCATAACTCTGGGCAGATGTCTTCGGAAATAAACACAACCAAGGAAGCGTTCCAATGGTGATGCAGGCAAGAAATTCATTCCTGGCAGCAAACATGGGCTAAGCAGTTTGTTGAAAGCATCATGGGATAAAATGGTAGGGATAGATGCAGCCCAGGACCTTTGAGAAAGCATACGTGGAGGAGGGCTTACAACTATAAATAAAACAAAAAACATCAATGATATTACACAACCGATAATCACCATAATAATTGGGCTTGAAATAGAAAAAAAATAAATATCTACAATATTTTGATAAGGAAATCATAAGCTTTCATTATTTCACATGATGACTGGATATTTATGAATTAACAATTCATATTTAGATTGCCAATGTTAAATACGATTGGAGAAATATGTTAAAATTAAAAGGTTGTTATGAAGATACTCATTTTCATAATTACCCTGTATACCCATATAGTCTCAATAACCAATTCCTACTGGCTTTCTTTCAGTTAAAATATTTCATTGCAAGGCTTGTCTTTTTTTTTTTCAGACAAAACACACAGAAAATGACTGAAGGCCTGGTTCTGAGGGATCTGTCTCCCAGGTATTAGAATCAGCCCACTGCACTTCTTCAAGGCCAAGTGCTCTGATATAGTAGAATTTTGAAGGTGCAGAATCCTTCATCCAAGTCCATCATGAATGTAAAGATGGGTGACCAGAAGTAGCAATTCTATGTCAAGATACAGGTAAAGGACCCTGTACAGGCGAACTTGGCCAATCCAGATTCTCATTTTTCTATAAATTGCCTATAACGCAAACAAATTTGACTTTTGAGAAAAAAAATGTAACCTTCATTTACTGGACAGTATCCATTAAAAATTGTAATAAATTTCAATTTCAGAATTTCTTGCAAACTTTTCCTTTTGGAAACTGATGAGTCCCTTTTAAGATATCTAATCAAAAAAATTATGATCATACTCAAAAGCTTTTTTTCTAAAAATCATTTCAAAGATTCATCCAATGATGAATATATCAATATCATGTTCGACAACTTTCAGCAACATACATTTTCCTTCTCTATATTACTAACTATACCAGCTCATTGGCCAAGTGGGTAGAGTATTCGCCAATGGTCTGGGAGACCAGGGTTCAATCCCGGATCGAGTAATACCAAAGACTTTAAAAATGGTACTTGATACTTCCTTGCTTAACACTCAGCAATATAAGGCACTAATACCCTTGGAAAGGTATGAATCCAATTATTCTCCCTCCAGCTATGGGTAAATAGAAGGGCCGACTAGGTTCTTCAGCCTTGGTGAGGCAACTAGTCTAGGAGAAGGAAAATTCTGAATTCAAACCTGTTAAACTCCACTTAAAAATTGACCTTGTGTCATATCCTGCCGGAGTGGAGGGGTTGGTAAATATATAAGGTACATATCAAGGGTAAAGTGAAGCAATCCAGGGAAAGGAGTAGTGCCCTCCTCTACACCTCGGTGTAGTAGCTATTGAAAAGGGAGCCTTAGGGTCGCCCTCAACTACGGTCACCAACTTTACTTACTTACAACTTATATTACGAACTAATCCAATCTGGGATCTTAAAATTTGGGATTTCTATATATTACCAGCTAATCCAATCTGGGATTTCTATATATTACCAGCTAATACAATCTGGGATTTTAAAGGTAAACAGTAAATTAAAGATATAATTTGGTAAATTTTTAAACAAGATGCAATTCCTAAATTTATAGGTAACTACATATTCATTTTTATCACAATAGAATCAACTCAGAATTCAAATATTGAATTTTTTTTTTTTTAAATATTAACAAGAGATTTTAAAAGTTCAAAATGTTGTGCTTGACGGAGCCTTTGCTAAACTTTATCGAAATCATTACTTCCAAATAAGGAGGGGTGAAATCCTCCAACTTAAAATGACATTTATCGAGTAGAATGGAAAAAGCATACTCTAATAAACCATCAAATAATATATACATGAAAAAATTCTAGAAAGAAGACAAGTACTGCTAGATTAATCTATGGTTTATCATTTTATTTGCAAACTCAAGTAACCGAAATAAACAATCTGTTTTATATAGAATCTTACCACAAGACCTAAAACATCTGGTTAGTGCATTTCTTACCTGAGGATTTTGAATGTTCAGAATCCTTCACCTGAGTCTGTGGTGAATGTAAAGCTGGGTGACCAGGAGAAGTAGCAGTTCCATGTCGAGATACAGGTGAAGGACCCTGTACAGAAGGTGAACCAGGCCAATTCCGAGTGCCTGGAGATGGCATTGTAAAAGGTGAGCCTCCATCAACCATTCCTAGAGTTAAGGCAAAGACATTCTTAGAAATTCAAACAAAATCAACAATTGGTATGATACAAATAAAACTGAAACAAAAATTATAAGACATTAATGACGAAGGAATTTGTACTTCCGACCCAGTAATCTTATCTTTAAACTAACGTGTCAAAAGATTTGCTATATTTTGGTACAAGCTAGTTAGTTGGGTGTTTGTTTTACAGCATATAAATCTTTAAGTCATTTTGATAAAAGTTTGTATGTTTGGTTGAGTTGGGTTTTATGGCATATCAACCATTGTAGGTTACTTAATGCCTAATCCATTTTCATACATATAAACATTTCTATTTCAAACTATTAGTATAAGTATAGTTTTTGTTTACACAGTTAAATGTTAAAACAGTTCTATTTCAAATAAAACAGTTTAGTTCTATCTGAACCATAGAAAGGACCCTATCAGGTGCTACCAGAGTGGACAAGAGTGGACCTGGGACCGATGGCAATAAAGGGGTACGTCGCATAACCCAAAACTCCAGCATTACTGGAGCCTCACCATCAGATTGTTTAGTGTCATATCCAGGACACTTGTTGGGAGAGTTTTACTCCTCTGCAGAAATGCAGTCAATATATTCTGCAGCTGCAGCCAACTGAGCCAGGTATATGGTAATTTTTGGCATATATGTCACATGACCAAAGCAGTTCTCGCTGTGGTTGGTAGTATCATGGTCTGCTGACACATTATTCATTGTGTCTCTCCACATATGATTTAAAAGCTGTACAAATGAACATAACGCCATAGAAGCAACATTTGTTGAATAAAAGGTAAAAGTGCAGTTGATCAAAATAAGCAGCTGGTTGAAGAAATTTTGCTCAGGTTGCAAGAACCTTGTTAAGGTTCTTGCAACCTGAGCAAAATTAGGTAAGCCTAAAACCACTAAGTCCAAACCCATGCTCTAAACCATAAAGGCAAATCTTGCAAGTAGTAGTCAAAATAACAAGAGAACTTAGTACCTCACAGTCACAACCTTGTCAAAAGCATCCAGAGCTGTTGAATTGTGCCTCAACATTACCAAAATATTGCAAAGCCTTTTAACTCACCCAAATATAATACCTTTTATTCTAAACCGATTTTATGTAAATAAAGTAAAGTTGGCAATCTTAGCTGAGGGTGACCTGAAGGCTCCCTTTTCAATAGCTACTACACCAAGGTGTAAGGGAGGGCACTACTCCATTCCCTGGATTGCTCCACTTTACCCTTGGATCCTTACCTTATAGTGCTGAGTGTTAAGCAAGGCAGAATCAAGTACCATTTTTTTGAGTCTTTGGTATGACTCAACTTGGTATTGAACCCTGGTCTTCAAGACCATTGGGGAATACAATGAGCAAAATGTCTAGTTCTATAATCAGGTTTCAGCTATAATAGCTATGAAAATAGTAAAGATTTTTAAAAATAAATAAAGTTAAGTTTTAAAATGTGTCATACTGTTCTCTATAAAAACAAATGTTATTTTAAAGAGGACTCATTACATAATACAGGGTGTAAAACATTGATATCATTAGAGATGATATACAAAATGATATCAATTTCTCAGAAATACTATTTTACAAAAAAATTATCTTGGTGCTTTTTTACCTTGTTTTCTGCAATGGACAAAATAACTTGTCTTACATAATGTACTATTCTTTAGTAAGACGGCATCAAAAGAAATTTGCATATTTGAGTGATATAATTAGTGAATGATTAGATAACTTTCAGCCAAATGTGTAAATCTACTTTATATTTGTTTAAATCATTAAAACATCTTAATACATTTATGTATTAAATGTATTACGTAAGAAATTCAAGTTGATTTTAACCTTACTTTCTAAGGGAAGTAACTCTGATGTATTAAGAGTAAAAACTTCTAATTCGTGTTTTTACTCTCGAATTTTGTTTAAAAAAAGGTACAATTCAATTTTTTTTAAATTGCAATATGCAGAAATAGTTTATTCACAAATTTAATCCTTTTGGATTAAATTTGTGAACGAGCAACTCAAGTCCACATTACTTAAAAATTCTGGTTGGTTAGTAGAGTTTTATGCATATGAACCCTTGTAGGTTATTTAATGCCAAATCCCGTTTATGATTTGTTTAGTTTTGTGGCATATCAATCACAAGAGGTCATTTAATGCCGGTTCAGTTTTTGAGGTAAATTGATGTTATTTCATTTTTTATGATATTTTTGGTATATTTTGTGGAGAAAAAATTGGGGGGGGGGAATATTTCTTTAAACACATTTCTTTCCATATATTTTGTTTGAACATTTATTATAAGTATTTTTTTTAACATTTTTTTTGAGGGGGGGGGGGTCGTTTTTTTTTTAAATTTTGCTGTACAGGTGAACTTCTTTTAAGTATCCGAGTAAGTTTTTTGGGTTTGTTTAATTTATGATTTGTAGCTAATAGTTTGTAAATAACATTTTTAAACAAACCACAGCTCATCAGTTAAATGGTTTCAAGTAATTCTATTTATCAAGTATTCATATCTAATTCGATACAAATCATTTTATTTGTACACAGTTAAATGGTTTCAAGTATTGCTATTTAACACTTAATTCTTTTTAATATTAATAATAATTCCCAGTAAAAGATTGAAATTCTATTTGACTCATAGATAAAACCCTGATAGATACTAACACTCTGGGTTTGAGTGGACCTGTAAAATTTTTGGTCTTGTGCTATATACACCAAGAAGTACTTTTTGTTCAATATACCTCAGCCCTAAAAAAAAAAAAAAAAAAAAAAAGTATTACTTCTAAAACTTTAATAAAAGCCATTTTTTTTTAGAAATATCAATGAATAAAAAATTCTCTTATAGTACTTGCATGATATACCCCCAAATGCCACTAGTGTATTGTAATTGTGAAACTAAGCAGTTTTTTTTTCTTAAATACAGTCAACAGTGCATTAGAGACATTAAATTTGTCGCCAAATGTGCAGTACCAAAAGAGTTAATAAAATAGAGTTAGTTGTCCATACCTTGAGGAGTGATGAATGGCCCAGCTGGTGATGAAAGATGAATGCCAAGTGATTGTGGTGAAGGAGCAGGGACAAAAGATCCAGGGGATGGGACATGTAGCTGTGGGTTACCTGGAGATCCACCTTGTACCAATAAAGTACCAGGCGATGGGGTACTAATAAGGGCAGCAGAAGGACTATGAGACACCTGAGTAGGCAATGATGGTGGAGAAGAGAGGGAGAAAGCAGCAGCAGGAGATGATGCATATCCCTGAAAAACAAAATATATAATAGTAAGACATTTGATTAAAAAATATACCAATTTTAATCACTATTTGTTACATGAAATAAACCAAAACAGACTGTTACAAGAAACAAATCTTGCAATTGGGGACTGAAATTAAAAAACAGCAAAAAACCACAACCAAAAAGTAAAAAAAAATATTTTGCTTAAATTTAATATTTTCTACTTCCATCTCAAAAGACTTCTTGATACAAAAGACTTTAGGAAATTGTATTCATGTTATATAATTAAAGAATGATTATTTTCTTTTATATTAATCATTTTTCATTAATTATATTTCATCATTCAGTTTGGTTGGGCTTTGAACTATTCGGGTTAAGAGTTCAGGTGCATAGCATGGGGTACAGTTTACGCTCACGCACAAAGGATATGACAATCACCATTGTCATAATAAACCCCAGACAGGAAATGGGCTGGAGTATGGATGACGTCATGCCCAGAAGAGATGGGCTGAGAATTTGAGGATTTTAAAAATCACATCAGTTGAAGGTTGACATTGGACCATGCAGGCAGACAATTGAGTTCTTTGCCATTGGGGCAGACAATTGAGTTCTCTGCCATTGAGTTGAGTTTTCTACCATTGTGGCAGCAGTTAAGTTTTTCAGGTCCCGACCAGCGAAGATGAATTGAGATCTAAAACTCCACAAGATGTGCCAAACGTTTGGGGTGTTGTTAGCATAGTATGATTATGAAAGATTTTTAAGAATTGTGTCTCACTCGTGTCGAAGAACCAAAGCAAGTAATTAATAAACCGTTCATACCTGAACAACAGAGTCCTGCTTTTGCATTTGTAAATATGTTTGTATCACAGTTGTGATGGAGATGTTTATGGCTATACAACATTCATATTTACATTTTTTTTATGTAGTTTCTTAAGAGTTTTTTTTTTAAATAACTAATAAATTTTAATCAGATCGATTTGACCCACAAATGAGGCCTGACTAACATTCCAGGTCAGAGTAGACCTGGGAGTAATAGCAATGAAGGGATAATTCACACTCTTCAGATCTCCAGAACTGGAGACTTGCCAACAGATGTAATTTAGTACCATACCCAAGACACCTCTTAATGATTATAAAATGATTAGGGTGATAATTATATTATTATACTGGTAGTTAATTATAGTCATTATTTGGTTTGGTGAGGTTGTGGACTGGTTAGAGATCTTTTAAAGTAAGTGTAGTTATTGTTAAAGTCAACAGAATATGACAATCACCTCTTGTCATAATAACGGATCGGGACAGGAAACAATAACTCAAAGTCATGTCACATGATAGGTTTGATTGAAATTAAATAAAACTAATGATGCAATGATTTAGTTGATGTCACACCAGGGACTTTGGCTGATGAAATAATTTATTTTGGAATATATATATATATATATATATATATATATATATATAAAAAGAAGAGAGAGAGAGAATTTAAAAATAAGTGAGTTGAGTTTTGAAAGTTGATTGGGGCATAGAGTTGAAATTAGGACAGCAAACGAGATAAATCAGTGTGTATGGGAAGTGGGGTGGCTGCAAGCAAGATACGTTGATAAACCCTTACAATATCTTTCTCTCCCTCATGTTGCAACAACTACTAAGATGATTGGCTTGGTTTTATGGCATATCAACCATTGTAGGTTATTGATTACCAAATCCAATTTTTTTTTTAACACACACACACTTCTATTTCAAACAATTCAGTTTAGCATAAGTACACAGTTTAACTGTCTAAAACAGTTTTATTTCAAACTATTCAGTTTAGTTAAAGTTAAATGGTTTCAAGTATTGCTATGTATTACTAACAATTCAATTAAACATCACTCATTTATTTACAGTTAAATGACCCATAGATAGGACCCTATCAGTTGCTACCACTCTGGGTCAAAATGGTCCTGGAAGTGATGGCAATGAAGGGGTACTCTACATTTCACAAATCTTCAGCATTACAGGAGCCTCACCATTAGATTGTTTAGTATCAATATCCAGGACATTCGTTGGAGAAGTCTTACTCCACTGCAGAAATGCAGTCGCTGTATTCTACAGCCCCAGCTGACTGGCCCACTACTAAGATAAAATGTTCCAGGCAGAATAAAGGTTTTTGTATCTGATACAACAGAGTCACCAATTATTTTTGAAGAACAGTTAAACTAAATATCCACAATTATCCCACAACATTACAGTGATAAGTGGATGGGTGGGGTGGAATCATACCCTTCTACAAGGGATACAGTCAGCATATTCTAAGCTCTGCCAACAGGGATATTGAATGTATAGGGCATAGATATATATTTCAATGTCTGAACAAAAAAATCCAGTTAACAAACAAGGATCTGGAATGAATTATCTTCATATATAGGAGACACCACTCTACTTGTACTACCTCTTCACTCCTTCACATAAATGAATAACAAATTCTTCAATAATGGTCATTTAATGAATAACTAGTAACACTGTTACATCTTCAAGTAATCACAATGATCTATTATATTACAAATAATAAAACATTGAAAGATTTAGACATCTTCAAATAATAAAGTTTATCTGTATCATAGCCAGATACAGATATGTGAAACGTACATAGAATGTTCATAACATATATACATAGAACATAGGAATCCCGAAACACGAAAAACACTTACGACTTCTTAGTTCAGGTACGAAACCTTTGAGTTAAAAGGTTTTTCAACATAAGGAGAGAGGCACAATCTTTCTATGCTGGCTTTTCCATTTGCCCCCACCCCCAACATGTGTGGCACCTGCCACAAGGCCGCAGCGAGCTAGCGAAAGTCACCCTTCTTCTTCAGACCACAAGACTCAATTCACTGACTTTCTTCAAAATCCCCAAAATCCTCCATGTGTGCTTCCGGCGCATGACATCATTCACATCCCCAAGTCCTATCTGGGATTTTTATTTTGACATTTCTGAATGACACATCCTGCGCTCATGTTGCACCTAACTAACCCATGCAGTGAGCTGAAAGGTTCTCAGCCTAACTAAACCCAAAGGCAAGATATATAAAATGAAATCCCTCAGCCATTATATTACATATCCACCTAATATAATTGGTACCTTGATTACAAAATAATCCAATTATACAAGGCAAGCAACTTACTGATGATATTCTGGAGGCACTGGGTGAAGCTGGAGTATGTGGATTAGAAGGTGGGGTCATCGGGTTTGGGAAGCGCAGGTTTCCATCTTGACGTGGTCGAGATGCAGGAGAACCTACAGATGGATTCTGAGGTAGAAAAATATCCATAGGATCAATTCCCACAGGAGAAAGTGAATGATCCTCATCTTGTGTAGAGCGACGCCGGGGATGGTTGCCAGTCACCGTTTCATCCACAAACATATTCAAGAAAGCCTAGAAAAAATAAAGAGCATTTAACATTAATAAGTAATGACTCTAGTGTGAATGTTAAATTCAAAGAACTGATAAGCATATAGAAAATCTATTTAACTTTTTTTGGTGCAGCAAGTTTAGCAAAATAAATTTAATGGTTGGAATACAGTTTTATGTATCATAATGTACCATAAAATGAATAAAGTTTGCAAAGAAAAAAATTATAGGAGTTTTACGATTACGGAAATACATTCTGAAAAGCTATTAAAATGTTGAAAAGAAAAAAAAAAATTTGGATCTTGTATAATGGAGGATATATTGCATAAATGTGTTTATAGAAATTTTTTTCACTGATACATCTAGAAATGACTGTATTACTAAGGTTTTAGAGGGTTATTTTTTTTTTTGTTTTGTTTTTTTAGGGCAAGGGTATATCAAATTTATATCAGGTTTTTGCAGATACAGAATGCAATACAGAAGAGAGCAGCCAATAGAGATGGATAACAAATGAGAGTCAGAAATTGCTGTGAGTCAGCAAGACTTGATAATATCAAACTAGAGGCACTTTCAGAGGTTAAATTACACAAGACCCAAAATTTTTAAACAATGTGGATTAAAGTTACATCTTGCTCTCACATATTGAGTATATTTGGGAGAACCAAGTTACTCTCCACACCAAAAGGGGTTAAAAAAATAATTTGATTCCACTTTGTTTAATCATTGGAATTTTAAATAAATTCAATTGGGCTTAATAATATTTCTTTTTTAGAATAGAATTAACCCAAATCCAGGTGATAAGCACAGTTTAAAGAAAGGTAAGTAAATAACTTTACTGTTCAGGTATCAATTCTAGTCTCATGAGGTGGTACAGGTAGTACAAGCAAGCCAAGACTATTTATGTTACTTTCCAAAATGCTCTTGAAAGCATGAATCCACTTCTCACCTCCCAGCTGTGATGGTTGATTGGGTTTTATGGCATATCAACCTTTGTGGGTCATTTAACGCCAAATCCATTTTTATGAAAATAGTTCTATTTCAAACAATTCAGTTCAACATAAGTATGCAGTTCAAATGTAAGTACAGTTTAATTGTGAAAAACATTTCAATTTCAAGCTATTGAGTTTTGTCAAGTAGTTCTAATTCAGCTAATTCAGTTTAATATAAGTACAGATTTTGTTCACACACAGTTAAATGTCAAAACAGTTCTATATTAAACAAATCAGTTTAGTGTAAGTACAGTTTCAATGTCAAAAACAGTTCCATTTCAAATAATTCAGTTTAGCATAAGCATGCAGTTTAAATGTAAGTACAGTTTAACTGTTAAAAACCTTTCTATTTCAAACAATTCAGTTTAGTCAAACAATTCAGTTTAGCATGAGTATGCCGTTAGTTATATTTAACACATAGATAGGGCACTATCAGGTGCTACCACACTGGGCCAAATCAGTTTAAGCTAGTATTAAGCTACCTGGGAGCAATGGCAATGAAGGGGTCCTCCACATATCCCAAAGCCCCTGCATCACTGGAACCGCACCATCAGATTGTTTAGTGTCATATCCACTCTACAGAGGTGCAGTCAGTGTATTCTACAGCCCCAGACTAGACTTTCTATTGATTGATTAATTAATGACATGTCAACCTGTCTAGGGTTATTTTATACCTAGAGGTTGGGAATTGTTTTCATTGTATGTTCATATTTACATTTTAGTGTAGCTGTTTTTGTAAGTATTTTTCGCAAACAGTCCACTTGAATACAAATAATTTTTCAACTAACCTATTTGACCAAGAGTAGACCTGGGAGTAATGGCAATGAAGGAGTATTCCATACTCCCAAGATCTAGAGAACTGGAGCTTTACCACCAGATGCACTGTCATACCCAGGAACCCCCCAACCTTTTTTTTGGAGGGAGAAAGGAATCTTAGCCCTTTGCAAAAGACAGCAAATTCTCAACCCCATCGTTAAAGTGATCTAAAATGAAATGAGCCTTAAAAATATGATCAATATATGTCCCATGATGTCAAGGACATATTTCTTGCCATTTTCATAAAAGTAATACCTAGTTCAATACAAATTGAATTTTTACCAATTAAACAGTTATTCTATGTGTGATTATTAGTCTTTCTGACAATATGTATAATACGTAAGTATATCAACATTTAAGAATCAAAAGGGACTTACTTTCAATCCAGGGGTTGGACTAAAACCATCAATAACTTTGCTTGTGTCAAACAGACTGATGGCACCATCACGAACAGCAACCATCTTGCCAGCACGGAAATGCACATCAACACAACTCCTGGACACAGTTAAGGAAATATAGATACACAAAACAATTGGAAAAAAAAAAAAACCTACAAAATAGTAGTTAAAAGAAAGAAATTTTATGCATGTTCAAAATTAAATTATTTACAAAATGAACAGAAATACTACAGCTGATAAAAAACCTAAAAGGGATTACGAGTTGGTATTTAAGGAGCAGTCCCAAGAGGAATTCATGGTGTGATAGTTATTGTCATAGAAAGTGGATTCAGCCATTAAGAATTTAAATCCTAGATGACTGGTTTGGTTTTACGGCATATCAACCATTGCAGATCATTTAATACCAAATCCTTTTTGTACATATCAAATATATGATTTCTAAACACATTATCAAGATAACATTTTTAAACAAGCCTGAGTTCTTTTTTTTTTTTTTTGCATACAGTTAAATGGTTTCACTTAATTTTAAACAATTCAGTTTAGCGTAAGTACAGTCTTTTGCTTACATAGTTTAGTCATTGGTTTAGATAGGTTTTTGTTTATATGCAGTTAAATGTAAAAACAGTTCTATTTAGTCAACAAATTTAAATGGTTCCAAGTATTCCTATGTATCATTAACAATTCAATTAAACATCAGTCATTTATTTACACACAGTTAATGTCAAAACAGTTCTAGTTTAAACAATTCAGTTTAGCATAAGCACACAGTTTAGTTCTGTTTGACCCATAGATAGGACCCTATTAGCTGCTACCATTCTGAGTCAGAATGAACCTGAGAGCGATGACAATATTCCACATTCCCCAAAGCTTCAGCATTACTGGAGCCTCGCCATCAGATTGTTTAGTGTCAATATCCAGGACACTCATTGGGGAAGTCTTACTCCTCTGCAGAGATGCAGTCGGTGTATTCTGCCAACTGGGCCAAAATCCTGAACAAAATTATTTGCATTTCACACAGACCTAATATCCTCAGGAAAAGTATGAATCCAACTATTCTCTCTCCAGCTATGAGTAAATAATAAGGCAGACTGAGCTCTTTTACTTTGATATATATCAAAATAAAGAGCTCCATCTGCCTATATAGCAACTGGTCTAGAAGGAAAACCTTGAATTCGAACCAATTGAACTCCATTTAAGAAATTGACCTTGAGTTGCATCCTATCAAATAGGAAGTAGTAAAGTTGGCAACCATAGTCGAGCATGTCCCAAAGGCTCCCTTTTCGATAGCTACTACATCAAGGTATAGGGGAGGGCACTACTCCTTTTCTTGGATTGCTCCACTTTACCCTTGATCCTTACGTTATAATTCTGAGTGTTAAGCAAGGAGGCATCAAGTACCATTTTTTGAGTCTTTGGTATGACTCAACCTTGGATTGAACCCAGGTCTCCCGAGCCACTGGCGAACACTTCAACCATTATGCCAATGTCTGGTTTCCTATCAAATAGCTAACTGAAAAACTGTTGAACACAGGAATATAATAAGATTTTCTATTAAGTATTGAATATATAGACTAATCTGTTATAAATAGGAAAAAAAAAAAAACAAATAATTTGGAATAAAAAATTTTTTTAAAAAGACATAATAAACCTATTTCTTTTTAGAGAAAAAAATTCAATTATGATAAAACAATTACTTAAAAATCTTTGAAATCTTCCAAGTTAACAGAAAAAGAAAAAAAGGATACACATTTCGGAAAGATATCCTCACATGGGTTGGTGATTGTGGAATGACTGTGAAGCTCAGCATTGGCTGTTTTGGATACTGTAAAGAAGAGAAGAAAAATTGTAATAATTATTGACAAAGTGTGAGATGATGTTGCTAAGTTTGAGTCAAAGTTTTGCTATATTTTGGTAATGCAAAGCACAATTCAGCAGCTCCAGAGTTTTTGCTAAGATTGTGAAGGTGACAAATGACACTGGAATGCAACATGCCAAGCAAGTTTGATAGTCTGAGTGCTACTCACCAGATTTACTTCTATGACTTTGAACATGGCCATGAAATTCCCAGTTTTATGCCTACCCCACCTAAAGAAAATTTCTTCAACCATCTGGTTACTGTATTGAGATCAACTGTGCCTTCATCTTTTACACAAAAGTTTTCAGTTGCTTCTGTGGCAATATAGCCAAGTCTAAACTTGTAAAGCAGGAGTTCTACGTTGTACATTTATCTTAGCAACTTTCAACTCGCACATACACATGCAGAGTAAAGAAATGCACAGCATGTCAGTGTACCAACTACCACAATACTAGTTTAAACTGATTTGGTCATATGATATACCCACTGCAAACTAGTGCATAAAATATCGCAAAACTTTTGACTCACTCTAAAATTAAGCTTGAGAGAAAACAACAAAAAAAAAAAAAAAAAAAAAAAGAATTAGGTTGAAATTAAACAAATTATAACTTATTCTCAAAAGCACTTCATTGATATAAGACAACACCATCATTGAAGATTTTTTCTTTTAAATAATTCTTCAGATGAAAGATGTTCATTAAATGGATCAATGTTATTTTAACAAATAAAAAATTTCAAAAAATGCTAGACTTTAAAAAATTCTTGCATTCAATTCTAAGAATTCTTTAAAATCTTTATAATTTTGCAGGCAAATAATTTTTTTTTCCTTTATGCAATTAAGTGTCAAGTCAAAAGAAAATCTATCAAGTTATTTTAAACAGAAAACTAGGCGTTCTATCAAAAGATTAGCTATCATGTCATGTTAAACAGAAAATATATTTATGTATACTAATCAGAGTAAAACAGAAAAAAAATTTTAAACAAACAAAATTAAAGATTTTAGAGCAGGGATTCTCAGCATCAGCTCTTAGGCCAACAAGTGGATATGAGAAATTTTAAAAATGGGTCTGGAGTTGAAGAGAATTGAAAGAAGGATTGATTGGATGGCTGTAAGCAAAATCCTCCCATCCCTTGCACATTGAAAAGATTATTCCATTTTTACTTGGTTTTCCCACCACCTAGTTGGTTGAGGATATAATTTTTACAGAGAAAGATGTACTCATAAAAAAATGTAATTAATTAGAGAATGAAAGAAGACTTACACCTAAAGCTAACCAATGACGTTTCTCTTGACAAGCTGATAAACAACAAGAGAAGTGTATTCACGAGTCAGGATTTATATTTTCTACTGCATTTTACTTTTGTTAATAAAATATATTCCTATTGTGCATATGTGGGTCTGAAATTGTTTTAACTCCAAGAAGAAAAGTTTAAGAAACACTGCTTTAGAGAATAATTCTATTTTGGCAGATATTTTTCCTACATTGCTATCAAATAATAACTCAATGTAATGTGACATGGTGGCCTCTCCACACCACGCTGCATTAAGGGCAACCCCTCAACCCAACAGGTGTATCTACAGATTGTCACTGCTGCTACAATATTATCAAAACGATGGCGAGCAAAACGGACATTCAAAACAATAGATGACTCTTGACTGGGTAACAACAACCAATCAGAAGACTATTATCACACCAGAAGGGAACTGGATAAAGGACTATTGAATACTACTGATTGGATAACAACAGCCAATCAGACAGCCATATTGTTGCACTGGAAAGGAAAACGGATAACCCAGTGCAAGAACCAACTTTAGAAAGTCAGTTGAGACGGCTCTATCAGAAGAGTTCTGACATAACTGACATGTTATGTAACACAAACCAAATGGAAGGCAATTCAGACAAGAACAAAATATGCTATAAATGCTGAATATCAGTTATTCCTTCTGCGCAACACCGTGTCAGAGATGAATAAGAAATGCCTGAAATGGAAACGAAAAAGATTCCACCGCTGCGTGAAAGAAGCAGTGCTACTACAACTGAACAAAAACGTTGTGGCGGAAAGGGGTGAAAGAAACAAAAACAAAGCAAAAAGAAATTGAATGAACTAACCTGATAATTTTGAACTGAATTATGAATGAATTGAAAAGATGGAAGTTTCAATCAAGACAAGTTGTCAACTCTATTCCTCATTATATTTTGTATTTACTCACATATTTAAAAAAAGTATTACCTGCATACATCATTACCTATATCAATAGGAATGTTCCAAACTGTTTACGACTATGCTCGTTCATTTTATAATTTGTAAATTTGACAATTATTCTTTGTTTCTTTTTAGTTAAACATTAAGCCAATAACCATTTTGCCTTCTTCGTCTCAGTTGTTGTTCTGCATTTACTTTTTCATCTTCCCATAATATCCTGGGAGTAGAATTTCTTCTACACCTTCCTTGGTCCTTTCCGAGGAGCATTTTTTTTTTGTTATTATGTCACACCTCGACGGAGGAAGAAAGTCTAAGGGCAATAATCCTGACCTACTTCCCAATCGTGGTTCATGACAGTAAATATAGAATTAGTCATTAATAGTTATGAAATGATCTCAAATCAACATTCACTTTTGAAAGAAATACAAAAGCATTAAAATAAAAAAATATTCATTACTTTTTAAGTGATAATATAATAAAAGAAATTTTGTTATTTGAAATAAAATAAGTAACAGAACTTACCGTTGATGCTCCAAAAATAGGAGAAGTGGTCAATTTGTTGATGGATGTTAATGGGCTCCAAGTATCATTTAACAACTGTAATAAAACATTCTAACTTTTAATCTTATATGGTAAAGATTAGAAAGAAGACTAACTTTTAAGACAAACACAAGACAAAATCAAATTTTCAGAAATTAGATTATGTTGAATACACAAACCATAGTAAAAAAGTTTAATTACAATGAGCTCTTTTTTTGTTGTCACACCATTTTTTTTTAGAACCAATCTTATATTTCCACTTTTTGAATGTTGACATATTCATATTCCCTGATTATTTGTAACAAGTCTTTCAATTTTTGTTGAGTAACTATATTTATATTTCAGCACTTTCCTCAGCAAATCAAAATAAATTTGAATGTCAAAGTATATCAGTAAAACATTATGCAGAAAAATGTTAAAAAACTTACAGAACATTTAGCAGATCAAATATTAGGTGTGTGGAAAAGTTTCCAGCATTTTAATAGTTAATTAATAATTAGTATTTTGGGGTTTTCTGCATTCGTATTTTCCCAGCAGCTTGACTGTTGACATTTGTCTCATAGTCTGTGTAAAATGTAATTAGGAAAGAAAAAAAAAAAAAAAAAAAAAAAGGTACAGTATGAAGTACTCATGCCTTCTTATAAGGCTGGGTTGGACTCTCAATTCTTGTGCTAGGGAAACTGATATAAGTAGATATACTTGTTAATCATAATCATCAAAATATTTTCCTTTATTTCTTATGATCGTATGACAATGTTCCAGAAGTTTTTTAATTACAAATGTCTTGTGTCGTAATGCTGCTGCAATAAATTTCGCAAATCAGTTTCTCAACGATGTTATGGCTTGTGCGTGTCAATACGAATGCTTCCTTTTCCTCGTTTCCTTTCCTTTTCCTCCTTCTCTCCTTCAAGTTTTAACAGACTCCGTGCGTATTCGTCAATTGATTCACCGAGACAAAATGACACCTTCTAGCCATCACCGTGCGTTTATATGCTCACACAAATTCACTCTCGCTGGTTCGAGTTTGAGTTTGAGTTTGAGTTTTGTTTAACGGCATATCAACCCCTGTGGGTCATTTAATGCCAAAAAGGTTATTTTTAATTTCAGTCATTAAAATAGCGGTTCTATAGAGATGTTTGGTTATATCTTACTGAAAAAGTTGCTTTTTTTTTAGAAAATTAAAAATGTTTTCAGGGTTTGTATTCTTAAAGATGTCCCTCAGGTTTCTTGCTTGATAGTATTTAGTGCGGATATGTTTAAGGTTGTTACAATTTAGAAGGATATGTTTGGTTGTGAGTTGTACTTTGCATGATGGGCACACTGGGGCATCCTCCCCTTTTAACAGGTGTGAATGAGTAATGTGGGTGTGCCCAATACGCAATCTGGCAAGTATTACTTCTTCTCTTCTGTTACTTCTGTAGCCTGTTGGCCACTCTCCGATAGCTTCTTGTATTTCATGGAGTTTGTTTTGGGTCTGATTGTCCCATGATTTCTGCCATTTGTCTGATATAAATTTCTTTATGGTTGGTTTTAGATCTGTATATGGGATTTTTGATTTGCACATATCAATTTGAAGAGCTTTTTTTGCAGCTTTGTCTGCTTTTTCATTTCCTTGGATGCCAATGTGACTTGGTATCCAGGTGAATATGATGCTATTATTTTTAGAGAGGGAGTTTAGTTTGTTTAAGAGCTTTGTAATCAAGGGGGATGATGTATCTCTGTTCTGTAGTGCTAGCAGGACTGATTTGGATTCTGTGTATATGATCAATTTGGAAGCTTTATGATCTGCTATGATATTCATAGCTAGATCAATGGCTGTGGTTTCTGCACTGTAAATTGAAGCTTCATTAGGTAGGCGTTTTAGGGTTTCTTTTTTTTGAGAAATAGCAGCACAGCCTACTTTTTTTCCTTGTTTGGATCCGTCTGTATAGATGTGATAGTGATCTGGGAACTTATTTTGTATTTTTATGAGTTTCTCTTGATAAGTGATGGGGTGTGTTTTTATTTTGGGTAACTTAGCCAGTTCTAAGTTTATAGTTGGTTGCCTTATGGTCCATGGTGCCGTTTTGGAGAGTATGGTATGGTGTACTATTTTAGTGTTGATTTTGATTTCGTTGAGGAGGTCACTTATTCTTAAGCTAAAAGGTCTGATTTTTTTGGGTTATTTTGATACAGGTTTTCATATTTTGTTTTGCCGGTATAGTCATAAGCAGGATTTTGTGGACAGGAGATGAGTTTGATGTAGTACTGTAGTGCTAATTTTTGTCTTCTTAAATAGAGAGGGGGTTCGTTTGCTTCTATGTATAGACTTTCCTTTGGGGAAGTATTAAAGGCTCCTAAAGTAAGGCGAAGTCCTTGGTGGTGTATTGTTTCCAGTCGTTGTAAGTAGGATTTTCTGGCTGCTCCGTATATGAAGCAGCCATAGTCAAGTTTTGATCTTATTAGAGATCTATATAGCTTGATAAGTGTCTTTCTATCAGCACCCCAGTCTGTGTGGGCTATGGCTCTCAATAGTTGCATGGCTTGATTGCATTTTATTCTTAGCTTTTTTATATGTGGGATAAAGGATAGTTTAGAGTCAAAGATAATGCCAAGGAATTTATGTTCATCTGTTATGGGTATTTCAGTGTTATTTAATGTAAGTTTAGGGTGGTTGTGCATCTTGTGGATTTGACAGAAGTGTACACATTTTGTTTTACTATTTGAAATTGTAAATCCATTTTCTGTGGTCCATTTTTCGATTTTATTTATGCATTGTTGTACTTTCCTTTCTATGGTTGTCATGTTTTTTGAATTATAGCAGATGAGGAAGTCATCTACATATAATGACCCTTTGATTTCTGGAGGGAGGCAGGATGTTATGCTGTTTATTTTTATTATAAATAGGGATACTGATAAAATACTGCCCTGAGGAACTCCCACCTCTTGTGGCTTCGAATCAGAGTATGTGCTGCCAATCAGTGTCCTGAAAGATCGGTCTTCAAGAAAGTTTTGGATGAAGATGGGAAGTCTACCTTGTAACCCAAAGTTTTTAAGGTCTTTGAGAATTCCGTATGGCCACGTTGTGTCATAGGCCTTTTCAAGATCAAAAAAGACTGCCACTAGGTGTTCCTTTTTTATGCATGTTTCTCTGATTAGAGTTTCTATATGAACCACCTGGTCCATTGTGCTTCTTTTTGTTCTGAAGCCTGCTTGTAGGTTTGAGAGCAGTTTATTTGATTCGAGAAACCATATTAGTCTTTGGTTTATCATCCTTTCTAAAGTTTTGCATGCACAACTAGTTAGGGCTATGGGCCTATAGCTGGTGGGATTTGTTGGGTCTTTTTGTTTTTTGAGGATGGGGATGATTGTAACTTGCTTCCATAAAGTAGGGATATTGCCTGAGATCCAGATATTGTTATATATGTTTAGGAGATATTTCTGGGAAATTGAAGGTAATTCTTTAAGAAATGTGTAGTGGATTTCATCTGGACCAGCAGCTGAGTTATTGGATTTGGATAATGAATTTTGGAGTTCATCTAGGGTGAAAAGTTGGTTGTAGCATTTAGTATTGTCAGAGGTGAACTTTATTTTGTTCTTTTCTTCTTTGATTCTGATGGAGTTAAATTTGTTGGAATATTTTTTGGTAGATGATGCTTGGGCAAAGTTTTCTGCCATCAGATTAGCTATTTGTTTTTCATTCAAAGCTTTTGTGCTTCCTTGGGAGAGATGATTTATAGGAGTGTGGACAGTTTTATTTGATATTTTCTTTACAAAGTTCCAAATTGTTTTGGGATTAGTATTTGAGTTTATTTTTGCAGTGAAGTTTCTCCAGGAGGACCTTTTAGCTTCTTTAATTGTGCGTCTAGTTTTAGCTCTTTGTTGTCTATATTTGTCTAGATTTTCTGATGAAGGGTTGGTTTTAAATTTCCTGAGGATTCTTTGACGTTCTCTGATCATAGTTTTGCACTCCTCCGTAAACCAGGGATTGTTATGTTTTGGGGATGTTGTAGTTTTAGGTATGGTTTTGTTTGCTATATTAATTAGGGTGTTTGTGAAATGTATTATAGGTTCTTCTTGGTTTATATTTGTTTCTGGGATTAGGGTGTCAAGGCATAGTTTTTTGTAGGCTTGCCAGTTTGCTTTTTTGAAATTCCATCGTGGGGTTTTTGAGACTGTTTGTGGGTCTGATTTTCCTGGTTTAGTATTTTCTATTATGATTGGAAAGTGGTCACTGCCACAGGAATCTTCATATACCCTCCAGTTATATTCTATAAAGGTGGCTGGATCGCTGAGTGTTAGATCTATAGCAGAGAATGTACCTGAGGATGAGCTTAGGTGGGTTTGAGCTTTCCGATTGTGGAGACATAGGTTGTTGTTATTAATGATTTTTTCAAGGGTCTGACCTCTTTTGCTCGTTGTCCTGCTTCCCCACAAAATGTTGTGGCTATTGAAATCTCCCATCAATATATATGGCTTAGGGAGTTGATTTATTAAGTTATTTAGCTGTTCTTCGTTTATAGGATCTTGAGGTGGAATGTATATAGAGCAGATAGTGGTGGTTTTGTGTAAAGTTGCTGAAATTGCTACTGCTTGTAGGGGGGTGCTGATGTTGATTTTGCTTTGGGGAATGTTTTTCCTTATTAGGATTGATACACCACCCGAAGCTCTTAGTCCCGTGTCATGTATATAGTCATATTGCTCATAATTTTTCATGTTTGTTTTATCATTGCTTTTTTTGAATGTTTCTTGGAGACATATAATGGTAGGATTTTGTTCAGTTATTAACAGCTGGAGTTCATTGTAATTTGCCTTGTAGCCACGACAGTTCCATTGGATTATCTTGTGGGTATTTTGGTATTTGGCCATAACTATTTATGCAGTGTGTGTCTTGGGTTTAGGGTGTACTATTTAATTTTTGTATTTTCGATTTTAGGTGTCGAGTCCATTTCGGTTTCCATACTTTCTATGTTTCTGGATTTATTTTTGGTTTTTGAAGGGGTGTGTTGAGTAGGTTTTTGTTTTTCTTCTTTTTCTCTGGTTCTTGAGGTTGATCGGTTTCTGTTTTTGATAGTTAGCGTTTCATTTTTTTGGCTAGAGGTTGAAGGGATGTTTTTTGATTTGTCAGTTGGAGTTAGTTGTACATTGGGTATAATGGTTTTAAGGGTTTTGATTAGTTCATGTAGGTCATTTATTAAATTTGTTAATTCTTCTTCTATTTTTGTGGTTTTTATTTGTGTTTTTGCTTCGTTTTCTACTTGGTTTGAGGGAGTCCTGGTTACCTGAGAGAAAGTTAATTTGTTAAAGGGATTTTCTACGAGTCTTCTTGCTTCAGGGAAGGTAATGTTTTTGGTGATTTTCATTTTGATAATTTCCTTTTCCCTTTCCCAGATTTTGCAGTACTTTGAGTCTGCTCTATGATTCCCTTTGCAGTTGTTGCAGTTTAGACTGTTTTTGCAGGATTCCTCTATGTGATTTGGTTCCTGCTCTCCACATTTGACACACACTTGTTTTCTTGTGCAGTGCTGCTTCAAGTGTCCATATTTCTGGCAGTTATGACATCTTCTGGGATTTGGGATGTATGTCTCAACTTTCACCACTGTATAGCCTATTTTTATTTCTAAAGGGGGTTTTGGGTTATTAAAGGTTAGAATGTAGGTATTGGTTTCAATTATTTCGTTTTGTTTTTTGATTGTTATTCTTTTGATGTCTATTACATTTTGTTTTTTTAGTTCATTTTTAATTTCCATTATTGAGCATAATGATAGCTCTCCATTTCTTATCACCCCTTTAGAGGTGTTTAATCTCTCATGGGGGTAAGCTTTTATATCGATGTTGTGGATTTTTTTTTGCTTTAATATTATTTCGGCTTGTTTTTTTCCTGTCACCTCTATAAGGATGGTTCCATTCTTCAAGTTTTTTACGGTTTTGGGTGATATTAGAGCTGAAATACATTTTTCTATGATGAAGGGGGATATTTTTGTTAGCGGTAGTTTTTCTTTTGATTCTAGAATGATGAACCTTGGATATGGCTCATCATTGTCTGAATCACATTCAATATGGGGTCTTTTTGCTTGGGTTTTTGTTTTAACAGAAGCCATAAAAGTGTTGGATGAGTTTCACTGAACATGCTCCCCACCCACCTCAGAGCCCCATATGGGGATGTGCCTAGGGGGAAACCCATTCGCCTAGCAACACCAGGGCTACATGTTCAGTATACTCATGCTGGTGATAGACGAATTAATTTTTTGTCCCTGGGTTTTTGTTCCCAAGATAACTACTTCCCCAGGGACAGAAAGGACTACGAGTCTTTCCACAGCATGATTGACCCTACAGCCATCGTCCTCATTTAGATTAAAAAAAAAAAAAAAAAAAAAAAAAAAAAACCTAAAAATCTAAGAGTACTGTCATGACCAGCCGATTGATCGGATCGGGCCTCTCCGACCGCCCGTCTAGCCCAGTAAGGGCCAAAGTGGTGTGTTGCAAGAGACTTGACCACTCGATTTTCAGGCCAAGTACTGCTCAACCACCAGGATCCCGTCCTTAAGCATCACGGGTCGCCACCCACGGCCAACAGGTAGCCTCGTTGGGGGGGTTTTACCCCTCTGCAGAGGTGCAGTCAGCGTATTCTACAGCCCCAGCTGACAGGGCGATCGCTGGTTCGAGATCACCCAACATTACATATAGTGCTTGAAGCAACCATATCTGTTTCTTGCTTTTACTCTACAGGCCAGACACGTCTATGCACGCTTTGAATTTCCAGGTACATTGCGTCCATTACATTCACATATCTTATCACCAAATATACGATATCAAGTATCTACCAATATTAAAGAATTCACAAAACTCATGTCCTTCAATCCTTATTAGCCCTATACAAACATAAAATGGCAATACAATTCAAGTGCTCATAGACAAATGGGGTAATAAACTTACCTGGATTAGATTGGCAATTGCATCAGGGCTGTTAGAACTGTTGAGTTCTTCTTGAAGTTGGGTAAGCATCAAGACATGAGGATTAATAGTTGGAGCATTCTGTCCACATGTACCAAGGGTCAGATGGAACAATTTTGTATCCACTTTCCACATTATGTTCACCTTTGAAAGCAAAATATACAAAACTATTCAACAACATTGGAAAATACCAATATATCATGTGTAAACACTAATCTACTTCATATAATTTATATTATCTGTATTTCGTAATACAATCAAAATGATTACCATTCACAACAGGTGAAACTTCATTTTATGAAGAAAAATGCATTTAGAAGCAAATCTAAAAAGGTTGATGTGAGAAGATAGTAAACAAAGGGGAAATTTCCAAGGAGACAAACAAAGGGGAAATTTCCAAGGAGACAAACAAACAAATAATAAAAGTATAGAAAAAAAAAAAAAAGATTAAGAATATTACTTGTTATTTAGGTTTAAATTTATGCTTATCACAGGCAAATTTTAAAATAATTCAATAAATTACTCATATGTATGGTCTAGTGGGTAGAGTGTTCGCCAATCGTCGCGGAGACCAGGGTTCAATCCCAGGTCGAGTCATACCAAAGACATTTTTTAAAAGAAGATTGTACTTGATACCTCATTGCTTAACACTCAGCATTATAAGGTACATATCAAGGGTAAAGTGAAGCAATCTAGGGAAAGGAGTAGTGCCTTCCCCTACATATCAGTGTAGTAGCAATTGAAAAGAGAGTTTTCGGGGTCGCCCTCGACTACAGTTGCCATCTTTACAACTTACTACTGGAGATACATTTATCCAAATCTAGCAGGATTATAATATAACCCATTCCCTTGGAAAAGTGTATTTTCTCAAACTGCACCACAAATAATCATAAATGCAAAAATAAAACAAGTGTATTTCTTTATGATTATAGTAGGATATATGTTAAAATTATATTTTTTTTTTCTTTTCAATAACAATTTAGCTTTATTCCAATATGTCTATGGCATTAATGAAATCAAAAAGTGTGTGCACTCACTTCACTTTAGCTGCTTATAAAAATGAACAAATACACAATCTTAAAAGGAAGGTAAGTAAGTAAATGAAGTTGGTGACAGTAGACGAGGGCGACCAGAATGCTCCCTTTTCAATAGCTACCACATCAAGGTGTAGGGGAGGGTGTTACTCTTTTCCCTGGATTGCTCCACTTTACCCTCAATACGTACCTTATATTGCTGAGTGTTAAGCAAGGAGGTATCAAGTGCCATTTTTAAAGTCTTTGGTATGACGCGACCTGGGATTGAACCCAGTTCTCCTGGACCATTGGCGAACACTCTACCCACTAGACCAATGTCCCAAAACAACACATTCTTAGATAATATTTAATATCAGAACCAATGGTGTATTAAAAGTTAGGAATACAAAAATGATTAGATATAACAGGACACTTGAGAAACTCACCAAACTTGTACGAGTAGCTCCATAAACAATGGATAATTTTTTATAGTTGTAAGACCTCACTTCAATAAGATCCTGAATGCCACTTCTCTTATCTGAAAAATGATTAATTCAAAGTAAAATTAAAGTAATGAAAAAATATCTGTTTACAAAAATATGTAAAATTTTATCAAGTAAATTAAACCTGGCAGAAGTATTCAAAAATTAAACATTTTATTTTAGGAAATATTCATATTTTATATTTACTAATCTGCAACATATACAAACAATTTATTTGAAGTCTGGAATAAATTTTTTTTAATCCTTATCCTTCTGATTTTTCTGACTAATTTTTTGGACAAAAAGTGTCCTTTGATTGCAATTGATCATGCCCAAAACTTGAAATGTTACAGCCTTTTGACTGCAAGTGTCATGTGATCATCAAATTCCATGGTAGGATAAGAGCTAAACATATCAAACAAATGAAAGCATTAATATTTACTATAGATCTATTTTTGTTTATGTCTTGTGCCATTGTTTCTATCTATTTATAAAACTGTCAAATTTATAGAATTTTTTTTTTTTACCTTATATTTTATTAACACTATGTGTAGTTGGACAGCAGTCTTTCATTTAAGCATGTTCGATTTTTTAAAAATTTTTAACGCTATCAACGGAAATAGAATATTTCTTAAAAAAAAACAAAAAAAACTCTTTATACATGCAAGCAACTTCTGATGATGGCTTATGAAAGGTCTGAAAGCGCTTGGGACAATTTTGGTAAATTCATCCACCAATTCTAACCTAAAACCAAGACATTTATCAGGAAACTTGAAAGGATTTTAAAATTATATAGACAAAATGTCTTTATTATTAAATCAAACACACACACAATATATATATATATATATATAGCCATTCACTGGGAATCCTTATATCTAGAAAAAAAAGTCACCACATACTCCATTTTATGTATGGAACAGCTGTGAATCTTTTACAGATTAATTAAGCACTAAATATGCTTCCTAACACAAAAACTCAGTAAGTATAACAAATATTCAAGTCATAAAAGAACCAAGTATTAATGAAAAAGACAGCAATCATCATAAACTGAAATTTTAAGTACAGTGCAATTACCATATAAAAACTGATTTGCTACACAAAGTATATACTAGATATACTTGAGTATTATCTGATACTATCCATGACTATTTTTTGACATTTGTAGCAGAAGATTGTAGGCATTGGCCAGCTATTTACACACAAAGTGTGTATCTTACTTTTGTTGTTATCCCCTAAAATATTAATCTAAAATTTAGGTGTCAGAAAGTTGTGAGTCTAAACAGTATAATCTATACAATACTGATTTATCATTAACATCTTCAAAAGTAGTTTTAAGAAGAAAGACTTTAAATGAAATATTTCATGACATTTAACCACTGCTATACTATGAATTTTCACACAAAATAATAAATATCCAATAAATAAAATATTTATCAAGCAATGGAACTTAAAACTCAGAATAATTCTATTAAAAAAAATTTTTTTTAAATTAAAAAAATCAATATACAGCCGTTTTCAAGAGACAGTAATTGTAAAAGAATAGGCATAATCATCCAGAATCAAAATTAATACTTACCATTAAAGAAGTGTGAGAAATTTGTGACAGCATTATAGAGATTAGCCAACATGGTCCACTCATCAAGAAGGTCTTGGACAGTCTTACTAGCTTGGTCAGTATTTAAGTCAAATGAGAAATAAACCCGTTGAACTGGACCTACAAGTATAAAAATTGACAATTTAAGACAAAAAATTATTTTAGTAAACTGAAAATTTATTCATATTTTATGATCACTAAAGCTAAACGGGAACTATGCAAGCATGCTGTATGCTGTTAACAAAAAATCCCAGAAGCAGCACTTTACAAAACAGCAACTGTTTGGCAACTTCCTTTTTCATTTCACAAACCATCCAAGCAAGACATGCTAGAGAAGTAAGGATTAACTCATGAATGCCATTCTCCAATGGATTCCGACACATGAACATACCAGTGTTAGCTGGCCAGCAAAGATTTACATTCATCAGCTCTGTGCAGACACTGGATGCTGTCAAGAGGACTTGCCAAGGACAACAACCAATAGGGACAGATGGTGAAAGAGATTCAAGGGAATCTGTGCCATGATGATATATTTATTCTATGATCCCTAGCATACCCATAACATTCAAAATGACTGAACATATAATGTTGATATTTTAAACCCGGATTGATATTTAATAAGTTTTTTTTTTTTTTAATATGCTTTTTTCAATGATTTTTTTCCCAGCCTAAAAGTTAAGAATGCATATTATATACAAGAACTATAATTTTTTTTTTTCGGGGGGTGGGCATGTACCTCACCATATTCAGGACAGGATAAGTAAAATTAAGTTATACCTATAGATCAAACTAATGTGTTTTATGCTGTTACAAAGAAATATCCACTAGAATGTTTGTTTCTTCTAATGTGAACTAAGTTTCGCGGCAAGCTTATTGCATATTAGTGTAAATATGTCCAAGCATTCCTCCAAAATACGATGTAAATTTAGTGTTTCAAAACAATGTAAACTGAGTTCTTATTTTAAGTCAGAAAGAAAAAGTTAAACAAATGCCAATTTTAAGTAAAAATTTGCTGCTAGAAATTCTAAAGAGTCAGTGCATATTATATATGAGAATATTTTTTACCCTAGAATTTTTCATTCCAAAGTTATGAGTGCTTGTTATACACAAATAATTATGGTATTAATATCACTGAGCATAAATTATGTAACTGGACAAAACGTTACAGGTTGGTTAACCAGCTTCAGATTAGTAATACCACACAAAGAAAAACCAAAATTCTTGGTGTAGCCTTTATAATACTTGTCAGGGTTCTGTTATTGTTGTGATTTTGTTAAAGTAAAGCAAATAAAATACTGACATATAGAAAATTACATTAAAACCTAAACATGGAGAGTTGCAAAAATGTTTTTTTATGTACCATATTTATTTCATGGCATATAAGACGCACCTCAATTTGAGCAGGAATGAAAATAATAAATAAATAAATAAACTATGACTATCAGATGAAGTGTTTTGCATGACATTTGTAGCCCTCCCCACTATCAGGTCATTTTTAAAGTTTCATATGTATTCAGACTGATTAGATTTGCAAATATTTTTTAATTCAAGGGCTACTGCAGCACTAAAACTCCACTAGCCAATAACACAAAGCTGCTCAGTGACCTTATTAAATGAAAGGTGATTTTCTTGGACATTTTTTTGAAGAAAAAGGATATCTTAGAAGCCATTGAATACAGTGTGTGTGTATCACACACACACACACACACAGGCTGATTGAAAAGTAACTCCCTATTTTAAAATTCTTATTTATTTCTTAACTATAATATTTTTTTTTTTTTACAAGAAGTGAAATTTCGAAATAGGATGTTACTTTTCAATTACCACACACACACACTATATATATATATATATATATATATATATATATATATATATATATATATATATATATATATATACACACACACATACACACACAATAAATTCACTTACCTTGTTCTTTCTGACTGGTACTTTTTAGGGGACAGTTAGTAAAAACAAACTGAAAAAAAAAAAAAAAAAAAAAAAATGAAAAAGTTTTTTCATTGCTTTTTCAACAAAAACTAATAAAATTTAGCAAATTTGTTAACGGTAAAGTATCTCTCATGATCAAGATGATCTGATATGCAACACAAAATGATTTGGATTTTTTATTTTGAATATGTCATTGACACCAGGCATAGAGAACCTTTTTCAGGAAGCAAGCAACACGAGACCAGATAATCTTTCATACGTCAACCATTTTAACTAAATAAGACCATACACAAACATTTTCCTGAGAAATAGCGAAAGTTGATTTACCCACAATGCAACAAGCAATGGAGGTTAATTGAACATGTAATGATTATTGCTTCCCAAAACATTTTTGATCGATAGTGTATGTGAGTGAACAAGTGAAAACAAAATGAGACAAAATCTTAATAAAAACTATTTTCCTTGTGAAATTAGATGGGCTATTCAGAAAGTTTGCCTATGACTGATTAACACTGTGATGGCATCAAAAAAAAAAAAAAAAAAAAAAAAAAAAAAAAAAAAAAACTTGTAAATAGTCAAGTAACTAGCTTACCTCAACAATCCAATTTCTTGTTGGACGAACTTGTATCCTAAACTTGCAAGTTAGCAGATTATTCTTGAGAGTTTGCATGTTGCTGGAGCTGCAACCTTCACAATCAGGTAAGCTAGAGGAAATAATTTTAAAAAGATGAATGAAAACCAAACCAAAAGTTTTAATCTTTTTGAAACTATTTCTTTTGTTGTAATAAAACAACAATATACATTTATTACAACCACAATATAGTGGCAATTTAGAAACTGCATTAACCTTTTTGGTACAGAGAGCAACTAGATTTTCCACATACACTTAATATATGAGGGCAAGATACAACTTTAGTCCATTTAAAAATTTTGGATTTTGCGCAATATACCCAACTGTAAGTGTCTCTAGTTTGATCTACCCCAGCTCTAAAAATATGATTATATACTTTACTTCTAAAACTTGGGTAAAAGTCATTTTTAGAAGTATCAGTGAATAAAAAAACTCGCTTATAAACGCACTTGCATGATTATTTTTATTTTTTTTATTTGCAAGCTTTTTTTTTATTTTATGGTCAAAATTGCATTCCATCTATTAAATTTATTGCCAAATGTGCCGCACCAAATGGGTTAACTCAGCCAAATATCAAACTGCAAACAAAATACTAAAAATCAAGACCGAAATAATTCTCTTGGAATTCTTTGTTACAGTTAGACACCTAGCAGGATTAAAAACAAGACCTTTTCAAAAGGCAGATGGATTTTTCTATAGGTTATAACAGCTATCTAGAAACTTCTCACAAGAACTGATGACCAGTATAATGCATTCTGGTAAGATTAAATATGAATAATGAATAAAAATGCAATCAAAAATCCATGCTGCTTTGTTTGTTGCATACTTGGTGGTAAGAAATGTCAAGGAGTACTCTAGTGAATAATATCTCAAGAATTGGTAAAAAAAATTCTGTAGAGTTGCCTGTGTCAAATATTATCAGGTTATTTTTGATTGATTTAAACAGCATATCAACACATTAGGGTTATTTAATGCCTAGAAGTCAGGAAATTGTATTTAAGTATGCATTAATATCTACACCTTTCATCAAGTTGTTTAAGAAGTCCTCCCCACACATATACAAATAATTTTTAAACAGATCTATTTGACCCATAGATGGAACCCTAACAGACACTACCACTCCAGGTCAGAATAGACCTGAGAGTAATGGCAATGAAAGGATACTCCACACTCACCAGATCTCCATGAACATCAGATGCAGTTTAGTGTCATACCTAGGACATCTCCTTGGGGGAGAGGGGAGAATGTCTTACCCCTCCGCATTCTAAGCCCCACTGAAAGGGGTGGAATATCATTAGGATTCAATCTGCACGTCACAACTAATGAACAAGGATGAATCAAACAAGAAACAATTCAATTGGAGCCAAAACGATCCAAAGACCATTCATTTGATTATTATCATATTTACCAACCCCTCTGATCAGGCAGGATATGATACAAGGTCAATTTTTAAGCAGAGATTAACAGGTTTGAATTCAGAGTTTTCCTTCTCCTAGACTAGTTGCCTAACCAAGGCTGAAGAACCCAGTCTGCCCAACTATTTATCCATAGCTGGAGGGAGAATAATTGGATTCATACCTTTCCCAAGGGTATTAGTGCTATGTGAAATGCAATCAGTCTCGTTCAGGATTTGAACTCGTGTTGCCATGTCCATTTCCTATGACAATAACCATTACACCACGGGTACCTCATTTGATTATTATCACTTGTAATAGTTTCAAATAAAAGAAATAATCACAAAGTAAACAATCTCTTCTAAAACTGATAATAGGAGAAACTTTTATGAAAGGTAATATGAAAAATATTACTAACTCCATGATATTTAGCGTCATGCAGCTGCCTTCTCCATCGACCTGGACACCTTGATGAGAAATGCCATGCTTGGTAAGCTAAAATATAAAAATCAAAAAGTTAAGCAGTTTGAGAAATTTTAAAAAAACAAAAAACTCAATACTATTTCATTCCAAATCTCAATTTGAGAAAAGGAGAAAAGAAAAAAAAAAAAAAAAAAAAAGTAATCTTACTTCTTCGGTAAGAGCAACAAATGGAAGTTTTTCTTCACAATGAGCCAACAGAAATGTTAAAGGTGAAACAAAATAGGGAGATTCTTTCCTAATTTTAGGTGGACTTCCTTCTTGATCACCTAATAACAGCTGAAAACCAAAATATAAAGACAAATGAAGAGTTTAAACACAAAAAAAAAAAATCTAAAACAACAAATTATCAATTTTAAATAAATTGCAACCAGAATATAGAAAAGAATTTTTTTTACAAATTAAAAGTAAAATTTTAATGACATATGAAGTAAATAAATTCGATTTTGACAAGCAAAACTAAAATACAAAAAATGTAAACACAAACATCCCCCACCCACTTTACATCAGCCAAATAAAGACAATATTTAAAATTTTGTTAATATTAAAAAAGAACTATTTTAATTAAATTAAACATGCTTTGAAATTAACTGCTCCTTTTGAAATATACAATAAACGGGCCTACATATGAAGTCAGTCTTTGCAGGGTCATAGACAACCATCACAAGTCTTTCAATCTCTGTGAATCATCCTGAGAGTCTTAATCTTCAGCAGATTCCACTAGTAGCTACAGTGAAAAATCAACAACCCAAAGATAAAGTATAGTATCAGCATATCACTGTCTCAGCTAATAAGAGTAGAAGGACACACAGATTGTGTATGCTACACTTTGATAGAAAAAAAAGTTTCAACAGTGTTTTGTCCATTTGATTCTATACCTAGTATTTGGTTCCAGTATCACTCTATCAGCAGAGCAGTACCATATGGTCGAATAACAAAGGGTCAACATTAAAGAAAAACCAGAAAAAAAATCAAGAAAAAGTTGTTACAAGGGATACTTAAAAGTTCAAGTCTTTAAATGTAAGCCACATATAAATGACAAACCAAAAGGTTTTATTTGTTATTAAAATCAAAAAAATACAAGAGGCAATAACTAGGTGAGTGCTGCTGAACTTCAGTGTAAGGCTTCAGGAGTGTATAGATTCTGAGGGTAAGCATTTCGAGGACATAATCTTAAAAACGAAGTGATAACCCCCCCCCCACACACACACACACACACACAAAAAAAAAAAAAAAAGAGACAGAGAGAGCAAATAGTTATTTCTGATAGTAAAATTAGATTTTGGATTGAGATCTAAGTTGTCTTATTTATATTTCAAACCTGAAAGATCATTCAGCCAGACCCTGTATAAGTAATCAATTTTAGTTAAAAGATCAATTCCCTAAAAAGCCAAAACAAATGGAATTTTTTTTTCACAAGATGGAAAAATATAAAAAATATTCCCTAACAGACGATGGTATTCATTTTTATCAAAAGCATACCTTTCGCTTTCTGGATAAACTGTCCAGTTCAGTCTCATCTGTTTCAGCTGAGATAAAAAATAAAATATTTAGTTATAACTGTAATAAATAACATAACCATTTATTTCAAATACTGGGTAAGTCAAAAGTTTTGCAATATTTTGGTAATGCGAGTCAGTTGCTCTGGATACTGTTACTGAGGACGTAAAGATAACCAACCACACTGGACTGTGAGTGGCCAAGCTCGCCTGATACTCTCCAAATTTTCCTCTGTAGTTTGGAGTACAGCCTTGTAATCCATGGTTTTAAGCCTACCTGAACTTGCATGATTGTTGAGGTTCTTGCAACCCAGCAAAATTTCTTCAACCATCTGGTTACTGTACTTTTGTTAACTGGGCCTTTGCTTTCTGCACAAAGTGTTTTAGGTCATTTCCACAGCATTATTGCCAAGTTCAAACCCGTAAAGCATAAATTCCTGAATTATGTTGCACTTTCATCAGTGTTGAGTGAAATAATGCACAACGTGTCAGTGTACTAACTACCACAATACTACCAACCACACTGGGTACCTTCCACAGCTTGAACTCTTCAGTCACATGAGATTATATATATATATATATACACACACACACACATATACACACCGCAAACTAGCACATACCAAAATATTGCAAAACATTTGGTCAGTTGGTTTTTATGGATATATCAACCCTTGAAGGTTATTCAATGTCAGATCATTTGTAAACAAATAGTTTGTGGGTAACATTTTAAACAACCTGGAGCTCATTTGTTTGCACACAGTTATGTGGTTTCAAGAAATCTTATCTAATACAATTTTATTAAGTATCAAAAATTTGTTTTCACACAGTTAAATGGTTATACATATGATTTGTAAGTAAATAGTTTGGAGGTAATTTTATTTTTAAATGAGTTAGAGATAATTTGTTTGCACACAATTAAGTATTGCTATTGTTTGCACACAGTTAAATGGTTTCAAGTATTGCTATCTAACAGTAATAATTAATAATTTGTTTGCACAAAATGAAGTGGTTTCAAGTATTGCTATTTAACACCCAAGTGTAAAAACTCTATAATAAAGAAGAGTGTTTTATATAATAATATTCAAATGTTGAATTTTTATTCAAGCCAAAAATATTCTAACATATCCTTGTTCAATAAGAAAAAAAAAAAAAAAAAAAGTAAGATAAACGAGTTAAAAGTGAAAATACCAAAACTGATATAAGAATGGAAATGAATACTTACAAAAGACAGTTGCGTAGGGTCCATGTGTAAGTGAGAAGATATTTATTGGTGTCAAATGTTTAGCTCTAACAAACGGTTTTACAGGACTTGTGTCTTCCACAAGATTGTTGTCAGCATTCTCAGCACTAGTAGCAATCATTTCAAGCAGGTAATACTTATACACAAAGGACTTAGGAGGAAGATCCTCCACTTCAACAACCTAAAAAAATGGCAAAGGAAATTATCTTTCAAATACAAATATTGCTAAAAATTATTAGCAAAAACTATCTTATCCAATGGCAATCCATCTTATATTTCTAAAATCAACTTACCATATCTGATACTATCTGGGGTTATTTTTTTCTTTTACAACTAGAAATTGTAGGCCTAGCTTTGGCCAACTATTTATACACACAGTGCTTGTATCTTGTACATAGTGCAACTCCTGTTAGGTTAAAATTTAGATCACAGAAAGTTACATGATACATGAGTATATATGCTATGTAACTTAGGATTGGTTGGTTTGTTATTTGGGTTTCATGGCACATCAACCTTTGTAGATTATATAATGCCAAATCTACTTTTATACAAATAATCAGTTTAATTTCAAACCATTTTAGCATGAGTAAAATTTAATTGTCAAAAACATTTCTATTTCAAGCTATTCAGTTTAGTCACACAGTTCTAATTCAAACAATTCAGTTTAGTATAGTTTTTGTTTACACAGTTAAATGCCAAAACTGTTCTATTTCGAGCAATGCGGTTTAGCATAAGTACACAATTTAGTTCTATTCAACACAGATCTCCGAGCCAGAGTGAACCTGGGAGTGATGGCAATGAAGGGGTACTCCACATTCCCCAAACCTCCAGCATTACTGGGACCTGACCATCAGATTGTTAAGTGTCATATCCAGACCACTCATGGAGGGGGGAGTCTTACCCCCCTGCAGAAGTGCAGTCAGTGTATTCTACAGCCCCAGCTGACAGGGCAATCAATGTAACTTATAGGCAGACTTGTTGCACCAAGTTCTTCATGTATCAGTTAATATCAACGGTCATTCAAAATGTTATTTAAACATTTTAAAATCTTATAGAGCTTATATTCTATCAATAAATAAGATATTACTAGATTTAATAACAAATTACTTTTTTAGAACAGCATAGAAAACAATTTCTAATTTGGACAAAGATTTTTGACTGATTACTATCCATATTTAAAATCAGAGTTTAAACCAAATATTCAACTTATTTACTAATAAATGCTTACAGACATCATGCAGATACATTATCCCAAAAAACAATTTATTACTACAATTTATTACTTAATTTGTAAACATTATTAGAACCCTGAGCTTCTCATGACTGTAGGACTTTCCACCTTGGGGGCACTTCTGGTTAAAAAAAAAAAAAAAAAAATATAATAGTAGAAAATGTAGAAATATTGTAAACTGTTATTTAATCACTTTACAGGCCATTAAATAACAGGTTAGAACAATCTGTAAACAATTTAAGATATATTAAAAAATAATAAAATTGCAACATTTTATTGGCAATAGTGATGTAGTTCTGGGAAACCCCTGGTTGAAATTCTGGCTGCCTGGATTCATGTACTTCTAATTAGCAGCATAAATACCAACCACTTGGATTCAAAACAAAGTGAAGAAAATTTAGAAACAAGGTTTTAACAGTTAAATTACTTACAACAGAAAAATTTGTTTGCTTTGGGACTCTGACGAACAGCTTATACTTGGACAGATTTTCAAGATTGTTACCACTAAGGTTGATGAAGGGTAGTTGGCGATGACTGCTGGCAGGTAACTGCTGTACAGACTTTTCACAACGTAACAAAGCAAGTTCACACCTTTTGCAAAAATACAAACAAAAAGAATGAGATAAGAGCTTTCACAAAATATTTTACAGCATAAATAACACTAAAACTAAAAAAGGCACATTATGGGAATTTTTTTAGGGCCTTGATGTGATGCCCCATGCTCAAAGTAATGTTGTCACAGGACTGAGTTAATGTGTGATTAGTCAAAGTGGCACCATCTTATTAAAATAGCAAGCCTCTAAAATAAGTAGACCAGTTCATATATCTTGGCAGCAATATCTTATTTACTGAAAACAATGTCAACATACACATCAGTCAGTAGAATCCTTGTCGCCATTTTGATCTTTTGTTCAAGGAATCCAGTGTTCATAATCCAACAGATACATCTTCCTGGCAGAAACTTCAACCAGCAATTGAGTATCTGAGTATTTGAAGATAGTTGCAAATAATTTTAAATGTCTTCAGTCCTTGTCTCTGATTGACTAATTTTTACAGGAAGTGCCTACTGTTGTTGGGAAATTTCATAAATGGAAGTGACAATCCTTTGTTTGGCTTATACCCAAGATAGTCCAACATGGGTAAAGCATGGCAGGTTATTGACCATATGGAAATCTGATATCTAACAAAATGAAATTGAAATTCTTCCAAGTTGTGGCTGTGTCAGTACTACTGTATAACTGCAACACTTGAACAAATAAAACATGAGAACTACACAAGAATGCAATGGACAAAATCTGGAAGCTGCACTCTCAAAACAGGAGAAAAAGTTAGATGCAAACTAAACAAGGATGCTGCATGTTGTTTTGAACAAATCCTGGAAGCAGCACCCTACAAAATAGTTGTACAGCTACTTACTTCCCATCTCATAAACCACCTAAGAAAGACAAACAAGACATGCCAAGTACTTCTGGAGAAGCAAGGATGAACTCACAAGTGATGTCCTCCTATGGATTCCTACAAATGGACACAAATGTTGCAAAGACTTACATTCATCAGCTGTGCGCAAACTCTGGATGCCATCTAGAGGACTTACCAAGACCAATAGAGATGGATGGTTAGAGAGAATCAAGGGAATACATGTCATCAGTATGCCTTGATGATCCTGATAATAATGTCAATATAAATGTGCTATCCACAGCAATCATGAGGGAAGCAACTGGCAATGTTTGGCCTGATGTGTTAAAAAAAAAAAAAAAAAAAATGAGAAAGCCTACCAAATAGTGTCCAAGTACCGAACTGGAAGTCTGTTGAGAGCACAGTAACCTGTGGTGATAGCAAGGAAGTGATACAGTAGACATTCCCTTCAGCCATTATGCAAAAGAGTGTCTGGGATGGCAGATCGGATGATGTTCCTTTGAAACGCAATATGAAGGAAACCATCACTAGAGTGTGACACAAACCCTGCCAATGGAGAATGGCATGTGAGCAGGCAAGTGTTGGACGTATAAGTGGACATGAGTTCATTGACTGTTGGAGTAACACTTGGGTCCAACAGATCTGTTATGGACTGCACCAAGCAAAAGATACATAGCACATCAACATGACAGAGCCCAATGCTATACTGAAAGAAGCCAACTTTGTACTTAAATGGTAGGCAAGAGTGATACGTCGACTCTGTATGTATACCACTGGGTATCTGATTTCATTACCAGCAAGATTAAACTGAACACCAAATCCATCAGTAAGATGCTTATAAAGTGGCAGCTTGACACTGAATATGCTTGTGGAAGAATAAAAAAAAAAATCATTTTCTCATATCTGGGGAGTTTAGTCTTTGTCTCAAATACATCAATTCACAAACCGAAGTCCTCTTCAACAACAAAAAAGAAGAAATAAAAAAAAAAATTAAAAAAAACAAGAGCTAATTGACAACTACAGAATGAACTGATAGGTTTGGTTTCTTTGTTTAATGGCATATCAGCTTTCATTGGTTATTTAAAGTGAAAGCTATTAAAGTTCAAACTCACTATGTCGTGACAGTCCAGCACATTATCCACTACACCATAAATACTATTCCTTAATAGGTTACTGAGCACTAACCATATCTTTGGAATTTTATTAAGTGGAGATAAAAAAAAAAATTTTAATTCCTATTTACCTGAGTTTAGCTATTTGTTTATCAATGTTTCTTTTGTCTCCATTTAAATTTTCTTCAATTTCCTGTATGACAGGATGTTCTGAAATGAAGAAAAAAAAAAAAAAAAAAAAAAAAATTTATTAACTAGAAGATGATTTAATGAAAGTGAAATTACAAATCCTTTGAATTTACATTAATACAAAATTTTATTATAAATGTATGCAACATTTTAGCTTAAGCAAATTCAATTTTTATAAAATACTTAACATAAAAAAAAGGAAAAAATACAGTTTCACAAATAAAAAGAAAAGTTTTAATTAATTTTAAGTTAAATGAAAAAAATTGTCCAATGTCATGAACAGATCAAAGTTTCTAAAAGAATCAAGTTTTTATCACAATTGTCGAATTTTGAGGTTAGTCATTAACATTCCAAGAATAGTTCAGAAAAAAAAAAAAAAAAAAAAAAAAAAAGAGGCATCTCATCTTTTTTATATTTGATTTGTAAGTATAAACAGAAATATGATTGATTTTATCTAACAGCAAGTCAACTTGTCCAGGATTATTCTGTGCCTAGAGTTTAGGGAATCACATTCATATTTACACTTTTTGTATAGTTTAAGAGTATTTTTGCAAATAATCCCATCAAATATAAATTTTCAAACAGGTCAATTGGACCCATAGAGGAGTACAACCACTCTAGGTCAGAGTGGGCCTGGAAGTAATGGTAATGAAGAGGTACTCCACATTCCTGAGGTCTCCAAGAACTAGCACCTCACAATCAGATACAGTCTAGTGTTATACCCAGAACACTTGATTTGGAGGAGGAGTTTTGCTATTTGGAAAAAAAAATATATATTATATCCACGAATGTTTTGGTTTCTTTATTCAATGACCTATCAACAAAGGTTGATAAGTCATTAAAGCTATGCTTGTAGATAAACAGTAGTGCTGTTATGCAACCCATAGCTGGGGGAGAAAAGGTAGGTCCATACCATGGTCAAGAGTACTAGTCCAAAAGTAAACAATAGCACGTAGAGCTAAAACTCTCATACGACAATGTCGCAGTTTAGCACATTAGCCTGTATGCTAAGGGTGGGAACTCCCCACTAAATCCATTTGATCTATTCAGACACACCTGTTTTATATATATAAGTAAGTAAAGTTAGCAACCTTAGTCAAGGGTGACACAAAGGCTCTGTTTTCAATAGCTACTACACCAAGGTGTAGGAGAGAGCACTAATCCATTCTCAGGATTACTATTTTTTAAAGTTCTAATCGCTAACCTGAACATGGCACTGATGTAAGAAAAGTTCCTCTCTGGATGTCAACAGCTACACGAAGAATCTCAGCAGTTGTGTATGGATTTAACACTGGAACATGAAGCACTGCAGGAACATCTTTTATTTCACCTGAAAAAGAAAGAAAAAAGAGTGAACTTTTAAAAATGTCACAAATACCAGCAGGACAAGCACAACATAGAATAATAAAGACAGATAAATACTAAATAAATTATGTTATTTCCATATTTACACGAGTTATATTTTTTTTTCATCAACCTCTTTTAAGGACTAAGTCTTGTAAAGAGGTTGAGATGAATGGTTTTACTATTGAAAATTCCAAATATTACAATGTCTATAGAGAAAAGATAGATAAATTACAATCAAAAATTGTCCAATTACATGAACATATCAAAATGTTTGAAGATTGTTCTTTCTCAATTATCTGAACTTCATCTCTGAGAGGATGTAGTTCTTTGTTTTTAATGGCATATCAACCTTCTCTAAGAGTAGGAGTTCAAAAATGAATATAATAGCATAACTTGAGATTGAACTCTGATTACAATGTCACAGTCCACCACGTTAGCCACCATGCCACAAAGAATTCCCCACTGATGCAAGATAAGTATGCAAGCCATTATCATAACCAGTTTAGAAGGAAAACTCTGAATTCAAACCAGTTGTACTACGCTTAAAAATTAAATGGTTGGCTGATTGATTGGCATTGATCATAGGTTATTTAATGCCAAATCCTGTTTAATATATATGATTTGTAATGAATAGTTTATTAGGTAACATTTTAAATAAGCCAGAGCTCATTTGCTTGCACAGTTAAATGGTTTCAAGTATTGCTATGTAACACTAACAATTCAACATCAGTGATTTGTTTGCACACAGTTAAAAACAGTCTTATTTGACCCATAGATGAGACCCTAACAGGTAATTGATTTTGTGTCACATCCTGTTTGTAACAGAGTGTCTGGGTAAGTATATAAGTTGGCCAACTGGAGTCAAGGTAACTCAAAGGATCCCTTTTTTTTTATAGCTACTACACCGAGGTGTAGGGGAGGGTGTTACTCTTTTCCCTGGATTGATCCATACCTTATAATACTGGAGGCATCAAGTACCTTTTTTTTTAATCTTTGGTAGGATTCAAACTGGGATTGAACCCTGGTCCCCCCAACTGTTGGTGAACACTTACCATTATACCAATGTATTAACTAACTAAATAGTATCTCTAATGTTCTTCTACAAGGATAGCTTTGGCACTAAACCCACAAAGGTTGACATGCTATTAAACAAGTAAATATATGAAAATATATAATTTGTTTTTTTCTTGGAGAGAGGTAAAAAATCATCCCATCAAAATTCAAACATTTTTTTTTTTTTATAAGCAGAGTACACAACCTAATCTCTCTCTCCATCTTCTATAACTTTCAATACTTCAGTCTTCTTTCATCAGAGCTCTCTTTTTTTTCTTCAATTTATTTTCCCTTCTTATTCTCTCAGACTTTCTCATTTTTTTTCTTTCAAGTCATGTGATTTGAAAGGACTTCACACTTGAAAGATACTCATTCATCATTTTGAACCCATAGGAAAGCAAAAAAGCCAATTTATATGCAAATCTATGGCAAGAACTATGCTAGTTATACCTCTTTTTGACTCATTGATTTTAATGGCATGTCAATCTGTCCAGGGCCTAGAGGTCAGGAAATTATGTTTATTGTACATTCATATTTACATTTTTTGTGTAGTTGTTAAAGAGTTTTTTTTCACACAGTTCTATTAAATATAATCTTTAAACAGATCTATCTGGCCCATGGATGAGACCCTAACATGTACTACCACTTCAGGTCAGAGTGGACCTGGGAGTAATGGCAATGAAGAGGTATCCCACATTCCCCAGACCTCACCATCAGATGTAGTTTAATATCATATCCAGGACCCCCCCCCCCTTTTTTTTAGAGAGAGGGCCTTACTCCTCAGCAGGAGATACAGTCAGTGTATTCTTATTTCTGCCAACAGAGCAAGACCTGTTTTTGAGATATAGACTTTATATGTAGACTAATACTTACAGGTACCATCAACATATTTCTGGAGGTCTTTAGCAAGTTCCTGAAAAATAAAATATAAAATTTACAAGAATGTTTCGCATGTTCTAATTATACAAATATTAAAAGTTTTTAAGAGAAAATATAGTTATGTAGGAGATTATTTCAGTTCATTATTCACTAAATACATTAGGTGTTGGCAGATGTGATATAATAAACAATACAAAGAATAAACTCACAGATGATTGGTATCAAGTCCTGAGTCAAGATTATATAATCAAGTTTGTATTAAATCATGAAAGGGTAAAGTTCCAAATAGGTAAATCCAACATCGGCAAGATGTTCTTTTCCTTGGAGGAGACATTGCATTAAATAGCTTTTATGAGTCAAGTTTTTTGTAGTAATTAGATGTATTTTTACCCAGAATGCAATGTTGATGGTTATTTATTTCAGACAAGAAGTTGTTTATGGCTTATAATCCAACAAAATATTTTTTAAATAAAAATATAAAATCTTTAGAAAATATATAACAGGATGCAGCTCAAGAAAAGATACATTTCAAGATTTTTTTTTTGTAGAATGGAAGTTACTCACCTTTAATCTTGCATGTGTGCGTACTTCTATTGTCTGGATAAGGAGTTTTTCAATAGAAAGATGATCATTCTGAAAAGTTAATAAGCATCAAAATATCAATCTAATCATAAAATATGTTGAATACTAATTACTTGAATTTCCTCTAAAGAAAAAATAAATAAATAAATAAATAAATTAATTAATTAATTAAAAAAAGAAAATACAATTATTCCAGGACACTAGAGAGATTTAAAAGCCTTGCAATATTTTGGTAATGTGAGGTATAATTTGAAACTTCAGATGCTTTTGTCAAGGTCATGAAAGAGATGAACCACACTGCACTGCGAGATGCTGAGCTCGCTTGATACTCTGAGTGCTACTCAACTGGATTTGCTTCTGGCTAGGAGCACAACTTTAGAATCCACAGTTTTAGGCTTGCCTTATTGTCAAGCTTCTTGCAATACAAGTGAAATTTTTTCAACCATCTGGTTACTGTATTGTGATCAACCATGTCTTCATCTTTCACACAAGTGTTTTTAGTTGCTTCTGTGGTGTTCTGGCCCAGTTGGTAGTCATAATGCATAAGTTCTAGAATTAGATAACATTGCACATTCATCTATGCAGCTTTCAAACAACACACACAATGAAGCAATGCACAGCATATCAATGTGTTGTATAGCCACATACATATACAAATATATGCGGAAACATAGTCAACAATAATGACGACTTCAATGAACAAACGAACACACTTCTTTATAAAAATATCTCTCACACTTTATTCTCGAAAGGGTTGATGTTGGTTGTGTGTGAGAGGTGAGTTGGAGACGGGGACAGATTGCTACATATTGACCCAAGTTCTTCTGACCATAGCAGCACTTCTTTCTCATCTCGGCTGGGGTTGCTCAACCATGGGTCACTGAGGGCCCAAAGCCCTCTGCTGGCTCTCACTTCGGCATCTTGTCCCCAACTACCTCCAACTGGCTCAGACCGTCTGTGTGCCTGGTTATATAATTGTCTCACGCCCACCTGCTTCCGCTGTTCTTCCGCTTATTTACACAGGTGCATCTCTTGATTGGACGGCTTGGTCGGGGGTCAATATGTTACAAATGCACAAACCACCACAATAGCATGAACTACTTTGTGTTGTGTATATTATGTGACCAAACTAGCACATACCATAATATTGCAAAATGCTTTGACTAGTAGTCACCAAGACAAGAACACTAGTCCAATGACATCAGGGTCCTATGAACTAAATTGATTTGTTTTATAATAATATAGATTATAAAAGTCATCAAATATAGATAGTAAGAATCAAAACAATGACAACGTACTGTGCTGATTCAACAACAATATTGTTAAAAAAATCCCTTAGATTTTAATTAGCTAATGAGTAAAAAATCACTATATAATTCACATAAAATCCAAACTATTTAAATTTCATAATACACTATTTAAAATAATGAATAAAGAAAGAAAATGAGAAAAAAGACTTACTCGGATAGCCAGTCCTACTTTACGACTTTCCTCGGCAGTCATGACAGGGGTGTGACTGATCTGCAATGGCTTCCCCTCATCATCCTCAGACACATGGACACTTAACTTGTACACTGAAATATAATAAAGAAACTAATATAGTAACCCTTTCACTACAAAATTAGATTGAAATTGTTTAGCAGTGATTAAGAAATCTTTATGCAGCTAGTCTTTAACAGAAAGCTCCATCTTTAACCCTTTTTATTACCAAGTTTTTTTTCCTGTTTTGGATAGACAAAAATTATGCTTTGAGCATGAAGTTTTAAGGGTTAAAATGAAAAATGTCCTTTTTCCTTTGTTTAATGGCATATCAACCTTTATGGGTTATTTAATGCCAAAGCCATCCTTGTAGAATATCAGTGATACTATTTGACAAATAGCTGGGAGAATAAGAGGATTTATACCTTTGCCAAAGGTATTAGTCAGAAAATAAACAATAGTGTGACTGGAGTTCAAACTCACTTCAAGGCAGTAGTCCAGCACTTTAACTATTACATCCTAGGGACTTCTCCCAAAACAACGAATCTGAGTGGGACATCAGTATCCCAGTGAAAGTAATGGTTAACAGTGTTTCCAAAATAAAACTAAAGGAAAATTCTTTTCTTAATATTAGATATCAATAAGCAGGGCTTAAGAGTAATGAAATCGTTAAAGAAATACAGGATTGCATAATGAAGTTAGTTCTAAAATACTTTCTTTTGAAAAAGCCAATTTATTAACAATCTCTTAAAAGGCTATTAAGCCTGATGTCAAGTTATATCCAATTTATAGAATTTATATTACATTTTAATTGAAAATAAATAAATACAAGTACTTTTTATTAACATTCAATAATTATCTCTTTTTGAGAAGACAGATGAATGCATACAGATCTCACACTTATTATGAAGTTGCTTTATTCTTTAAGAGCAAGATTTTTCTTATCAGAGTGACATTATAAATATACTGCACTAACAAGAACTTTACAATGATACCCCATTTTTGCTAGGTTAGCATAAGATATACAAAAAACTCAAATCATTATATACACATAGTTAGACATTCAAGACCTCAAATTATTCTGTAACAAAGATAATTTTCAATAACTCTTGCAGGTGTTCAATATTCAATTAACGAGAAAATTTATTTGAATTTTTACTATTTCAATGTCTAATTGCTTAAATGTTAAGTGATATACAGTTATTACATAAATATGCTATTTTCAATGGGAAAAGAAAAAAAAAAACGATCTTACTTATTTCCTCTTTGCATCTACTAACTCTAGTGAGGAACAGTTTAAATTTTAAAAATTAGAGAAAAAAAAAAACTTTTTAAATCACCGTTTTGAACTGGGGATTTGGGGACAAGTGTCAGTTGTCTTAGATTTTTTCTATCAATAATTGCAATTGATCATGCCCAGAACTTGAAATGTTACAGGTATGCATCATATGATAAACAAAAACTCATACATTTCCAAGATAGGAAAAAAGTTTCAAAAATAAATAATGCACACAATCCTGGCAAAGATCAAAATGTGTACAACTACTTCATTTTTATGAGAAAATAATTGCAAAGAAAATTTCCAGGCAATTTATAGCTTTTATTCCAAACATCAAGGTTTGGTTTGGGTTTTAGAGCATATCAACCATTGTAGGTTATTTAATGCCAAATCCTATTTATACATACATATTAAATATATATGATTTAAAAATATTTACAAATCATATTTTTAAAATAGCCAGAGCTAGTTTTTTGCGTAAAGTTATTTGGTTTCAAATATTTCTATCTAATACTTTTTAATCACACTAACAATTCAATTAAATATAAGTCATTAACAGTTAAATACTCAAACTGTTCTATTTCAAACAATTCAGTTTAGTATAAGTCATTTACTTGCACTCAGTTTAAATGTCAAACAGTTCAATTTGACCCATAAATAGGACCCTATAACATGCTATTATTCCAAGCCAGAGTCGACCTGGATGTAATGGCAATGAAGGGGTACTCCATATTTCTCAAAGCTCCAGGACTGAAGTTTAACCATCAGATGGTTTAAGGTCATATCCAGGACACTCATTGGGTAGGGGAGTCTTACCCTTCTGCATAGATGCAATCAGTGTATTAGACAGCCCCAGCAACTTGGCACCCAAACATCAAGGGTTCTTGAAATTATATAATTTACTCTTAGTATATCTTTTCTAACTAAAATAAAGATAGGACTAACATTAAAAAATAGAATAGAATAAAACATACCAGTGCCATCTTTTTCTTTTTTCAGTTGATCCCTGAAAGAAACAAAACAAAAAAGAAAATAAATAAATCAATGGCAAACTTTGTCATTTTTTTTTTAATTAAAAAAGAAAAAATATTGTTAGCAAAGGATTAAAAACTAAGAATATACCTCCAATAGGAAACAACTAAACATTTGCCAGCAGTATATTCTTCCACTCTAACACTGTCTCCAAGCCGTTCTCTCACCAAACGTTGAATCTGAATCATGAAATAAAAATTTTCGAAAAAAAAAAAAAAAAAAAAAAATCATTTTTCAGTTGGTTATTTTAGTTATGAGCCAAAAAAAATTTAAATGTAGACAATGCAAAATCATCTTCTAGTAGTATCTCAAAGTTAAAAGAAAAAAAAAAAAAAAAAAAAAAAAATTTACTTTACAGGTATTTTCCCCGAGTTGACATTTTCAACAAATATGAGCACTAATTTAAAAAAAGTGATACTCACCTGTGAGTGTAATACTTCAAGTTGCAGGGATAAACAAAAAGAATCTACAGTCAAAAGATAAGGAAGATCTTTGGAAATTTTAATTAAAATTTTATAAAACACTTCAAAACTGAATTTAATAATATACAAACACTCCTCGAATATGATAGTAGCCCTATCAGCTCAGAATACACTGTATCCACAGCAGAGGAGTAAACCACCCCACCACCACCAAAAAGGATGTCCTGAGTATAACATTAAACTGCATCTGATGGTGAGGCTTCAGTTTTTAAGATCTGGGGAGTGTGGAGTATTCCTTATTTGCCATTACTCCCAGAATCACCGACAGAGTGGTAATACCTATTAGGGTCCCATCTATGGGTCAAATAAATCTGGCAGTGAAACAGTTGATGTACATAGTCAGATGAAGATGGATAAAAGACAGGGAGCTTAATGATGGAGTGGAAATTTCTGAGGGATCAGTTCAAACCATTCTTACTGAAGATTCAAATGTTCAAAAACAGATGAAAAGTTAATTTTCAAGCGGAGTACAAACGGTTTGAATTCAGAGTTCTCTTAGACCAGTAGCTTTACAAAAGCTAAAGAACCCAATTTGTCCTACTATTTATCCATAGCTGAAGGGAGAACAGATGGTTTCATACCTTTCCCAACAAAATTAGCACAAAATGAAACACAAACAGATACATCCAGGATTTGAACTTGGGTAGCCAAGTCCATTTCCTATAATGGTAACCAATACACTAAACACACGTCCATAATGTTATATATCATAAAAAGACAGACATGGTCTACAGATCAGTGGCAGATTCAACATGATAATCTACTAATGCACTCTGCTCAACCTGTTCAGCAACTTTTGGTGAAACACAAGATTGTTTAAGTGCAGACCTTCCATACTGACCAGACCTAGTTCAATGTATTTTTTTTTTTAATTTCCTATACTAAGAGTTCATCTCAAAGTTAGGAGATTTGAGGACATTAAAGAAATATCAAGAGGAATTTCAGGAGTTTTGACTAATGCAATATGTTGAATGATAAGTAGAATATTTTGAAGAAAATTGGTGTTTCATTCATTGTTCATTTCTAGCTTGGTAAATACTGCTTCAGTCTCAATACTTCTTGGTTGGTTGGTTGGGTTTTATGACATATCAAACTTTGTAGGTTATTTAATGCCAAATCCATTTTTATGCAAATAGTTCTATTTCAAACAATTCAGTTTAGCATGAGTACACTGTTTAATAGTCAAAAACATTTCTATTTTAAGCTATTCAATTATTCAAACAGTTCTAATTCAGCTATTGAATAATTCAGTTTAGTGTAAGTACAGTTTCAATGTCAAAAACAGTTCCATTTTAAACAATTCAGTTTAGCATAAGCACACAGTTTAAATGTAAGTACAGTTTAATTGTCAAAAACATTTCTATTTCAAGCTATTCAATTTAGTCAAACAGTTCTAATTCAAACAAACCAGTTTAGCATAAGTATGCAGTTAGTTCTATTTAACCCATAGATAGGGCCCTATTAGGTGCTACCATTCCGGGCCAGAGTGGACCTGGGAGCAATGGCAATGAAGGGGTGCTCCATATTCCCCAAAGCTCCAGCATCACTGGAACCACACCATCAGATTGTTTAGTCATATCCAGGAGTCATTGGGGGGGGGATCTTATCCCTCTGCATAGGTGCAGTCAGTGTATTCTACAGCCCCAGCCGACTGGGCAAAATACTTCTTGAATACTTATATTTATAAACATATTAAGTAACAAACAGCAGTAAAACATCAGAATTCTGCAGGGAAAGTAAAAAAAAAAAAATTTTTTTAAATGCATAGATTCAAAGTAAAAAAGGATACGAAGCATTCTATAAAGATCATGCAGTGGTTTCTCATTATCTAGCAGCCGAGATTGGACCAATCTGTGAATATAATTTACCTAGGAAAAAAAAAAAAAAAAAAAAAAAAGATAAATTACAAGCATAATTAGTAATATTGCTCTTAATTCATAAAGTAAATGATAAAACTAAATACATTTGCAAATTTAAAAAAAATATTTCATTGTTCCACTGACTAACTGAATTGTTCAAAGTGAAATTTTATACATATATATATTAGTGCAATTAGAAGGAAACTCAAACCTGGTTAAATTGTCATTATAGATTTATTTTGCCAGAAGAATGAGATATATATATTAGTCAACCTTAGTCGAGGGTGATCCAAAGGCTCCCTTTTCAATAGCTATTACACTGAGGTGTAAGGGAGGGTGCTACTCCATTATCTGGATTGCTTCACTTTACCCTTGATCCTCATCTTATAATAGCGAGTGTTAAGCAAGGCGGCATCAAGTACCATTTTTTGAGTCTTTGGTATGACTCGATCTGGGATTGAACCCCAGTCTCCTGGATCATTGACGAACACTTTACTCATTAGGCCAATGGCATGGTTTGCTATACTTATAAAAAAGAGTGCTCAACATCAGTAATAGAGCATATCTATCTCGGTTAGGAGAACAGACAACAGGTGCTTAGTGAATGCATTTCTCACCTATGCTATCTTTGGTTTGATGATCATATCAGTAAGAAACTGACGGTCACCAAGTACCACTGACTATCTTACACTTTCCTAACTCACACGTGTGCATGAATATAAAAAAGAAAAAAAAAATTTTTTTTTTTAAATACCTCAAAGAATTCAGACGGCAAATTAATCTATAGCAAAATATTCTGCTAACATTATACATTTCTGTTTTTATAAGTGATGTATCTTGATAATATTCAAGTCTTCAAAAATATATTTGAAAATTGAATATAATTCAGAAGATTCATCATACTAACACTGCTCTGATGATGGTTTGATATATATATATATATATATAAAAAACCAAAAACCATAAACTTTGGCAGAATATTCAACTATAGATTCATATATATAACTTACAGAAGACACTTTTTAAAAAATATGTAAACAAGATAAAAATTAAAAATTAACTTATTTTAAATGATTTCTAGAATTTTACAAGGTATATTCAAATGAGATATTGAATGATATGCAAAAGAATAAATTAAAAAAATAAATAAATAATATATATAATATATATCTCAAATAATTTGATACAAGGTAATAAAAGTAAAGGGGAAAATATCAATGCATGACAACAAAATTATTGATGCCTCTATTATTTCATTTTATTTCTTCTAATTATAAAATCTTTATTATTAAATTAAAATACTAAACTAAAATAAAAATTTAAAAAAAAAAAAAAAAAAAAAAAAAAGTTGAAAAATTTTTTCAGTTCATATAATTTTCAAACTCATACACACTTACCTGTAATGAATGAACCAAACCTTTCCCATCTGGAAAGAAAAAAATAAAATAAAATCAAGTGTATGTTTAATATATTTATATATAAAAGTTTTAAAATTTCTGCAACAATTAATTAATCATAAAAAAAGGTAGCAAACAAAATAATCAATGGATTGCAGTAGTAATATCATTTTGAATCTGGATTTGTTATCAAATTAATGTGACTAAAGCTCAAGTTGAGAGACCTAGATCAGTAACGCAGTTATTCCATATTTTTTAAAGGATTCTTGCAAGTTTCAACATTCACCTTTATTTTATAATGAAGTATATATTTACCTAAGCCCTCCACTACAAGCAGGATGTGACACAAGGACAATTTTTTGAAGCAAAGTGCTACTGATTTTTCTTCTCTTTGACTGTTTGCCTAATCAAATCTAAAAAGCCAGTCTGCCCTACTATTTACCCATAGCTGCGGGGGAGGGGACGGATTTATGTCTTTCCCAAGGGCATTAACACAAAAGTGAAACAACCACATCCAGAATTTGAACTGATTACCATGTCCATTTCCTATTATGATAAACATTGGGTCACACCCCTCCATTTATTTTATAATGAAGAAATACACTAAAGTCAATGACAACAAAATAGAATTTAAATAAATAGATAAATTTTAAAAAAGCCCAAACAACAGTAAAAGTATTTTCAAGGTATTTTTCAATTCATTCCAATCAATAATAATGTATATTCATTATAAATTATTACAAAGAACACAAAAAAAATTGAATAAATAAATAAATTACCTCCAGTTTGGTGATCTTCTACCAACACATCAATATCTAACAGACGCCAAGGAATTGTAGGACTGTCACCCATAAGAGTCAAGGTTACCTGAAGATTAGAAAAATCAATGTATAAATCTCTATATCAAATGCAGATACTAAATGAAAACTAATGTATATTAAAAGAGATTACCTCAAATTCATGTTCTACAAGAAATTTCACTCTTCCATTTTCTGAAAAGACACCAAAATTAATTATTTTCAAATGCAACCAAATAAAATCTCATTACAGTACTGTTGCCTTAGGAACAAAAAAGTTTTAATGAAAAGTTATCACGTCTTTCCAATAATCTTTAAGTAGTCATGATTTTGAATGTAGAGTCAATGCCAAAATCTATGAATAATAATTTTAATCTGAAAGCAAAAAGATAGTAACAATTAAAATTGGATTTAAGAAGATAAATAGATTTGGTTAATTTAATGGTATATCAACCCCTTATACAAAAATTTGATTCATTTGTCAATATTTGATTATAATCACTATTTATATTTTTCAATCTCATTTTGCAGTCTTTTTTAATCACATTTTATTAGCTACTAATAAACATTCGTTAGCACAGTTATATGTTAGAATTCTTTCAAGATGTAGCAGTGTCAGTACTATGGTATAGTTGCACCACTTGGACTCACAAAATTACATCACTGTGTGGACGCTATATGCCGTCTAAAGGCCATGCCAAGAGTGATGACCAAGTTTTTTTAAACCTTAAAATGTCCTACTCAATGCATAATTTTCCATATTCAAAGCCTGGAGAGAGTCTATTGTCCCCAGATGATTTTTGTAAAATATATGCAATTAATTTTTATTTCATGATATACATGATTTTTAAACTTGATAATAAAAGGGTTGAGAACAGTAATTATGTATAATGCCGAAAGGTTCTCAGCCTAACTAAACCCAAAGGCATAAAACGAAATCCCTCGGCCATTATATTACATAATAAACAACTCTAGTTTTGGACCAAGAAATTCTGGTAAAAAGAATTCTCGCATATAATACACAGAATTTCAAAAATCTTTAGCAACTTTTTGTCAGTTTGTATTGACTAAAAATAAAACTTTATATACTTTACACGATGTCTTAAATCACAAAGTTAACACAATATTTAGAGCAAACACACCGACATGTTCACACAAAAATGCAAGAAACTTTCAATGAAAATAAACTCACATTACATGAAACAAAATTATAAACAAACACACATTCCATTGGAAATTTCTCGATAACAGCATAAAACATGTTAGTTTGGTCTGTAGATATAACTTAGATTTTTGTTATCCCTTCCCAAATATGATGAGAATGGGGTCAGAAAAAAATTAACTATGAAGTTCTCATGTATAATACACACCTCTCAACTTTTGTGCTGAAAAATCTGGAAAAATAGCGTGTCTTATACACAGATTACAGTTGTATATATTAATTTTAAGAAAGATGAGGGGGGCAGATAGTATGCTTCCTCAGCAACAAAAAGAAAAGAATCTCTCGTAATTGAACACATGGAATCAATTTCAAGTGCTGTTGCTGTGTCGTCTTCTTAATAGAAGGTGGACAGCCGACTTTCTAAGCTGAAAATATTCCTTTTTGCCAACAACGATCTTCTCTAACAGTCCTACACCCAAGCTCATCTCTTGTCGTGCATCACCAAGACTCAAAACGCCTCTGCCCGGTGCATTCAGGCAGGACTTAAATAATCATACCAAAATGCCACATCCGGGTCAATCGCACAATGTGGTAATTTACATGCGTGCCAGCATGGAGGTAGTCCTGACATCAAACACAATTCACAATCGGGAGGATGTGAGTTCAATCTCCCCAATCGCCCATTTCTCTCTCCCTGATTTCATTTTACACACCAGACATATTCATGCACGCTTTGAGCTGCTGCATGCTTGATTTTTCTTGCCACAACTAAGTAACTATGTAAAAGTTTAATTGGTAAATTTTGTTGTAAACATATCAAAATTTTGAGTGTATAAATGTTTATCATTAGTAGACAATAAATTTCAGTGTGGTCATTAAACATAAAAATGACTTATTAAAAAAGAGTTATACCAATCTTTAATCTTCTCATCTGTGGTGGTAATTCACTGCATACCAATCGATACTGAATAACTTGGCTAAGTCGCTGCAAGGTAAGTCTTTTCTCTGTTACAGTTATGGGGTCAGCTGGAACAATTTTATCCTGAAAATAAATTTTAAGCAAAAATGGATTTTATTGTTATCATTATAAACTGATTATTTCAAGTATTGTTCTAATGGGACAATGGCCTCATTTAAAACAAACCTGTTTGTTTGGATTTTAAGGCATACCAACCCTTGTAGGTTATTTTATTCTAATAAACAGTTCTATTTCAAACAATTCAGTTTAGCATAAGTACACAGATTGTCAAAAACATTTCTATTTCAAGTTATTCAGTTAATTCAAACAATTTAGTTTAGCATAAGTATAGTTTTTGTTTACACACAGTTAAATGTCAAAACAGTTCTCTTTCAAATAATTCAATTTAGCATAGTACAGTTTCAATGTCAAACCAGTTCTATTTCAAACAATTCAATTTAGCATAAATACACACTTTAAATATTAAAATAGTTCTATTTCAAGTAATTTAGTTTAGCATAAGTACGCAGATTAGTTCTATTTAACCTAGAGATAGGGCCCTATCAGGCGCTACCTTTCTAGGCCAGAGCAGACTTGGGAGCGATGGTAATGAAAGGGTGCTTCGCATTCCCCAAAGCCCAGTATCACTGGAACCTCATCATTAGATTGTTTAGGGTCATATCCAGAACACTCATTGGGAGGTGGGGTACCCCTCTGCAGAGGTGCAGTCGGTGTATTCTACAGCCCCAGCCGACAGAGCAATAGAATAAACCTGGTGATCAATTAGAGAAAATAGAAAATTCAAATCTTACTATACTAAATTTTGACCAACATCCATTGATTGATTTTAATTGTTATGTCAACCTGTCTAGAATTATTTTATGCCTAGAGGTGAGTGAATCCCATTCACTGCACATTCATATCTACATTTTTTATGTAGCTGTTTCTTAAAAAGGTTTGGTTTCCACTACACACACACAGAGTTCTATCAGATACAAATGCTTTTTAAACAGATCTGCTTGACCAAAGCTGTGATCCTAACAAGTATTACCACTCCAGAGTGGACCTGGGAGTAATGACAATGAAGGGGTATTCCACACTTCCTAGATCTCCTGAACTGGAGCTTCACTATCAGATATAGTTTAGTGTCATACCCAGGAGACCTTTTTTTTGGAGGGGTGTCTTACTCCTCTGCAGTGGATGCAGTCAGCAACAAGGTTAACCAACAAAACGTTTTTATTGACTTTGTTGGGATCACAATATATTACAATGTATTAATTTCAGTTTTTACAAATATTTTTAACCTTCAAATAAAGATGTATATTCCAGATTTTCTGGCAGGGATTTTTTTTTTTATTCATATTAGATTTTATGCGAAACATTTTATAAAAATATCCATGAAACACTTACCCTAATACAGGTGGGCAAACGAGGATAAGTGCCAGTTGTCAGTACATCAACAGCATATGGAAGGGGAAAGTTGGGCAATCTGAAAGGAATAAAATAAATAGATAAATAACAATTTTTAATACTGTATTTGACAGCATATAAAATGCCCACCACCATTTTCAGCATGGCAAATCTAGAAAAAACAAAGTAATAATATTAAACGCGATGAAATTAATATAATCAATATTATCAATGTAACACTTTTAATCTGTATAATAGGCTTTTAAATAAGGACAATAGGTATATGAAAGTTAGTCTAAAGTCTGAGCTAATTGGAGTTGCCAGGTAGCTAATTTCGTCCAACCATCACAAATTTTAAACCTACATATGGGATATAAGACACAGGGAAATTTTAAAAGATTTTTAGTCAAGAAAAGTGCACCTTATATGCAATCAAATACATTAATTTAAAGTAAATGCAATTGTACAAAACAATGTACATCAACTATCATAGTCACAATCATGGATAATTTTTAAACATCAGTCTGCCTTTCAGTTTGAAAGATTTTTAACTGCTGTCAACTTATCCAGGGTTATTTTATTCCGAGAAGTTAGGGAATTGCATTCATTGCATGTTCATATTTACATTTTGTGTAGTTTAAAAAAATCCTTTTTTTTTTTTTTTATTTTAAAGCAAAAAACAAAATGAAAAGAGGTTTCTCTGTGAGAAACAATTTTTTGCAGATTTTAATTAAAAAAATTAAATTATAGTATGTTTATTTTTTATTTTATTTTTTTTTTTTTTTTGAAGAGAGAGTCTCTTCAGTGCCATCTATTTTGAAAATACAAGTCAGATCACTAAAATGTGCTGTTTTAGTAAACCTTATCAATTCTTAGGTTAAGTGGGTTCACTACTGCCCAGATAGTTTTTTCTGCTATTATTGCCTTTTTCTACAGAATAACATTGTTTACGTTTACATTTTAACATTCAAGTTTTCTAGACAATTGATATGACTGTAGGGGGACATATATTTATGGTAGATATGTTTAGTCCCCCAAAATTTAATGTTAATAAGGTTTATGTTTAATGTTTCGGTGAAGGATAAAATAGGCACATGGAAACAGATATTGTAAGTGAAATAAATGAATAAAAATATGACTTCAGCATGAATAGGACACTTTTTACATTTAACCTTTCAGTAGTTGTAGTTGTGTTAGTTATATATATATATATATATATATATACACACATGACTATTTTATTAATAGAACCATAGTGATATTTTTAATGTATCAATGTAAGTTTTGTATAGATATAAATTTATTTTGTTTGTCGCCTTGTTTTGAATGTTCCTTTTGTCCGCACCGTTTCATATCCTTTACTCATTTGTTTCATATCTTCATTCATTTGTCTCCATGTGCCTATTCTACCTTTTTCTAAACACTAAACTAAACACTATATAAAACTTCAACATTAAATTTTGGGGGACTAAGCATAACTACCAAATAACATGTTCCCCTACATGACTCATCAAGAATTCACAGCACCAAAAATCAGTTAAAATCTCAAACATTTTATACATGTTTAGTCTTGCTTCTTTTTTTTTTTTCTTCTTAAACAAAATCATCTTACCTGGCATTAACTAAAGTTTCTCTGGCCATTCGAGCCATCGTATCAGCAGTTTCAACAAATAGTAATGACTGTTGTTCAAGAAAATTACAAATTTCCTAAAATCGAATGAAAAGGAAAAAAAAAACATGAATAAGCATATATGCATATCTCATCACACTGATACAAAATTGTAAGTATGTATACATAATATGCAGACAAATGAATACTAAAAATTAAAATTCATTAACATGCAATTATTTTTAAAATTGTAGTTATATATATATCCTAGAAGCTCTTTACTGCATGTTTCAAAATGGTCATCAAGAAACATTGACTGGGAGAGTGGCATCATCATCATCATCAATGACAAGCTATTAACATGTCTGCAATTCACAGATGATATGCTCATAGCTGAAACTATCAATCAGTTACAAGTGACACTGACTGAGCTGAACAATCAAAGTTAAACCATTAGCCTCAAGAGGAATCACATAAAAACTAAATTCATGCATCTCAAAGATGAACATATTGTGATGTGATGTGATGAAATCATAGTGGTAAAAGAGTATCTCAACTTAAGGCAGATGTGAATAAGTGCAGGGACATGGATGTAGAAGTCTCAGGGAAAATAAGATCAGGTTGGAAGGCAAAGATAAAAGATGTGTTCAAGATAAAGCTGGACAAAATCCCTACATACCAATCTCTTCAATAGCACCATTTTAACTGCAATATTATACATAAGCAAAATACAGGCTATCACTAAGAAGGAAGAATAGAAACTAATTACTATATGGAAGTATAAGCACATCTGAAGTGAGATACTTTGAGAGAGATGCAGAGTGAAAAATATTATGGAGTTACAGAAAGCAAAAGTTTTACTAGGCTGGAGATGACAGTTGAACTCATCAAGTATCAAAGAGATAGGAAATGACCAATTGGAAGACCTCCATGACAATAGGAAGACGAAGTTTTAAACAATTTGGACAAAGATAATAAAAAAAGGGTGAGATCTGCAACCAGTAATGTGAAAATTATCAGATGGCCTGGCCTATAAAAGAATAGGTGAACTACTTACCCCACATTTATCCACTTTGCTGGCACTGTTTGCCCATTTTACAAGAGCCAGAAGGCGGACAAATAGTTGACGTGTTTTCTGAGCAAACTGTACAATTTCAATTTTCCTAAACAGAAAAAAAAAAAAAGAAAGATTTTGTTTTTAATTTGAGCTTTCCAATCAGCAAAAACAGGAAGGAAAAAGATTTCATAAATGATTATCAATTTAGATTTATTACATTAATTCTGTAATGCCACTCTAAAAGTTTCCAAAATAGATGAAGTTCAGATTAGACAATTCATATTCTGCAGAAACTAAGGTACAACTGACAATTATTTCTTTTTATATAAAACATCTTTAGAAATAATGTATTTAATAGGTCTTTAATTTCTTCTTATAATCTTTCAAAAGACATTTCTTAATAGAAAATGTGCATCTTTATTAGCCCCTTTTGATGCAGAGAGCAACTCAAGTCACCCAAATATATTTAATGTGTAAGATCAAATGAAACTTTAGTCCACATTACTTAATTTTAAATCTTGTGTGATATGCCCCCTACCCCTGAAAGTGCCTCTTGGGCAATATACACCAGTCCTAAAATCAAAATGTAAATACTTTATTACTTCTAAAACCTTAGTAAAACAGTCATTTTTACAAACATCAGTGAATAAAGAAAATTCTCTTATAAACACCCTCTCCAACACCAATATTGTACTCTAAGTTTCTAATAAATTTTTTTTTTAATTTGCAAGCTTTTTTATTTTATGGTCAAAAGAGCATTCCAGCCATTAAATGTGCAGCCAAATGCATCACACCAAAAAGGTTAAAAAACTGATTTTTTTACTCAACTCAATATTGCAAATTTTTATTTTTAAAATTATGACAATGTTTAAGATCTCTCTTATCAAAATGAATTTATCTGGATTTTATTTTCAGTGGAAATTTTAAACTTTATAACAATAATTATTTGTAAAGAATTGTTTAATATACAAGTTTTTTTTTATTAATATTTGAATTTATTATTATAACAAAACTCAACAGTAACATTCAAAATTTTAATTTCAAAATTAGAGATTATATATAAGTAATAGCAAAAATAAAAAAACGTCACTTCCTTTTAACACTAACCAGTATTCTACTTAATATTTCAATAGATCTGTCTGTGTGTGCATGCACATTATATATATATATATATATATATATATATATATATATATATATATACACACACACACACACACACACACACACACTACAAAATCAAATCTACATATTTCAACTAATAGATTCCTGCTTTCAGAAAAGCAAAAGACTAATAGAAAAAATAACTTTCAAAATACAATCGTAAAACTACATAAATTTTATATAAAGTGGGAGTAAAAAATAGCAAAATTTATCCATATTACCTCTCCATATCCGACTTTCTAGGCAATCTGAAAAATTAACAAATAATAAATATTGATAAAAATCAAAAAAGAAAAAAAAAAAAAATAAGAAAAAAAAACAGGAAAAGGTTTAATCAAAATTATAACTCAGGCTGAAATTCCTGAGATTGTTCATTCAAATTAGTTTGTAATATTTTTTTGATAGAATAAAAAATGCTGACAATATTTTGACCCTTTGAACTCTGAGTTCCTAAACTTAAATTTACCTTCAATTCGAGTGTGATCTCTGCACTGGTAAACTCATGTTACAGTAAGGAAAATAAAAATAGCACAGGTAAAGCTGCAGGGCTTGACGAGATTCCTCCAGAAGTATGGAAGACCAGACAATTCAACGACATACTGCTCCAACAATGTAACGTAGTCTATAATCAAAATCAGACAGATGGATGAAAGGATGCATCCTCCCCTTCCCTAAAATGGGCGACCTTGGATTAGCCAAGAACTACCGAGGTATAACACTTACATCCATAGCAGCCAAAATTTACAATGCCCTACTACAAAACCGCAGAGAACCCAAAATTGACAACATTCTCAGGAAAAACCAAAATGTCTTCAAAAAAAAAAAAAAAAAAAAAAAAAAAAAAAATAGATCCACAACTGCACAAATATTGACTATTCATAGAATCCTTGAGGGTGTAAAGGCAAAAAACCTACAGGTGACAATACTATTTGTTGACTTTACAAAGACCTTTGATTCCATTCACAGAGGGAAGATGGAACAAATCCTACTAGCATACGGCCTACCAAAAGAGACTGTTGCAGCAATAACAATTCTCTATAAAAACACCAAAGTGAAAGTACGTTCACCGGATGGAGACACAGAATACTTTGACGTTGTAGCAGGAATACTGCAAGGGGACACGTTAGCCCCATACCTCTTTATCATCTGTCTAGACTACATGCTTAGAACATCAATTGATAAAATCAAAGAAAACGGCTTCGAGCTGACAAAGAAAAGCAGAAGGTACCCCACAAAAACAATTACTGACGCCAACTATGCCGATGACATAGCGCTTCTGGCAAATACAACCGACCAAGCCGAAACACTACTGCATAGTTTGGAACAAGCTGCCACAGGCATTGGCCTCCATGTCAATGCACACAAAACAGAATACATGTGCTTTAATCAAACAGGCAACATTTCCACACTAGGTGGAAGCTCTCTGAAGCTAGTAGACAAATTCACCTACCTAGGAAGCAGTGTCTCAACCGAAAAAGATATTGACACACAGCTAATGAAGGCATGGACAGCTATTGGTCATATGGAAGTCAGACCTGACCAATAAAATGAAACACTGTTTCTTCCAAGAAGTGGTCGTATCAATACTGCTATATGGATGCACTACTAGGACGCTAATAAAATGGCTGGAGAAAAAGCTAGACAGCAATTACACAAGAATGCTGTGAGCAATATTGAACAAGTCATGGAGGCAACACTGGAGGCAATTTGAACCATAGATGGGACCTTGATAGGTACTACCACTCTGGGTCAAAGTGGACCTTGGAGTAATGGTAATTAAGATTTTCAGATGCAGATTAGGGTCATACGTAGGACACCATTTTTTTTTTTTTTTTTTTTTTTTTTTTTTTTTTTAAGTAGACAGTGTCTTACCACTCTGCAAGGAATACAATAACAGTATTTTAAGTCACATCAACAGGGCAGTCCAAGTAAATTTAAAACTACAACAAATTTTGCTACATAGTATGTACTTGTATGAGTATACAATAAATTTATGTTTCCTGTCTGAAAGCAACAATAGTAATAAAATTAATGTAAAATTTTTGATTTTTTTTTTCATGATATTGTAAATGTTGAAAATAGAATAAGGTATTTTTATTTCATATTGTCTAACCACTTCCAATTATGTAGGTTTTATATCTTATGATTGAGATGAACTGCATTATTGCTGGATTTTTGTACAATTGCTTTTTTTTTTTTTTCCTTGTTTTAACAAGAAACTAGAAATGCTGACAAGGCAAATTCACAATATCTGAGGGAGAGTCAAACATTTTGCAATATTTTAGTACATGCTAGTTGTCACGTGCGTATTGTTTCTGTGCGATTTCAAAGCCACCCAGAGAGACATGCAACATAGTCTTATAGTCTTATTCAGAAACTTATGCATACCAAGTTCAAACAGGCCCATAATGCAGCAATAAGCAACCAAAATTTTTTGTTGTGTAAAAAGTGACTCAAAGTACAGTAACTAGATGGTTCAAGTATTTTCACTCAGATTACAAGAACCTCAACTATCAAGCAAGGTCATGTAAGCCTAAAATTGGATTCAAATCATAGAAGTAAATCTGGCGATTAGCACAAAGAGTATAAGACAAGCTCTGAATCTCAGTCTAGTATTGTTCATCAGCTTCATGACTTCATCGAGAGCTACCAAATTGTGCCTCATGTTACCAAAATATTACAAAAATTTATGATTTATTCAAGTACATCCAAGTAAAAAAAATTCAATACAAAACTAAATATTCAAATTCACATAACTAAATAAAAACCATGCTACTTACAATTCAGAGAGTACTGTCATTTCTGCATATGTTCTTTGAATGATATAATCAATAAGAGTATTAAGAGCAATAGTACCACCTCCACCTTGAGGTGGTCCAGAGGGCATAGAGAGCTGGCTGTCAATGGGAGCCATTCTGACCAATTTTTAGGGCTCAGCTGAAAAACAAATTATGATAATTAAGAAAAACAAAATATAAGATACAATAACATAGTACAGAAAATTAAAAATATACAAGATGAGGAACTATTTCATGAAAATAACAAAAAGGATATTTTAGGATGTTAAATTACCAACCAGTGACATTCCAGATACCTTATCAGCACCAATTAAAATTAGAACAAATAATTTCTTTAAGTGATTTTTGTAATTCACTACAGAATTTTTATTGAAAACTAAAAATCAGATAGGTACATACACACACAAATACTTATACACACAAACACACGAAAAAAGATTCAGAAAAAAAGTTATGTCAGAATACCAGATTTTCATTTTATCAAAAGGAATATTGGTTTTGTTTGGTTTTAGGGCATATCAACCATTGTAGGTTATTTAATGCTAAATCTGGTTTATAAATATATATCAAATATATATGATTTGTAAACATTTCCTTGATAACGTTTTTAAATGAACCTAAGCTTATTTTTTTTTGCACACAGTTAAATGGTTCCAAGTATTGCTATGTATCATTAACAATTCAATTAAATATCAGTCATTTGTTAACACATAGTTAATTAATCAAACAGTTCTATTTAGCATGTCATTTGTTTGCACTCAGTTAAAATGTCAAACAGTTCTATTTAACCAATAGATAGGACCCTTCCAGGTTCTACCACTCCAGGCCAGAGTGGACCTGGGAGCAATGGCAATGAAGGAGTACTCTGCATTCTCCAAAGCCCCAGCATTACTGGAGCCTCACCATCAGATGGTTTAGTGTCACATCCAGGACACCACTTGAGCAGGGGGCTTACCCCTCTGCAGAGATGCAGTCAGTGTATTCTACAACCCCAACAAACTGGCAAAAGAAGAAGTTAGATACTTACAATCAATATTTGATCAACAAGGATATTTTTAATTGGTTATTTCTATCATCTTCAGGACATTGTTTTTCCTTTTCAGACTTTCTTTCACCTGTTTTAAAAGGTAAAATTGTAGAAAACAGATGTTGCATAAAAATATTTAAAAAAATATATGATTTGCATACTCATGAATGTATGAAGAACTACTTTATCAACATGTCAAGTTAAATTTGCATTGGGGCGAGGGTAATTATTAATAAACAAGATGACTTGCAAGTATTGATGTTAAAAAAAATCAAACATCTAAACAGATGGCTTAGTTTGGTGGTGTTTTATTGCATATCAACCACTGTGGGTTATTTAATGCCAAATCCACACACACACAAGTAATATCTGGTCAGCATCCGAATACAATGGGTGTAGATTATTCATGTATAGAATATATGAGGAATTTCATATAAATCTATGGGAGCGCTCGATGTATGGCCATTATTATAAATTCTCTTTCCAGGTGTATATAAAGACTTATATACTGAGCGTATACAATGTAATTAGAAGAAAACTGAAACCTGGTCAAATTGTCAAATTTATTTCAGTGAAGAATATCATTATACTCTTCGTGCGTGTGATTTATAAGCAAATAATTTGCGGGTAACTTTATTTTTTAAACAAATTAAAGCTCATTTGTTGGCACAAAGTTAAATGGTTTCAAGTACTCCTATGAAACACAAATAATTCTATCTAATATATAGCATTTTTTTTTGGCACACAGTTAAATGGTTTCAAGTATTTCTATCAAACATTAGTCCTTCTATTTATCAAGTATTCCTATCAAATAGAAACATTTTCCACACAGCTGCATGGTTTCAAATAACTAATAATAATAGCCCTTAGTAAATAATTAAAAGGTTCTATTTGACCCAAAGATGGAATCCAAACAGATACTACTACTCTAGGTTAAATTGGACCTGAGAGTAATGGTAATGAAGAGATAATCTACATTCCTCAAACTGCAAGACTGGAGCTTCACCATCAAATATAGTTTAATGTCATACTAGAACAATCTATCTTGTTTTTCTCAACACAACTGACCCTCAGCCACTACCTTCCAGCACCTATAAGGTAAAGAGTTGGGTTTTTGTTTGCTACAAGAACAGTTTGAAGGATATGGTCAGGACAATCATATAGGTGTTAGGGATTGACATGACCAGCTGACTGATCACCAACTGACCGCCCACCTAGCCTAGTAAGGGCCAAAGTTGCAAGTCACATGACCACTTCAGCTGCCAACCCATGGACTGCTCACCCACCAGGATCCCATCCTGAAGCACTGCTGGTCACTACTCATGACCAACAGGTGGATTTGTTGGGTAGAAAGTTTTATTTCTCTGCAGAGGTGCAGTCAGAGTATTTTACAGCCCCAGCTGACAGGGTAGATTTAAACAGACTTCATGTGAAATATGCATTTACATAGTAAGTTAAAGATAGGTGTAAGGGTAAGATTAGCCTTAAAATTATTTTTGCTTCATCCTTCTAATTAATCATATTCATTTAGGCATTAGACTAAAATTTACTTGTTATCAAAAATTAAATAGCTATACTCCTATGTCTAAACCTTCACCCTAAAAGTTGCACTTAAACTTACTATTTTTAATAACAATGAGCAAATATGAATTTTATATATATATATATATATATATATATATATTGTCACAATTCAAAAATTTTGTCATGATCTAAAAATGTTGAAAAGAAATTATTTAATAGAATAAAATCTAAAGTGCTGAAATTAGAGAAATCAGAAATAGAAGTTTGTTTGCTTGTTTGGTTTTATGGCATATCAACCTTTGTAGGTTATTTAACACCAAATCCATTTTTATGTAAATAATCTGTTCTATTGAAAACAGTTCAGTTTAGCATAAGTACACAGTTTAATTGTCAAAAACATTTCCATTTCAAACTATTCAAGCAGTTATATGTAATAATTCAGTTAAGTGTAAATACAGTTTTAATGTCAAAAAACAGTTCTATTTGAAATAATTCAGTTAAGCATAAGCATGCAGTTTAAATGTAAGTATGGTTTAATTGTCAAAAACGTATCTATTTTAAGCTATTCAGTTTACTCAATTCATTTTAGCATAAGTATGCTGTTAGTTCTATTTAACCCATAGATAGGGCCCTATCAGGTGCTACCACTCTGGGCCAGAGTGGACCTGGGAGCGATGGCAATGAAGTGGTACTCGGCATTCCCCAAAGTTCCAGCAATGCTGGAACCTCACCATCAGATTATTTAGTGTCATATCCAAGACACTCGTTGGGGGGGGGGTCTTACCCCTCTGCAGAGGTGCAGTCAGTGTATTCTACAGCCCCAGCTGACTGGGCAATCAGAAATAGAAGTCAGTATTACTTCCCTTTATCGTATGGCATAAACACCAGCCAATTTTTTGGTCAATGGGGAGATTTGGTTTTCGACATAACCAATTTTTTTTTCTGGACGTATAGTTTTTGTTACATACAGTTTTATTCAAGTTAAAAAATAAATAAAAATCACAAATGAGCTTGAGCAAAAATTAAGTTGTTTTGAATAATAAAATTTTCTGTTATATAACTTTTTGAACTCCACTGTACATGGTGTAATGGTTTACCAAGCTAGATTCGCAGACAATTGTTAGTGGGTTCGTTTCTCACTGGGCGCCCCCATACCTTGTGCCAAGCTGAGCTTAGTAAATAACAATTACGATTTGATCTTAAATTACATCTAATATTGATCGTCTTTAAAATACTGGTATGGGCGAAATGTCCAGTTAACGTTTTACTGTTTCTAGACTACAATGCTTCAAATAAGATTTTCTTTTTTCATGCAATGAATTAATCTTTTTTTTTCTAGAAAATACCATAAAACGAACAAAAAAAAATTAACAGCTTTAAAAAGAAAGCTTCAGAAATCATTCCTCGTACACTTGTTTAGTAAACATCAACTCCACACACACAAAAAGAAAAAAATTTACTATATTATCTTATAATGCTTTTTTCTTTTTTGGCCTTTGTACATCAATGTTTATGTGTGGTGCGACTATTTAATATTTTTATCATTTTAGTGATCAAATTTTAGAAAATAGTCATACCGTATATTTTAAGAAAACAAAAATAACAATTATGTCCACAGCTAAAAATTATTAAAGAAAACAAGGATTGAACACTTTTAAAATTATAACAAATTTTACAGGTTATCGAATTGCAAGAAAAGCAAAATAATTCGTTTATCATTTTATCTGTTAATTGATTTTTTCCAATCAACACTTCATGTTCACAAAATATTGGGGGGGCAGGATTTTTCAACAATCCTAACACATTTAGGTAACCTAAAAAAATCCAGTTGTATAATCTAAATACGTTATTAAAAAATCATAGAAAAACCCCAAAAACTTTCAATAGAAATAAATGAATAAATAATAAATTTGACGTTTTAGCCCAACTCAAAACATCTGTTTTATAAATTATTTTATTTGCTGAGATTTATTACCGTCGGTGCAAACACGTTGAACTGATAGTTGCTTTTTTTCTTAAAATTTATTAAAATATATATATATATATATATATATATATATATATGTGTGTGTGTGTGTGTGTGTGTGTGTGTGTGTGTGTGAAAGTAAAAACAACTTATCCATAAAAGAAAAGGTAAATTTTTGCTCTTTAACTCACAGGATTTTAGCGAAAACTAAAACAGATTCTACTTTTTTTTTTTTTTGGTAAACAGCCTGAAAAAATATCTCCTCAGGTCGTCAAGGAATGCTTGCTGTATTCGCCAATCTGATTTTTAGTTTTCGCTGGGTTAAAAAGGTAAAAATTTATTATTACTATATTTAGTTTAATCAAGCACACACAAAAAAAATGCCGTCTCATATTAACAATATAATTAATATCAACGATAATAATAATCAGAAATAACATTCGCATCAAGAACAAAACAAGTACGTTGCTTATGGTATATGAGAAAGAAAAAGTTTCAAGTTTATGAACATATTATTAAATACATATTTAGATAGGATTTGAATTTCAAATAAGAATATCCAATAGAGAGAAATAATTAAACAAACCTGTAGTTCAAATTTGGCTATATTGGGATGCTTTTCAGAGGGGAAGAAAAAACCGGTACATTCATAGACATCGGTTTAGAGGGAGTAATGGTGGATAACAAGAAACATGAATAACAGCGCCCTCAAGCGACAATAAGAGAAACGACGGAGACAGAGTTATCTTCTTAAAAGAAGATAACTAGTAAAAATAATAAAAATCCTACAATTCCGAGACTTCCTTTTTTACCTAGCTAAGAAGCACGAATATAATCTAAAGAAAGCAAGAAGGTTTGTAATACCTCTTTTCTTTATGTCTCAGTGTTCATAACGAACTTTAAACTTTTTTTTTCTTCTAATTTTAACAAAGCGATCATTTGGATCTATGAATAGTGATGTTAATATACAGCACCATGTTTTATGTTATATGATCAACAAAGACATCATAACACAGTAATTTTTATTTAAAAAAAATCATTTATGTTCTTTTTTCTTCTATCACATTAATTTCTAAGTTTTCTGAGAGTCAGTAAAACCCCAAAAAAAAAAAATGACCGTGTATTTTTTCCTTCATCAGTTCACTAATATTTTTAATTTTGAAAGTTATCTCCCCTTTTTTTGTTTTAGAAAACATAACGGTTCGTTCTCTGCTGAGGTGAGCTTTCTTCTGTAATAATAATCACTTTTACTCGTAAAAACTTGTTAGTTTTATTTAAACTGTTTTTTTTAAACCTATAACTTAGATTGTAAAATAAGGATACATGTTTTCAAATTTAATGAAATAATTATTTTAGAAAAACCTTTTTTTCTCCTTTTAATTCACAAAAAAATTTACGTCAAACTTTTCAACTAAGTGCTTTTATTATTGAGGCCTACAACATAAAGTCAGTATGAATTAATTCATTTTGTTGACAAAATAAATATTCCTGTTTTATAGTTACTGGCTTATAAAGCAGTAAAGAAATGTAAGACATAAAAATCCAAATCCGGTTTTTGTATTATGCTCAAATCACGTTTCGCTGAACTCAACTTGCAAGAAGTGATAGATTCAGTTAATTTAAACTTTTTTGTAAATTTTTTAAAATTCGTAATCATGCACTACTTAAATAAGATTTCTTGAATAATTGTGAAATTCAAATTAAAATGCGTTTAAACGTAGATTTCTCATCTACCTCGTTAATTTAGTCATGCCAAAAGATGGAGAAAAGTTTCCTTCCTCGTCATCATTATATGCCACTTTCACTTTCTCTAATAATTTCAGATTCTTTTACTTTATATTTAAGTTTTATTCACACCCATAAAACCTGGATTGTCACAAATAACGTAACTCAAATTTTAAAAGCATGTCATTAGTTCAAGTTTACACAACTTTGTTAAAGCTTTGATGTCGTCATATTAATAATTCGTTTTATTTTGTTTCTTTGTTTTTTCGTCCATTGTAGTACGAGATCTTTTTTAGCCAACTCTCCCAAGAAAAAAATTTAATCATTATTGCTATTGTTATTCAAATCGAAAACCCGGAATTGGAAACAGTTTTACTTTTATTAGTGACTAACAAGCACAGTAAAATAACAATTGTATAAATGCTTTATGTGTGACTTGAACCCGCTGCTTGATAAGTTCAGTCTCCCCTTCAAGTCTTTCCATATATAATGTCCGAATTTAAGGCCAGATTATTTTTTTTTAATGCACGTTAAATTAAAATTTATTTATAAAAGTTTTCATTCATTGTCAATAATTTTCTTTCAGCTATTCATAAGATTTATAATACCGTTTTTAGAAAAGTCCTTTGGTTTAAAGAAAAAATAGTCAAAATGAGGTACGATTGCTTGATTTTTAACTGCATGCCCACTCGTCTAGGATTTAGCCCAGTTGGCTAGGGTTGTAGAATACACCGACTGCATCTTTGCAGAGGGGTAAGACCCCACCACCACCAAAAAAAAAAAAAAAAAAAAAAAAAAAAAAAACGAGTATCCTAGATATGACATTAAACAAATTTGGAGCTTTGGAGAATACGAACTTCACTACCATCGCTCCCAGATCCACTCTGGCCTGGAGTGGTAGCAACTGATATGGTCCTATCTATTGGTCAAATAGAACTGTTTGACATTTAAACTGAGTGCAAACCACAGCCAACTAGTAAATACGGCCCTTCGTGTCACATTTCAAAAGTGAAAGTTAACAAGCCGAAGTAATGTAAACAAAACAAAAAGTAATAATCTATGCATGGCCGCATATGAAATTAATCTAAAAAGAGAACTTTAAAAATTGAACAGAGAAAATGATATAATCATATTGGTAGAATTTATCTGAACTTATTTTAATCCTTTCAACATTAAAATGCATATTTACATTTTATCTTTTAATAATGCACGAATTATAAGCTGCTGTGAGTTACCTTGCTACATATAAAACCTGTTTTGTTTATAGACGCAAACTGTTTTTTTTTTTCTTCAGAAATGTAATAATAAAAGATTTAAAAAAATAGTTATTAAAAAATTTTTTTTACAATACAAAACAAAAACTTGTAAAAATAACTTTTAACCTTTAACTTATTTTTTTAACATCTTTTTTTAACATGTTTTTGAACTTCATCCAAAGCAAACTTTTGTTTGTTGTTGTAAAATATATTCACAACAATTTTTGCTGCAACTTTAAGTCCCTTTTTCAGTGTGTTGTTCACAAGTAAAAATATATTTTGAAGAATAAGTTTCCAAAATTCTTTCAGCAGACTCTCTTATTGTGGATTGATTATGTCTTGCAATAAATTTATCAGCATAATCAAGTATAGCAAAACAAGCACAAAGAAACTCTGCCATTTGACTAGATGAAACTGTAAGTCCTCTTCAAAAAAGTTAGTCAAAATACTGCTTCTCTGTAGCATCATCACTATCATTGTCTACCATCACCAAGGAACACATTTCACATTCAAAACATTTAATTTTTTTGTGATATAACCTGAAATTGTGTATGCCACTTCTTTACTGTCTGTTGACAACAAGAATTCATGTATTTCCAAGTCATGCTGGGCCAAAATGTTAAGAAATATTGAGTTATCATTCTTTTAAACTGGCTTCAGGCCTTCCTCCCAAAAGTTGATGTTTTCTTTTAAAAGAAACTAACAAGTCACTATTCTTTAAGTATTCAATACTTTATGGAGGCTCACTGAAAACCTTCCACCACTCATCTGTCAATACCGAGAAAATCTATTTTCAAGTGGATTACTTTGTAATCTACAGATGAAAAATCTACTTGTATCATTCCTCTAAAAGTTTTTGCATAAACATAGCCTAGGAGGTGCCCGTGGTGTAATTTAGGAGGTGCCCATGGTGTAATGGTTATCGTCGCAGGATATGAACACGGCGACACGAGTTCAAATCCTGGACCTGACTGATTGCATTTCACATAGCACTAATACCCTTGGGAAAGGTATGAATCCAAATATTCTCCCTCCAGCTATGGGTAAATAGTAGGACAGACTAGGTTCTTCAGCCTTGGTTAGGCAACTAGTCTAGGAGAAGGAAAACTCTGAATTCAAACCTGTTTAACTCCGCTTAAAAAATTGACCTTGTGTCATATCCTGCCCAAGCGGAGGGGTTGGTAAATATGATAAACATAGCCTATGATCTCAAAGTTACAGCAAAAGCTTTATTAGATAAAAACCTGAAATCTCTGACCAAGACTTAACTCAATCAGATAATTTTTTTTAAGAAGGTCACTCTTGACTAAGGTCGCCTACTTTACTTACACTAGAACAGAACTAGTACTATAATTATTTGTGTATGAGATGCACTATTTTTTAGGCCTAATGTTTGTAGGTGCTTATTATACACAAGAACTAGATATTTTTCTTTTTATGCGTGTCACTATATTCAAGACAGCATATTGCTTGCTAATGGTCCAGGAAACCAGGGTTCAATCCCAGGTCAAGTCATACCAAAGACTCAAAAAATGGTACTTGCTTAGCACTCAGCGTTATAAGGTCAGGATCAAGGGTAAAGTGGAGCAATCCAGGGAAAAAAGTCGTGTCCTCCCCTACACCTCACTGTAGTAGCTATTGAAAAGGGAGCCTTTGGGTCACCCTCAACTACAGTCTCCAACTTACTTATGGTCTAAACTAATTAATGTGTAAGAAACATTTAGTTTTCTGAATATTATCTTCATTTTAAAGTGTGAAAAATATAAGCGGTGAATTTCATTCATTCACATTATTATTTAATAATAAACTTGACTACATTAGAATTTTTAGTAAAAAAAGAAAAAAGATTTCTGCAGATGTATTTATTTTTTGAAGTATTATCATTAACATCGTCATATAGGAATAAAGTGAGACACAGTACTGGTTGGCCTCCAGATAATATAAATAGATGTACTATGCTGTTAGGGTGAGACATAATTTGAAAGAACAAATAGTTGATCAATAATCAGTCAGACAAACTTCAGCGAGAGAAAGACTTTCAGTAATAGCTTGGTAGGAAGTGTTATGGATCATCATCATCATGTCGCACTGGTAGCACAGATATCCCTGACCCTCTCTCGCCACTCCTCCCTATCGTTCATCACCCTAGGCAGGTCTTCAGGACAACATCCTGTATCCTCACTTAGCTGCTGATGTATGTTCGTGCTGGTCGTCCTGCTTTTGCACAGCCATGTGTGGGGGTCCATAAGAGTACATCTCTTATGAGTTCGTCAGTTTGTCTTATTTTCTGTTAATGTATAATTTCAGTTGAATAAAATGTTAAGTCATCTGTCAATTATATTTTTTCTCTTTTATGAACATGTGAGCATTAAAAAAACATTGTTTTAAAGCGAAAAATATAGGGTTTCATAAAATTAGATATTGAACTCAAGGCAAATCACTAAATCAATTTATATACAAATACGTACGACATATTTAAAATCTGTCAAAGAATGTTGTCTTTGTGTATCTACTTACCCCTGCGAAGCTCTGCCTGCCTTAAAAATCAGCATTTGAAAGCCTTAACTCCAATACTTAATTTTACAAAACACCCCATATAAGAGATGCCCATTAAACATTGATTTTAACTCTTTCCAGATTGAATGACTCTTCTTCCATCAGAATGTCCACAATTTCCCAGTGGGCTGTTTACCAAATGTGCCAAACCCTTGATAATAATTACAGTTACGTAGTGAAAATTATCAAGGATATTTATCCTGAGCTTTACTCTGAAAGTCCAACTTATGACTGGGAAAGGAAATCCATTCTTGGTTGTTTCCACAAGAATTTCTCTAAATTGCTCACTGAATTGAGTAAACAGGATATAGAGAAAGAAAAAGACAAACCATTTCAATGGTCAAATTGGAAAGAATCATCTGATGAAGAAGCAACAATTATTGATCTTACTCATCGGTGAGTTCAAAAAATTTTCTTGTTTTGTTTTGTTTTTTGGGGGTTTTTTTTGTTTGTTTTTTGGGGTTTTTTTTTTGTAGGTATCAAAAAATAGTGAAATAAGTCTGCAAGCCACTAAATGTTGTAGGTATTAAGTACTTTCAACAATTTATATCATTGAAAAGAAGAAAAAAATATAAAATATCGGGTGTTTGAAAAAATTTGATATCATTCGAGATGTACAGGGTCTTTCAGAAATATTGATATCATTTCCTAATCTAATAACTTGACCCATTCTCATTGAGATAATTTCAAATTTTAGCGCCATGTCTAGAAACAACTGAAAATTCTATATCTAATGTTTATACTCCCTTTCTTTTCCAGTGAATGGCATTTCTATACCTGAAAAGAAAAAAACACACAAAACTTAGGTCATGTTATTAGATTATGAAATAATATAATTATTTTTAAACAGCCTGTATTTTCATGACAAAATTTTCTTTGTTTTCTATTGTAGAGAAACAGAGATATTTATGTCTGAAAATTTTCTTTCAGTTGAATTCTTCGTTTCTTCCTTATTTTCTTTTATTTCCTTCATTCATCTCTTTTTGGCTGTGGAATTTAAATCACCCACACAGGTTGATATGCCATTGAACAAAGAAACCAAATCAAACCAAACCAGATCATGGCCCTGTCGGCTGGGACTGCAGAATACACCGACTGCATCTCTGCAGAGGGGTAAAACTCCCCCAACGAGTGTCCTGGATATGACAATCTGATGGTGAGGTTCAAGTAATGCTGGAGCTTTGGGGAATGCAGAGTACCTTTTTATTGCCATCGCTCCCAGGTCCATGCTGGCCCAGAGTGATAGCACCTGATAGGGTCCTATCTATTGGTTAAATAGAACTAAACTGTGTACTTATGCTAAACTGAATTGTTTGAAATAGAACCATTTATATGTATAAAAATAGATTTGGCATTAAATAACCTACAATGGTTGATATGACATAAAACCAAACCAAACGAAATCATAATCTTTATTCCATACTCTTATAACACTTCTATCAGATGAGTATTATATAAATCTTAAAATAGAATAGATTGGTTCTTTAATGTACGAGGATCATTAAATAAATTTCCAGACTTTTTTCATATGGGCACTTTTATTGATAGTACACACATGAAACTCTAGTCCCCTTCGAAGTAATCTCCTCCGCCTGCAATCCACTTGTTGTACCATTCCAACAACTTCTGGAAGGCCCCAAGAAGTCTTCTTGTGTGAGCGTGTCAATGACCTTCGTCAATGCCTCTTTCATCTCCTCAATTGTCTCATAACAACAGCCTCTGAGCTTAGGGAATAACCAAAAGTCACAGGGAGCAAGGTCTGGACTATAGGGAGGCTGAGGAACTGTCTTGATGCCCATCTTGCTCAAATAGTCAGTGACAAGGATGGAGTTGCGGACTGGTGCATTGTCCTGCTGGAAATGCCACTGAACCGATTTGAAGAGTGCTGGCCTCTTCCCTAGGAATCTCTTGCTGAACTCCCTTAAAACATCAACATAGTAACCCTAACCCTTTGGCCAATCAACTCTGGTATATTGACTTCCTTACTCCTCCCACACCTCTTATCATCCCTCACAGACTCCCTGCCTTCCTTGAATCTCTTATGCCACTCAAAAACTAATGCTCAATTCATGCAAGATGGTCGAAAAGCAGTCTGAAGCATTCCGTACGTTTCTGTGGGATTTTTTCCAAGTTTAAAACAGAATTTTATTGCATATCATTCTTCTAAAGTGTCCTCATTGGATTTTTGAAATTCACCAGCTGTGACAATCAGGCTTTAGTAGGGTGCAATCCAATTGCTGCTGTAGCTGTTCATTTAAACCTGAAATCATAAAAATTGGCCAGTCATCTCATAAGATGTATAGCAATAACATAGTGAATTTTCAAGGGTCTATGACCATTTTAAATGCCCATACAAAAAAAGTCTGGAAACTTATTGAATGCACCACATACTTTAATCAAGTCCATCGCTTCCAGAAGGTCTTCAAGGCTACATCCTATATCATCACAGAGCTGTTGTATGTAGGTTCTAGTTGGTAGTCCTGCTTTTGCTTGTCCATGTGAAGGGGTCCACAAAAGTACGTCACTTAGGAGTTCGTCCCTACTTCTCCAGCAGTGTCCCGCATGTCTGGTTTGTCTAACTTGGATAGTTTTTGTGATAGGTGGTAGGTGGCTATGGGGTGCTGCCTCCAGGACTTGTTCAATATTGCTCGCAGCATTCTAGTGTAGTTACCGCCAAGCTTTTTCTCCATACATTTAGTTAGCATCCATGTAGTGCATCCATACAGCAGTATCGACACAACCACTGCTTGAAAAAAAACTGCATTTCATTTTATTAGTCATGCAACTATCAAACAATAATGATCTTTGCCTCAAGTTGTATTCTCTTTCATGTTTGGTATATTGGGTTAACAAAAGGACTCTGTGTACTGTGGTAATTCTTCTTACATTGGTTTCATTCAATGTATTTATTTATCTCAGATTGAGATTTACGCCATTGTCAACTTAGGCATCCAATCTTAGTGTGGTTTTCACTCATATGATATTCACACTGTAAACCTAAGGGCATCTCAAAACAAATGCAGCCCATTAATATAATAATTCATATTGCATCAAGTCATCTTTCATCTGTGTCTTAAAAAGCTATCATATCAATTCAGAAAGGTCAAATTAGATGACAAGAGCAGAAATTGATTGACATTATCCATCAGTACAGTTAAAAGACCAAGTTCTTAGAAACATCTTCAGAGGGACTTTTTCAAACTCCGATCAACAGAATCTCTCACCACATCCACATTATCAGGACATGTTGCTGTCAACTTCCTGTCAGATCAGAGATTTTCTGCTTTCTTGTTGAGGTTGTTTACTGACCCTGTGACTTGAAATTTGTGTAGCCAACAATAAATTTGGCTTTTCTGGGGATAATTCTTAAGTTAAACTTCTTGCACAGTTTTGAATGATTTTGTCTCCAAATAAGTAAGGCAATATATTTTTCCTCTCTTGTCCAAGACATTGTCATTGAGGATTAATAGTTGTTGTAGTATACTATTTTTAAATCTGAAACAAAAAAGAACACATTTTTATTAGTAGTTATTAGTAGTCACATGGGTCCCATGTATATTGAGACAGCCTATATGACGATGGGTCCTTGTATATTGAGACACCCTATATTCGTAGTCACATGTGTCCGATATATATATTGAGACAGCCTATATGACCATGTATATTGAGACACCCTATAGTAGTAGTCACATGGGTCCCATGTATATTGAGACACCCTATATTAGTAATCACATGGGTCCCATGTATATTGAAACACCCTATATTAGTAGTCACATGGGTCCCATGTATATTGAGACAGCCTATATGACCATGTATATTGAGACACCCTATATTAGTAGTCACATGGGTCCTTGTATATTGAGACACCCTATATTCATAGTCACATGTGTCTGATATATATATTGAGACAGCCTATATGACCATGTATATTGAGACACCCTATATTAGTAGTCACATGGGTCCTTGTATATTGAGACACCCTATATTTGTAGTCACATGTGTCCGATATATATATTGAGACAGCCTATATGACCATGTATATTGAGACACCCTATAGTAGTAGTCACATGGGTCCCATGTATATTGAGACACCCTATATTAGTAGTCACATGGGTCCCATGTATATTGAGACAGCCTATATGACCATGTATATTGAGACACCCTATATTAGTAGTCACATGGGTCCCATATATATTGAGACAGCCTATATGACCATGTATATTAAGACACCCTATATTAGTAGTCACATGGGTCCCATATATATTGAGACAGCCTATATGACCATGTATATTGAGACACCCTATATTAGTAGTCACATGGGTCCCATATATATTGAGACAGCCTATATGACCATGTATATTAAGACACCCTATATTAGTAGTCACATGGGTCCCATATATATTGAGACAGCCTATATGACCATGTATATTGAGACACCCTATATTAGTAGTCACATGGGTCCCATATATATTGAGACAGCCTATATAACCATGTATATTAAGACACCCTATATTAGTAGTCACATGGGTCCCATATATATTGAGACAGCCTATATGACCATGTATATTGAGACACCCTATATTAGTAGTCACATGTGTCCCATATATATTGAGACAGTCTATATGACTATGTATATTGAGACACACTATACCCTGTAACAAAATCTTGCAAAACTTTTGGCTCACTCTAATATATAATGTTCTACATTTCATATTTGTTTTTCACATTTAACAAATAAGCTCATTGATATGATTTATAAAAATAAAATGTTTTAACATGCAAATGAAGTTTATAAAATTCAATTTTTTAATAAATAATCATTTTTTTTTTTTCCTGATGTTTTAGAATTCCCACTAACTGGAAAATTTACAAGATCTATAAGAATAACAAAGGCAGTTGTGTTGACATGTTGGATATCATGAAAGAAAAATACCCAAATTTTGCTATACCAGATGACTGCACGGATGATCAGCTTTACAAGATGATTTGTAAAAACTATAAAAAAATACAAAAGATTATTGACAATGGTTGTGAAGAGAAATTGAAAAAAGAGAAAAAAACTCCATTCACCTGGAAAAGTGAAGAATTAAGAAATTCAACTGTTCATTGGTATGTTGAAATCATTTGTAAATTTTATTCCAGTACTTGATAACAAATACCTTTAGAAAGGTATGAACACCCTTACCCCCTTAACTATTGATTGAATAGTACTGTGGGTGATATTGTGAGATGTGTCGAAAGTATAAAAAAAAGTTTGGAGGCAGTACGTGTTCCTCTCAAATAATTTCCCTAACAAAACAAAAACAAAACCTGAATAACTTTAAAATAAAGGTTTATTATTCAGCTGGAATATTGTACCAAAGAACTCACAATGTTGTTGTTGTTGTTTTCGCCTTTGCTGTAAGTAGAAATGGCAATGTCTTTGCTAGACAGCATGGCACCTCTCAGGTTTTGGTGGGTAAGGGAGCAGTCCAGTAGCATAGCATAGTTTCCTTGTTGTTAGCGGTGAAACCTCTGTTGAATTGGTCCATCACTTTCTTTTTATAACTCCTAAGAGTGTTATATGGTCATATACATGTTCATGCAGAAATATACATATATATGCTGGATACATACCGACGCAATGATAAACGACACAGGAAGGAAGATGCAGGAAGTCTCCTTTACAAATATATTACCTCTCGTTTTATTGCAAGGGTTCGAAAGGGTTGTTCAAGGGTTGCATGTAAGAGGGAGCTGGAGACCGAACATAAACTGTAATATCTTGACACCACTGTTATGACCGTCACGTTGTGTCTTTCTTGTTCTCCTGATGCTGGGGTCCACTTCATCGGGGTTCCCGAGGGCCCCCTCGGTCGGGTGTGGCTTTCCCTACCACATCTGGTCTCTAGCTGTCTGGAATTCTACTGGCAACTGCTTCTTGGACTTGAACTCAACTGAGTTAAAAAATAATTCAACGCCCACTGGATCTTTGAAATCGAATGTTTAATCGTCATCAAGCGGAAATAACTGTCATGCACTTCAGAGGTCACTCTTTTCCGGTGCATCAGTCTGTATTGGCACAGTGGGACCTTCACCTTGTCCCATATTATAAGCCTTAATCCACCCACGTGATCTCTTTCAATTACTGGCCATTGGAATGTGTCACTTCCTTCCGGTGCATAACTATGGAATAGCATTTTTGGGGGGCCGGGTCGAAGGTCAAAACATAACAAGAGGATCAAAACGGGTATGAATGTTTTTTTTGGGGAAAGTACTTGATTGGTTAAAAAATCTATGGGCGCAAATTTTGTATATTGTGGTTTGGATCCTTTTTTTCTAGAATGTTCTAATGTTTGTTGATTGGTTTAAAAATGTGAGTGTGATGTTTGTGTATGTATATGAAATTTATGCTACAGTACCACTACTATTCTATAAGGATGGCTTAGACATTAAATAATCCACAAAGGTACCATTAAACAAAGGAACCAAACCAAACCTTGATAACAAATGCATATACATGGGTGGATTGAAAAGTTTATATAATGTCATATCTACTGCTGATGACATGGTATCCAAACATTGCAACACTAATGGAAGAAGTATATGGACCACAAGGGGGACCGTGTTGAAAAAATAAACCTCATTGATGACATTCAATGTGTATCTTGGTCAGCCTATGAACTTTTTAGCTGACCCTTGTATAATAGCTATATTCTACCGATAATGTTTGTCTTAATTTCAGACCACTAGCCATTACCTTCACCCACCCAGCTGGGATCCCTGCCCACCCACAAAAAATGGTGTTCTGGGTATGACACTGGATCTGGTGTTGAGGCTCCTGTTCTGTCGACCCTGGAAGTGTGAAATACCCCTTCATGCCATTATTCCCAGGTCCACTTTGACCCAGAGATTCAGTACCTGTTGAGATGCCATCTATAGATCAAATAGATCTGTTTAAAAATTATTAGTATTAGATAAGAATACTTGATACCATATAACTCTAGATTATTTGTATTAAGAATAATTACTTGAAGTTATAATTGTTTATTAAGGATTATTATTAGTTACTTGAAATGATATAACTTTGTGCAAATAAATGATTATCATTGAATAATTACATGAAACCATGTAATTGTCTATGAATTTTTAGTATTAGATAGAAATACTTTAAACAATATAAGTGTTTGTAAATTATTTGAATTAAATAGAAATACTAAATATATAACTGGTCAAAAAATACTACAAGGAAACAACTACAAAAAAAGGTAAATATAAATATACAAAATGTATGCAATTCCCTAATGTCTAGGTATAAAATAACACCAGACAGGTTGACATACCATTAAAATCAGTCAATCAACCATTTTCATGAAAAATCTTGGGGTTTTTTTGGGGGCGGGGTTCTTCAATTTTTAACATTCAGATTGAATGCTAAAACTTGCCAAAATGAATTTATATCAATAATTGGAAAATTTGCTGCTTAATTCTCAAATATAAAATCAATCAACTCGTGTAACTTGACTCTGGTGTTCTTTCAAAGTCAAGTTATTCAAAACTACCAGATATCATATCCTATTTACCAACCCCTCCACTCGGGCAGGATATGACACAAGGTCAATTTTTTTAAGCAGAGTTGAACAGGTTTGAATTCAGAGTTTTCCTTCTCCTAGGCTAGTTGCTTCACCAAGGCTGAAGAACATAGTCTGCCCCACTATTTACCCATAGCTGGAGGGAGAATAATTGGATTCATACCTTTCCCAAGAGTATTAGTGCTATGTGAAATGCAATCAGTCTCATCCAGGATTTGAACTCATGTTGCCGTGTCCATTTCCTGTGACAATAACCATTACACCACGGGCACCTCCAAAACTACTAGATATACCATGAATATTTCTGTATAACATGCACCCCAACTTTTGGACCACAAAATTTTGCAAAAAAATTCTTGTATAATATGTACAGACTTTTTTAGAGTCGTCCTAAATTAGGTTTTTGTTTAACCTTTTATTAGTTCTTATTGACTAAAAATAAAAATTTATATAGTTTATATTATGTTTTAAAGCACAAATTTTACATGATATTTTGAACAAGCTTACAGTGAAAATAAGTTCACATTAGGAAAAACAAAATTATAAAAAAACACATTCCAGTGAGTATTTCTCTGTAATGGTGTAAAATGGAAATTTACTAAGCTTTTTGCTTAGATGTGGCACAAGGCCATATGAAAGGGGCACCCAATGAGACTCGAACTCACTCGGGTAGGTTTGCTAGTCTAGCTTGCTAACCATTACACCACCAGAGGCGCCTTTCCTGTAATGGTGTAAACTGCATTAGAATGGATTATAGATATGATTTATTTTTGGTTATCCTGTCCTGAAAATGGTGTGGCATGTGGACAGAAAAAAAGTTGATTATATAGTTCTTACATATAATACATACACCTAATTTTTTGGCACTATATCTTTTTGTAGCTTTTTCTCCAAGTGTGATATGGCTACAACTTGAAAGGATTCCCGTTATATTTCATCAAAGAAACCAGATTTCCACATGGTTGATAACCTGTCAATAACAGTCTATGCTTTATCTCTGCATATGTTAATATCACTTTCAGTTGATGAGATATTGCTACTGAGTCATAGGAACTGGTCTACTAATTTCGGAGGCTTGCTATAATCTTGATTAAAAACACATTAACTCTGTGTTATCTGCATTCACATAATCTTGATTAAAAACACATTAACTCTGTGTTATCTGCATTCAACCTTGGGGTGAGGGGGCTATTTTTTTTATACTTAATTTGACAAAAATCAAGTATCATTAATTCAACATGATTTATATTAGTTATCTTTTTTAATCTAAAATTGTTATATTTACCATTTACATTTGTGTATATGTATATATATATATATATATTTTTTTTTTTAGCTTTAAAATTGTTTTCTTCTTTTTTTAGTCCTTCTTCAGAGTCTGGCTATAATCACCCAACCCATTGGGACATTTACCAGTTGTGCAAAGTGAAAAAACACAAATATCAATATATAGTCCAAATACTGAAAAAGAAATACCCTGACCTTTATATCCCATCAAAATCAACTGACCTTAAACTTCAAACCCATCTCCGCACACTTCTGAAGAAGATTAGTGACCTCAAGAAGAATAATTCGAAGGAATTTGCTGACGAGAAGAAAAAAAAATTTTCTTGGTGCAATGAAGATTCCAATTTTGAAAAAACGACACAGTAAGTGTGCTCTGTTAATGTTGATATTTAGTCAGAGAGTCATTAATATTCGAGTTATAAGTCATAACTTGGATTTTAACTGTACTCTAGGCAATAACTCAGATGTTAATGATGCTATAGGTGATAACTCGGATGTTAATGATGCTCTAGACGATAACTCGAATGTCAACAACATGTTAAGTCATAATTCACTATTAATGATGATGATTTGATTGTTAGAACACTTTTAATTATTGGATCAAATAGATCTGTTTTAAAAATTAAATAAGCTACAATTTATCCCATAAAAACTAACCAAACCAAATCATATATTAATATATGGAGGTGCCTGTGGTGTAATGGTTATCGTCATAGGAAATGGACACGGCCACATGAGTTCAAATCCTGGACGAGTCTGATTGCATTTCACATAGCACTAATACCCTTGGGAAAGGTATGAATCCAATTATTCTCCTTCCAGCTATGGGTAAATAGTAGGATAGACTAGGTTCTTCAGCCTTGGTGAGGCAACTAGTCAAGGAGAAGGAAAACTCTGAATTCAAACCTGTTCAACTCCGCTTAAAAATTGACCTTGTGTCATATCCTGCCCGAGCGGAGGGTTTGGTAAATAGGATATATATTAATATATATGTATAAAGAGGATTTGGCATTATATAACCTACAATGGTTGTTATCCTATAAAACCCAACCCAACCAAACTAAATCATATATATTTAATAAATATGTATAAAGCAGATTTGGTATTAAATAACCTACAATGGTTGATATGCCATAAAACTCACCCAAACTCAGATTTCTATAGGGTTATTAACCTGTCAATAGTAGTTCATGCTTTACCTATAAATATATTGACATCACTTTCAATAGATGAGATATTGCTACCAAGGTATATAAAATGGTCTATTAGTTTCAGAGGCTTGCCATTTAATTAAATTGCATGAACTCTGCTTTATCTCAATTCATGTTGAGACCTTTTGCTGACTGCTCCAGGCTAACAGCAGAGATTCAGCTTGAGCAGGTTTATTTGCAAGAAGCACTAGATCATCTACGTTGTCTGTTTTATTTCAGTTAATTTGGATAACAAAGAAATTTTTCTTACAATTTGTTTCTTTTCTTTTCTTTTTTTTACATTTTTTTAATAGATTTACAGCAGATGATTTAAACAAAACTGAGCTGTCAGTGAATGTAAAGACTATTGATGAGGATTCCTCTGAAACTTCAACAAACTTTGTGCCTATTGATAACCACTATTTTTCAACATCTCCTTCTGCATCCCATCTCAATGGCAACATCACTTCTTTACCAGTTTCACAGCTACAAACACCCCCACCAACAGGAACTCCACCCCCACCACTACCACCACTAGGAACACCAATATCACCCATTGATTTACCACAGCAAATAACAGCAGCAGCATCGCCATCACCGATAGAGAACGAGCCCGATGTAACTAGCGATTCTGAATGTGAAAATTTGATTTTAGCCATCGAAAGGTTTGAGAACCTAATCAGTGAAGCTGTTGCAGAAATTGCCACAAAAGATGCTAAAATTGAATATTTACAGAATGAGATAAACAAAGTAATGAAAAATCAAAAGAAAGTATCTTCTAATCTAAAAAGATTACAATTTCAACATTTAAGACAAAAGATAAGCACTTAAAAATATTTTAAATTCATTGACATTCTCCACAAATATGATATGGGATAAAAATTATCTTCAAAATGAAAGTTCATTAGATATGGCATTATCTCTACCAGGGGTGCTCACACTTTTTTGGCTTGCAAGCTACTTTTAAAATGACCAGGTCAAAATCATCTACCTGTATTAAAAAAATGCAAAATATATTCATTAATAAATATACTGAGTATACTTTATATATACAATATATGCTCATGTATGAAGCTTTACAGCAGAATACAATTGAATACATTTATGGTCATTAATTTATTCCAATGATTTACACTGAATGGAGTCAGCCAATGTTGCATAGTCAAGACAGTAAATGCTGGTAGCCAGCCTCAAGTAGGCTTCTAAATGATCATCAGTCATTGTGGAACAGTACTTGGTTTTTATTAAGTCTAAGTAACATTCATATGGTAAAACATTGACTCATATAATAAGTAGGATAGATGAGGAAGGTAAATAATTGGCTAATATCAATATTTTTTTTTTTTTTCAAATGGCATGTGATTTACCCATACTACGTACTGGGTACTCGTCCTCTATATCAGTAGCCTTATAGACATTCCAATAAAGAAAACCATTCTTGCTAGTTCCTCACTTGATAAAAGACAATGGTTAACTTGTGGAATTCTTAAGAACAAATATTTTATATATAGGTGAAGTACCCATCTATATTAAGTAAAAGGTCAAGATTTGGATCTAGGACAGACAAATATCAAAAATACCTTCTTTTTTTTTAATTTATTTTTCTAAATCTTTTATAAATTACAATCTTTGTCAATTTAAGTAGAAATGACTACAAATAGAATAAAAAAAATAAAACAGCATAATCGCAAATAAATTTACCTCATATTTTTTATATATATATATATATATATTATTATTATCATTCTGTGAAAAATTTCTTGAGTGAGTCAAAAGTTTTGCAATATTTTGGTAACATGAGGCATAATTTGGCAGCTGTGGATGCCAAGGTTATAAAGGTGATGAACCACACTGGAATATGAGATATCAAGCTCAAGTGCTTCTCACCAGATTAGCCTCTATATCTTGGAGAACGTCCATAGTTTTAGACCTACCTTTATCATCAAGGCTCTTGCAATCTGGGCAAAATTCCTTCAACTCTCTTGTTACTGAACTGTGATCAACTGTGTCTTCACCTTTTACACAACAAATGTTTTTGGTTGCTTCCATGGCATTATGGCCCAGTTTGAACACCTAAAGAATAAGTTCTCGAATTAGACTACATTGCATCTTCATCAAAGTGAAACAATTCACACCAACTATCATAATACTACCAACAACGACAGGTACTTCCCACAGCTTGAACTGCTTCAGTCACAGGATAGACATTCCACAATGTAGCATATAACAAAATATTGCAGAATTTTTGACTCACCCTACTGACACCTCAAAGTATTTGAAACATTGTTTTTGTTCCAATTGTTAGTACTAATTAAACAATAATGCTATGTAATTATTTTACATTTCCATCTAAAAAAAAACTATCAGTAAACTTAATTACTAATGTTTAATTGTAAATAATTCCTTTAGCAAGATAAATTAATTTTTAATTTTTAAATTTTATCTTGCAGCAACATGGCTTCCTATTGTTTTCTTGTAAATTGATCTGATTCATCAAAGTTAGATTGTGTTAAATGTCGAGAGAAAGAAAATAACTTAAACAATAAACCTGTGCCAAAGCAAATGAAGAATAATCGGCAATAAAATTTGTACTTTTTCTGTCTTGTTTTATTTTTATTTTTGTATTGTTTTATTTTATTCATTTGAAACATTTCAAAAAGAATTATGTTTCAAATCCTAAAGATACAATTGTTTCTTTTGAAAACAAAAAATAAAAACAAACATAAAACCACAAAAGGTATCTGTATTTACCCAATCTCTCCATCACAGACAAGGTCAATTTTTAAGTGGAGTTTGAATTCAGTTTTCCTTCTAGATTAGTTGCCTAACCAATGCTCAAGAACTGAGTCTGGCCTACTATTTACCCATAGCAGAGGGAAAAAGAAAATTATTCCTACCTTTCCCAAAGGCATTAGCACAAAGTGAAATGCAAATAGCTTTGTCCAGGATTTGAACTCTGATCGCCAATTCTATTTCCCTCAGCAATAAACATTTTGCTAAGTGCACCTCCTTTAGTGTCAAACTATGAAAAACCATTTTAAGTCTAAATGCCAAAAGCAGGTTTTGCATTTTATTCAAGGTTTCATAAAAATGTTCCTCCATTTCTTTTCATCATTGATCTGAAAGGAAAACATTCCTCTCTCCAAAAAATTGACATTCGTCAAAGACAAAAAAAGAACAACTTTGTCCATCATACAAGAATATGGTTTGATGAATACACTTAGATTCTACAGGACAAGGTCTTAGGTGGTTAAAGAAAAAAACAATATTATTATTTGTGTACAACACCACACACACACACACCTAAATTAGGGCTACAAGATTCTGAAGGGGATAAAAACTCTATCCTGGATATAACACATTGTGACACTGGACCTTTGGCATGGTAGTATATCAGGTTAGATATATTTGTATGGTAGATATATGAGTGGATGTAGATATGTGTATGTGTGGGCCGAGACATATTCATGTGGGGTTGTGTGTAAGCGTATGTGTGTGTATATATATTGGTAGACATAAAATGGGTGTAGGTATGTATATGTCCATATAGGGGCCAAGGTGTGTGCAGTAAAGCTGATATATACAATTCAAGTTTTGAAAACTGGCAGGTGGAGTTCAACCCCATGTGAAAAGCAATTGATTGTCAGGGATCCAAGAGATGTGAAAAAAAAGTCAGTTGGTAGCAGTTCTAGAGATAGCAGCAATGACAGACGAGTTCGCATAGCATACCAAGGGTGGGGAGTAGAGTTATGTAAAGGTTTCACAGAAACACACTCCTATCCATGAGTAGGGCCAGTCCTTTGAAAACATTTTTTCTTTTCTTTTTCCTTTGTCCTTATGATACTGTCTTCTAGCCAACATGCATTTGTAGAATGAAACAATGTTGAGTCCGACTTTGTAACACAGGCAGATAGGCGCAATACTATGAGCAGATGCAGATGAAGCAACTGTGTCACACAAACTGAATTTAGAGAATTTTAGACAGCTAAATCTAACATTTGTTCAACTTTTTATCTCGTTCGTATAGACTAAAAATAAAAAGTTATTGTTCACTTCTTTTGAAACAAAACATTTAGAGCAAACACACAAACATTTTCACACAGAAATGCAAGTTAACTTGTTGGTTGGTTGGTTGGTTGGTTATTTGGGTTTTATGGCATATCAACCTTTGTAGGTTATTTAATGCCAAGTCCATTTTTATGCAAATAGTTCTATTTCAAACAATTCAGTTTAGCATGAGTACGCAGTTTAATTGTCAATAAGTACAGTTTATGAAAATAGTCCTTTTTCAAACAATTCAGTTTAGGATAATTACGCAGTAAAATGTAAGTGCAGTTTAATTGTGAAAAACATTTCTATTTCAAAGTATTCAGTTGCGTCAAGCAGTTCTAATTCAGCTAATTCAATTTAATATAAGTACAGATTTTCTTTACGCACAGTTAAATGTCAAAACAGTTTAATGTAAGTACAGTTTCAATGTCAAAAACAGTTCCATTTCAAATAATTCAGTTTAGCATAAGCATGCAGTTTAAATGTAAGTACGGTTTAATTGTCAAAAACATTTCTATTTCAAACTATTCAGTTTAGTCAAACAATTCAGTTTAGCATAAGTATGCCGTTAGTTCTATTTAACCCATAGATAGGACCCTTATCAGGTGCTACCACTCCGAGCCAGAGTGGATCTGGGAGCGATGGCAATAAAGGGGTACTCTGCATTCCCCAAAGCTCCAGCATTACTGGAACCTCACCATCAGATTGCTTAGTGTCATATCCAGTACACTCATTGGGGGAGTCTTACCCCTCTGCAGCTCCAGCTGACTGGACAAAGTGAGCCTGTGGCAAAAATTAGCTCACAATAGGAGAAACAAAATCATACAATTTCTCTATTGCAACATAAAATAGAAGTGTTTTTGTTACACAGTTAGTTTGGACAATAGATATGATTGACATTGTCATACCATCCTGAATATGTTGATGCACAAAGCCAAGTAAAAAGTTAATATTTAGTTCTTATAATACACACCCCTAACTTTTAGGCTAAAAATATTTGGTTTGGTTTTATGTTTATATCAACCAAGCAGTCTTTGGTATGACTTGACCTAGGATTGAATCCCGGTCTCCCATACCATCAGCGAACACTCTACTCATTAGGCCAAGTAAAACCCCCAGAGATACACTGTGATACAGTTGGAGATTGGGTGTTTCAGAAAAATTGATGGCATTTTGTAATCTAATAACTTGAACAATTCTTGTTCAAATGATTTCTATAGGATTTTGGTTATTCTTAAACTCCCACAATATCAGATATCAAATATGGACTTTCAGTTCCTCCATTCACCAATGGTATGGGACGAGCTCATAAGTGATGTACTCCTATGGACCCCCACATATAGACATGCAGGACACTGCTGGAGAAGCAGGGACGAGCTCATAAGTGATGTACTCCTATGGACCCCCACATATGGCCGGGCAAAAGCAGGACAACCAGCTCGAACATACATACAGCAGCTCTGTGAGGATATGGGATGTGGCCCTGAAGACTTACCAGAGGCGATGAACAATAGGGAGAAGTGGCGAGAGAGGGTCAGGGATATCCATGCCTGCGGTATGACATGATGATGATGGTGATGACATAGAAATAAGAGAATTGGAGAAAAACATCAGACGCAGCTTAAGTCCAATAGGCATGCAAATATTCTAGATGTTATTGTAACCAATTATATTCCTATTTTAACCATGGTTTACGACAGAACCCTTTCATTTCCATTGGGCGTCCTGGGTTGAAATTCATTTTAACCCTTAAAAACATTATTTCCAAAAAGTATTCAATACTGACCAGTAGAGAAGGATAAAACCCAAGATAAATTATAGTTCACTCGCCCCTTCTTGGCTTTCATGTGTTCTCTTAAAACAAACAAAAAAACTTGATAGTGAAAGGGATAAGGCTATGCCTTCTCGTTGCATCTAATAAAACAATGTATACGTCCAAGTTCAAGGGAACCTGTTATCTTTTGGAAAACCCATCTTAAAAAACATCATCTTCATCAAATGTGCTGATAGCACAGGTCCACTTTTCTCTCACCATCTGTCCCTATGGGCTATTGTACTTGGTAAGTCCTCTAGACAGCACCTAGTATCTGCAGAGAGATGACGAATGTAAGTTTGTTCTGGTTGACCACCACTAAAAGTCCATAGAAGAATGGTTCTTATGAGTTTGCCCTTACACCTACAGTACTCAGCATGTCTTGCTTGTCTTACTTGGTTGGTTAGCAAGATGGGAAATAAGTGGCCTTACAACTGCTGTTTTGTTAACCATTGCTTCCAGGATTAGTTCAAAATAACATGCAGCATCTTTGTGTAGTTCCCATCAAGCTTTTTCTCTAAGAGTTTGGTAAAAGTTCAAGTAGAGCAACCATACAGTAGTACTGACACAGGTACAACTTGAGTCTTGCAAAGTGATACATTGGCACTACTTCTATTCATAATCTGCCTAGGTTATGAACTAGAAACGTCAGTAGATCTAATGAAAGAAAATGATTTCATACTGCAAACAGACAATATCCAACAGAAACTATTATTGATGCAGACTACTTAAATGACCTAGCACTTCTTGCAAATACACCTACCCAAGCTGAATCTTCACCACTGCTTTTTTTACCCAGGTATTTTGTTAAAATCAAAATGGTGCAACTATATAGTAGTGCAGACACAGCTACGGCTTAGAAGAAATCCCATTTTTTCTTATCAGTTCAGATTTCCATGGTTTTATTATTCTATTGATAGCAGTCCTATGCATATGTTGATATTGCTAAAATATTTCAATTTTTTTTTTATTGATTACACCAAGAATTTATTATTGAACTTTTATGTATTAAAAATAAAAAAATAAAAACACAATTTAAAATAAATAAACAACTTTATTGTTCCATAAAATTATTTTCTTTATCACTTTTTCACTTTTGTTTTGATCATTACATTTTTTGTTCAGTTGTTCACACGTCTTGTTTCTTCCACTACACATAATTCAAATGGATTTCTCTTCAATCTGATTGGTTATTTATTGGTGGGAAGAAAGATACACCCATACAAAAACTCATATATTCTGATGGGAATTGGAATTAAAAGAAAAATTAATGTCTTACACACAAAAGGTATATTTTACAATTGGATCTGGAAAAGATGAAGAATGGGAAGAATCAAACTGATTTGAAGGTTGATTAGAGCCATTCCACAGAAATGGCTCCCTTGGAACATCCTGGCATTCTTTCTTTTTTTCTTTTTGGCACAGCAGATTTGGTACCAAGACTACTAGTCCTACATAAAAAGTGCACATAGAAAAAAGTAAAAAATCAATAGTTTCTTTCATAAATAAAGTGAAAGTGAAGTTATATGTAAACCTTACAATGGTGCAAAACTCTAAACAGCCTATTTTATTCATGAAAAGTGATAATTAGTCTTTATATGATATTCTCTTTATGGACTGGGAAGGTGCATGTTGTTTTGAAAAGAAATTAAAAATACAAGCCAACACTTCCAATTATATCAATTGGTATTTCCAAACATTTATTGGTTATATGGTATGTAGTCTAAATGCTGCTAAACTAGTGATTATAAAAAGTAATTTTTAGAACAGTATGATTATAAGTTAAAAAAAAAATTTTAATTCAGTATCAATATTGAGCTCAAATTTTTTTTAAGAACCTAAGAAATATTGTTTTATACAATTGTTTTTTTTTTTTTTTTTTATTCTTTCTTTACCGGTTTTCCATTCAAGAAATAATAGTCCAGGTTTAAAAATGTGGTAAAGGCAACTCAAACTGTTTTAGACCTAATTTTTCTAATGCAGATATCATTGGGGAAGGGGGAGGGTTGGTTAATCGGCCAGATTTGGGCTACCCTTACCATACTTTTAAACCTGGAAGATAAAAACCAAACAAATAAAATTAGGACATCAAGTTTTAGTTAGAAATGAAATAGGAATATATAGTGATAAATTTACTCCTCCCAGTTTATGTAAGCCCAGTTGGCTTAGGAGGGGGGAGTGCTGTAGAATATGCCAACTGCATCTCTGCAGAAAAGCAAGACCCCAACCACCATCACTGTCTTGGATATGATACTAAACCATCTGATGGTGAAGCTTTAGTTCTGGAGCTTTGGGAATGTGGAATACCACGTCATTGCCATTACTCCTAAGTCCACTTTGACCTAGGGTGGTAATACCTGTTAGGGTCCCATCTATAGGTCAAATAGAACTGTTTAATTATTTGATATACTTGAAACTATTTAACAGTTTGCAAACAAATTATTAATATAAAATTGTATTAGATAGCAATGCTTGAAACCATTTAACTGTGTGCAAACAATAAATAGCAATACTTGAAACCATTTAATTGTGTGCAAACAAATGAGCTCTGGTTTGTTTAAAAATGTTACCCACAAACTATTAATTTACAAGTCATATATGTATAAAAAGGATTTAGCATTAAACAACCCACGAGGGTTGATACACCATTAACCCAACCAACAACCAATTTATACATACAATCAGCTAATAGGATAGGTGTGCATATGTGTGTGTGCTGTAAAATGCAGGGTTATATATGCATTTATTCGAAAATCACAGCAAATAAGAAAACTAGCATATATATTTAAGCATCATATGACTTTCTTAGACGTAAATTGAGACCTTTTGAAACTGGAAATTGTAGGCATACCAGTTAGCTCGGTCCTAACCAAGGTCAATTAATTATGCACACTAAGTTTGTATCTTGCATATGTTGCAAGTCTCTTACATTAGACTAAAACAGAGGTATATGAAAGTTGCATGATACACAAATATAAATGGTTATATATTTTCAAATGTTTAAAAAAAACCATGTCAAGAAGAAAATGAATAATTAAGCGCAAAATAAAAATAATAATATATAAACTTCATTTTAATGCAAAAATTATAATTTTCATTAATAAAACTAACTCAATAAGTGTTTTTGTGAATTAGGTAATTTTAACAAAGAGTTTGCAGAAAAAGAACAAGGGAGATAATTGATAATTTAATGACAAGGGACATAATCTATGGAAGATGTGTGTATTCGGGCATTTCTTATCATAGGAACAAAAAACTTGGAACTTTGACATTAAAAACAAATCTACATTCTTTAATCTCTTATTATAACATAACTTATAATTATCAACACAATAAAATATGAGTGTTTAGAAAATCTCAAGATAATTTTTAAGATTTGTCACAAAAAAAGGAAAAAAAAATGAATTCATGTTCAATTAAACTTAAAATCTTTTAAGCAATAAGTAGTTTTAATGTTTCAAATTAACATTAAAAATCTAATATTTTTATGAGCATTCATTTTTATTCAGCAAAACAAAAATTTTGAAATTCAAACTGAAATATAATTTTATATAATAATTTATACACTACTAGAAGAATAATGAAATGAAAAAAAATAAACAAACAAACAAAAATGTGATGAAAATTAAATATAAAGGATAATTATGTTAAAAAAAATTACAAGGAGAATTCAGATTAATTTCAATTTAATTGTCAATGTTACGTCTTTTATAAATCAGAAAATGCAAAATGGCTATTAGTCCCTTATAATAGTTTTACACCAATTTGATTTTATTATCAGGGTTTCCTTGAACAACCCTAAACTTCATTATTTGTTTCATAGTTGGATTGGAGTGGGGAGGTTGTAGGTAATTAAACAGATTTTATATAGAGAACAAAAAGAGTTTTGTAAATTTGTTATTAAAGATTATACTGTAATTATTTGTGAATAGGATGTATCCCTAAATATGGACTACAAAATTCTGGATATAATACACAAAAACATTTGTATAACCTAAATTTAGCATTTGCTTAACTTTTGACAAAAATAAAAATTTACATAGTTTAAATTATGTGTTAAAACACAAAATTTATCCAAATTTAGAACAAATACAGAAATGGTCGCATACACAAATACATGCTTGTAGCAAAAATAAGCTCATAAAAAGAGAATCAAAATTAAATGCATATTCTAGTGGATATATTTTTTGTAATGGCGTAAAACACACTAGAGTAGACTTATAGCTATAATTTACATTTGGTCATCTCATCCCGAATATGGTGAGGCATGTGGGCAAAAAATAGTTAGTTATACAGTTCTCATATATGTTATGCACCTCTAGCTTTTAGGATAAAAAATTTGGAAAAACTGCATCTTAAACACAAATAATTATAGTAAACATTACCTCAAGGGTACATTTTAGAATCAACTTGAGTAGATAATTTAACATTGCATAGACAAAAAAAAGAGAGAAAAAAAAAGAAAAAAAGATCTGTTTTCACTCAAATATAACTGAAACTCATTAAAAAAAAAAAAAAAAAAAAAGGTGTGTCTTTTTAAATAGAGAACAGCATTTATAGATTGTATTAACCCCTTTTACTCCAACAGGAACAGTAATGTCTCAGTTAAATTTCATTTTAACCTTTAAAACATCATACTCAAAGCATAATTTTCCATATCCAAAACTTTAAAAAAAAACATGGTAGTGAAAGGGTTAAAGATGGAGTTTATCTGTAAAAGGCTAGCAACACAAAGATGTTTAAAAAAAAAAAAGTTATTGCGAAACAATTTCAATCTAACTTGATAGTGAGAGTTAAATTGTGAGTTTTGTAAGGCCAAGTTGTAATTTTAAACAAATCAAGAAAAATATTGGTGCTTCCATGTATATTTATCTCTACGAATTTACTTGCCTATTCTGAAAGAAAAAAAAAAAAAAAAAAGACACTACACTCAAATCTATGAATAACAATCACAAAACTGCTTTTTTTGTGTTTTGAAATTAAAAATAAAAATAAATCAACCTTGAAATTAATTGTGTAAAAATGAAAAAAAAAAAAAAGCAGCAAAGGCATTTAGTCAATTACAAAGTCGTCATTACTTTCAAGTGAAAAGTTAGAAAACAAAAACATTCACTGTTTCATGCATACTCTGCTAATATCACAAGTGACAACAAACCCAAACAAAAATTATTCAATTGAATAATTCAATTTGCTTAGCAATTTAGAAAGATAATTCATTTGTGTCATATATAAAATTTTCTCAAAACTTCTTTTTGTTCTCATTCATAAACATTTGCTTTGTAAACAAAATCAAATCCTTATTACTCAATTGAATAATTCAATTTGCTTAGCAATTTAGAAAGATAATCTATTTGCTTTATCATATAAGCAAATCCAAATCCTTTTAAGTAGCAGTGTTTAGGGTTTTCAAAAGTCTTTTAGTGTTGAAAGAGAAACAAGATGTGAATTGAAAGACTAAGAAGCTAACAGAACAAACTTATGTATATATAATACAACACTCATTCAAGCACCAACCAATTCCCAAGACCTGTGAAAAAAGTTTAAATCTCAACAAAAAGGTGAAAAAAATGGGGAGGATGAAACTTATTAAAATTTGCATTCAATTCTTAAAATTATAGCAATTTATAACCTTTATAAAGACACTTGAAGAGTGACATTTTCGTTTTTGAGACGAGTGAATAATTATGGATAGTAAAGATTTTTACTGTTTGGCTCGAGTCATAATAAAAAAACAAGTAGAAATCATTTCAAGGCTTCACTTCAGTAGATTAGGCAAATGTATTTGCTAGATTAAATATTACCAAATCCCCCAGATACAAGATGTACATATGTGCACACAAAATTTACTGGAATCCATCAACAGTAATCTAGAAATTCTTTCAAAATTTTACTTTCAGTAATCATATATAAATCCGAAAAGCAGACAAAAATGTTATAAAAAATTTTTTTAGATGAATGAAAAGATGAATGAGAGTAATTTTATAAAAAATAAACAGAAACAAATTTAACTATGACAAAATGTCCTATTTTTTCCCTTTTTGCAATGCAAATTAACTTTTTTCCTTTTTTTTTTTTAAACAGATTCCTTGATTATATTATTTTTTGTGAATATTCTTAACAATTCAAAATTGATCGAGGAAAATCCCATATTAGGAATGGACAGGATTGTAGATTTGAATGTTTTATTTTATAAAAAAAAAAAAAATCCTAATTAGTCTCTATGGTACTTTAAAAAAGTGCCTGATAAGCACAAAACAGACAGGAAACAAATTTGTATGCATCTTCAAATGTGTCAGCAATATGAAAGGGTTTGGTAGTAATTAAAGTTAAGCAAGACAGAGTTGTTAGGTGGGGATAATAAACGATAGAAGGACAGAGGTGGTTGTTTACAGCTGTCACATCCATTTTTTGGTAAAAGGTGGAAGTTGATTGATCACAGATGGTTTTCAAGTCACACATTTTGGTTTGCTGCCATTGGAACTGTGGCTGAGTGCAGAAGGCCAAAGCGTTGTTTTTGCTTTCTTTGTTCTGTCATCTGGAAAAAATAAATAAATAAATAAATAAATGTATAGATGATGACAATAATAAAAATACCTCTATTTCAATATTCATTTGGAAAAAAAAATTTTTTTAAAGATACACTTTATTTTTAAATACTTTCATGTTTTTATTGAAAATTAAAAATAAAAGTTTATTTTGCAGCAGCTGTTCACATCCTGCTGATAGAATAAAGACATTTGAAGAGAGACATATTTGAATAGTTGCATTTGTAGTGGGAATGAGATTTATTTCCCACAGGCAGACGAATTCCCGCACAGAAGTAAATTGGTTGAACTGAACCAATCAAATCAGCCGGTGGAAGAATACCAAAAGCCAGACCTTCTGTGAGGGAGAAGAAAAAGCGAATTCGGTCTCTTTTACCAGGAATCACAGTGGAGTTAATATGTCAAAAACTGTTACTTGCCATCTAGGCTAACGGTTCAATAAACATATATATATATATATATATATATACACACACTTTCTTTACCTTTTGTACTCACTAAAGGGACACCTCATGTTAGCAGAAACTCATCCAAGTTTGGTTTGTTTGGTTGGTTTTATGGCATATCAACCTTTGTAGGTTATTTAACGCCAAATCCATTTTTATGTAAATGATCTGTTCTATTGAAAACAGTTCAGTTTAGCATTAGTACACAGTTTAACTGTCAAAAACATTTCCATTTCAAACTATTCAAGCAGTTATATGTAATAATTCAGTTAAGTGTAAATACAGTTTTAATGTCGAAAAACAGTTCTATTTCAAATAATTCAGTTAAGCATAAGCACGCAGTTCAAGTGTAAGTACGGTTTAATTGTCAAAAACATTTCTATTTCAAGCTATTCAGTTTACTCAATTCATTTTAGCATAAGTATGCTGTTAGTTTTATTTAACCCATAGATAGGGCCCTATCAGGTGCTACCACTCCAGGACAGAGTGGACCTGGGAGCGATGGTAATGAAGGGGTTCTCCGCATTCCCCAAAGCTCCAGCACTGCTGGAACCTCACCATCAGATTGTTTAGTGTCATATCCAGGACACTCGTTAGGGAGGGTCTTACCCCTCTGCAGAGGTGCAGTCAGTGTATTCTACAGCCCCAGTTGACTGGGCTGAAACTCATCCAAATATTACTGGGTTGTGTAAAAGGATTAAATTGTTGTTGTTAACTTTCCAATGGGAATTGAGAACACACTCAGCGACTTTAATCACCCTTTACATATTTGATTTGTAAATTGTTATTTTTACAAGATTTTCTTATTAAAGAACACTTACAAATCAGCTGTATTATATAAGATAAGCTGAGCAGACATTGAATTTCACTTCTGAGAATTGATTTGTTTATTTTACACACATTTATAAGAAAGTCTCATTGGCCAAGTGGGTAGAGTGTTCGCCAATGGTCCAGGAGACCTGGGTTCAATCCCAGGTTGTGTCATACCAAAGACTTTAAAAATGGTACTTGATACCTTCCTGCTTAACCCTCAGCAATATAAGGTACATATCAAGGGTAAAGTGGAGCAATCCAGGGGAAGGAGTAGCACCCTCCCCTACACCACGGTGTAGTAGCTATTGAAAAGGGAGCCTTCTAGCTGCCCTTGACTACAGTTGCTAACTTATAAGAAAGTCTATTGGAATTTAAATGCAATATTTATAAAACAGCATGAAATATTTCCAATAAAGAAGCATTAGAAGAGTAATGTCATAAAGAAATTGTTCTTGTTACAATATTCCTTTTTTTTTTTTCCTTTTTTATAAAAAAAAAAATACTTAGACTTACTTGCTCTTTAAGTTCTAGAAGTTGCTGTGAAAGTGTTAGAACCAGTTTATTGGTGTTGTCAAGTTGCTGCTGAAGATTACGCAATTCATTCTGTTCACCATCACTCTCCTCTGCAGTTAGGGACATGGCTCGCATTCGAGGGAACCAATCTAAGTTTTTGTCCTGTTAGAAACAAAACAATAAATAATTGATTACCTGAACATTTATATGAAATAAATAATTAGCCTTTAATTTGTTTTTGGAGTAGGGTGTCATTCTAAAGAAATTTTTGGTTAAAAATGTAGATGATAGAAAAAGAAAATTAAAATTAGATTAAAAATAAATTTAAAAAAATGCAGGAACTCCCAGAAGCCCCTGACAGAAAAAGGATGATGCCTGAGCAAAAAGGAACCCTCTTAGCAAAAAAAAAGAAACTTGTTCACTTTCACCAGTGACCGGTGAAATGACAACCCTTAAATCTTTCTTGCTGCTGGTTAGACAGATGCGTTGGCTAACCTTTCCACTTGTAGCAGCTGTCTTTTTTCACCAACGACCCACGACTAAAAACACCAATTAATGGACTCATCAAAATCACAATTAAGACACCATATAATGGACTGAAAAACTACAACTGAAAAATAACAGATTCAGACATACCTCCCCAAAAGCATCTAACACATTGTTAACGCCTTAAACACCAAATTTGAACATATATACCCAAGAACAACTTATACATTTTAACACCTTGTCTGGGAGATGCAACCATTTCATTTGTATTCAAGAATAATTTCCTCACCCACTGAATGGTTGTTGAACCCAGCAATAAAGTCAAAATATAAAAGATATCTTGGCCTCATATATTCTTTTCCTGTCTTCTTTCTATATAATTCCTTTACAGCTTTCAAATCCAAGACTTTAAACCAGTAAAATAACATGCAGTAAGAAAAGAGTAACCCAAAATAGAGTCAGATAGCAAATAACAATACTAAATTAGCTTGAAACCCCATAAAAAAGAATATGTTTGCTTTTTTAATCTCTGAGTCATTTATTCTTATAAAATAATATTTTACCATCAAAATTAATGCAGTGGAAAATTGCTTGGTTGGTTGTTAGATTTTAATGACATGTCAACCCATCTAGGGTTATTTTATGCCGAGTGGATAGGAAATCATTCATATTTACATTTTTTGTGTTGTTTTTTTTTGCACAGTCTTATTGAATCTTATAATGGAGATTATGTGTGTGTAGCAGCACCACCAATGTCCCAATTCCTGTAGTTATTTACATAATATTCTCTATGATAATCAAATAATCATTATTCAAGCTTAATTAGCATCTTATCTATTAACAATGTCTCCATTAAAGTCTACCAGAGTTAGATTCACCTCAAAATAGCCCATGTTATTAATATGTTTAGTTTGGTTTCTTTGTTTAATGGCATATCAAACTTTGTAGGCTATTTAATGTCAAAGCCATCCTTCCAGAACAGTAGTGGTACTATTTAACCCATAGCTGGGAGGATCAGGGGGTTCATACTTTTCCCACAAGCATTGGCCTAGTGGGTAGAGTGTTCGCCAATGGTTTATGAGACCAGGGTTCAATCCCAGGTCGAGTCATACCAAAGACTTAAAAAATGGTACTTGATACCTCCTTGCTTAACACTCAGCATTATAAGGTACATAAAGTGGAGCAATCCAGGGAAAGGAGTAGTACCCTCCCCTACACCTTAGTGTAGTAGCTATAGAAAAGGGAGCCTTACGGTTGCCAACTTATTTGTCTAAAAGTGAATGAATAGTATAACTGGAGTTCGAACTCACAACAATTCTGCAGTCCATCGCGTTAACCATTACACCACAAGGACACTCCTATTAATATGTTTAAAAATTGCAATATGTGCTATATATCTCTAAGAAATAAAGGTTTTTTAAATAGTATATGGTGTAAATAATTTGCATACTGGTTTTAACAAAACTGGTTTAAATAAATAATTACTTGCACCATTTTTGAGCTTTGAGATAGGCCATTTTGCTCGTCACTTCTTGTTTCTTTCTTTCAGTGTTGCTATGAAAGGAATTCAATTCACACAGCTTCATTGTCACATTTCATTTCTCTTTTTCATTTGACTCACCACCTGTTTTTTATCCAGCTGTGGATGGTTGTTGGATTCATGTAAACGTCGGCTGTTCTGCCTGCATATACAGCATGCCACTCATTGTCTCTTTGAACGACGAATCCCGGTTGACTCATCGGAGGCAGCAGTCTGTGGGTTCGGCCTTTCAATTTCACTACAGGTACTTAACACCCCAGATCTCAAGACCTGGAGCCTTACTATCAGATGCAGTTAAGTGTCATACATAAGACACCCATTTTTTCTTGGAGGTGGGTGTCTTACACCCCTGCAGAGGATACAGTCAGTGTACTGAAAGCCCATACTAACAAGATATCAGTTCAATTTGAAAAGATACCAATGTTATGATTACAGAGTCTAACAAAAATGTTATTTTCGAAACTAATGAATTGATGGGAGTTATTGATAATCTATGTTAATCATTTCTAATTAACTTTTAAACTCATATACACATTGTTCACACTACATAAGCTATTCATAGAACAAATCAGTAAAAAATGATCGAAATAATTTCTGATTTTGTAGCCTCTAACAGTGAATTTTTGACAACGACAGCAAACAAAGCCAAGGGAAATCACTAATATATGCAATAGATGAACTCTATATGGCAGTGAAACATTAAACAAGTGGGTTTCATATTTTTGCAGCTTAACTTTAGGAATTATTTACAATTAAACTTATGTATAAAAATATCAAAGAGCTTTCTTACTTTGACCATTGCATAGACATAACTTTCAGGTCCTGTGAATTCTGTTGGATCTTTAACTTTTACCAAAACAATAAAGAAAAGGTAATGCCACATGCAGTGCTCAGACTTAAGATGTTCTTCAAATGACACTGCTTTGTTGTCAAAAGATGATCGATCCAAACCTGAAAAAATATACAAGCAAATACATATTAACTTAATTCATTTAATAAAAAAGAAAAAAAAAGAAAGAAGTAGATGATATCCAAAGTAAATAGGTATTAACATAATCAAGCAGCAAAAAATACAACAAAAAAATGCCAAGAAGTAGAAGATATTCAACAGAAATTATTAGATACAGACTACACAGATGATCTAGCGCTTCTTACAAATATAACTGAGAGTGAAATCCCTGTTGCATAGCCTGGGAAAGGCAGCAAGAGGCATTGGCCTCTAGATGAACTCATAAAACAGAGTTCATGTAGTTTAAACAAGATGGTTTCTATTTCCACATAAAATGACAAGCCTCTCAAAATTTTTACACACAGCTCTATTGAATACAAATAAATTTTTTTAACAGATACTATCGCTTTAGATTAGTGTGGACCTGGAAGTAATAGCAATGAAATGGTAATCCAGATATCCAGAACTTGAACCTGACCATCAGATGCAGTTTAGCATCAAACCCAGGATATCCCCCTTTAAGGGGCATATCTTACCTTCTGTAGGGGATACAGTCAGCATATTCTAAGCCCCATTATGCAAAAAGTCCCTCCTACTGCTATGATTTCTCTTACTTGCTTCATTTGAATATAATTTGTTTGAAGCTCTTCAATATGTAAAACCTTTCTGTTTCTCATTCACTATTTTATATAATACAAATATTCAGATGGTTTGGTTTGGTTTTATGGCATATCAACCATTGTAGGTTATTTAATGCTAAATCCTCTTCATACATATATATTGAATATACAGGATTTGGTTTAGTTGGGGTTTATGGCATATCAACCATTGTAGGTCATTTAATGCCAAATCCTCTTCATACATATATATTGAATATATAGGATTTGGTTAGGTTTGGCTTTATGGCATATCAACCATTGTAGTTCATTTAATGCCAAATCCTCTTCATACTTATATATTGAATATACAGGATTTGGTTTGGTTTGGTTTTATGGCATATCAACCATTGTAGGTCATTTAACGCCAAATCTCTTCATACGTATATATGGAATATATAGGATTTGGTTTGGTTTTATGGCATATCAACCATTGTAGGTTATTTAATGCCAAATCCTCTTTATACTAATATATCAAAAATATGATTTGTAAACACTTTTTGTAGGATAACATTTTTAAACGAACCTGAGATCATTTTTTTTTGGTACAAAGTTTAATGGTTTTAAGTATTATTATCTAACACTAACAATTCTATTCAACAGTACTCATTCATTTGCACAAAGTTACATGGTTTCAAGTATTGTTATGTATCACTAACAATTAAACATCAGTCATTTGTTTAAACACAGTTAAATGATAAAACAGTTCTATTTCAAGCAATTCAATTTAACATAAGTCATTTGTTTGCACTCAGCTTTAATGTCAAAAAGTTCTATTTAATCCATAGATAGGACCCTATCAGGTGCTACAACTCCAGGTCAGAGTGAACCTGGGAGAGATGGCAATGAAGGGGTACTCTGCATTCTCCAAAGCTCTAGCATTACTGGAGCCTCACCATCAGATTGTTTAGTGTCATATCCAGGACACTTGTTGTAGGGGTCTTATCCCTCTGCAGAGATGCAGTCATTGTATTTTACAGCTTCAGCTGACTGGGTTAAAATATTCAGAGCTACATATTACTATATTCATAAAATATTCAGAGCTACATAACACTATATTCATAAAATATTTACTGACCAATGCACCCAGAACTTTTTCTTTACTGGAGAGTTAGTGTATTTCCAGTCCAATGGCTGTCTTTTCGACTCGGGCTCATAATGGTAAATTCATGTTTAACCCATTTGTAAAGACTTTCGAAAAAAACATGTTTCTCCTTACACATCACATATTATTCCATAAACTTCACATGACTTGGATTTCTCAACTACCTAAAATTTGATGACAGCTTTGAGCCCTGTGTTTGATTTGCTACCATCTTGAATAGCCTCAAAACAAATATTTTTGCAAGATTAAAATAATTTTTAATCCTAAACAGTGCAGAGTTTACATTTATGGGAAAAAAAATTCTTAAAAGTGTATATATCAGGGTGTCCCAAAAAATGTATACACCTTAAAAATAATTTAAAAGTAAATGTGTATCCATTTTTAGGGGACACCTTGTGTTTGTGTGTGTGTATATATATATATATATATATATATATATATATATATACTTTGCTTTCTTCAAAAAAAAAAAAAAAAAATTCTTATCTAATACAGTGGAACCTCGGTTATCAAATGACTCTCAAGTCAAACAATTCAGAGTTTGACCAAAGAATTTGAGTAAAAAAGACCTCTAACAAATGTTCAGAGTTCAAACAAACAAGTCGAGCCAATGCAAACAGAATGCACGCAGATGACTGTTGAGGTTATCTGAACACGGCAAAATGGCTGACCGAGTCTACCCGAGCAGCATTGTTTCAGTTTTCGAACAAAGAGGTAGTCAAACATAATTTTGGAACAAATTATGTTTGATAAACGAGGTTCTACTGTAGATACAATTGGCCCTTCCCCAGTAAAAAAGAAATTCCCCTAATTTATTGAATGACCCAAGTATGAGAGAAAAATACTTACCACAAATAAAGCATGTGTTTTTTAATATCTCTTCTTTTTGCTGTTTCTCACTCCTCAAGTCAGCAAAAGTGTCAATTATGACACCAAAAATGAGATTTAATACAATAATAATAACAATGAAGAAAAACAAGAGATCATAAATGACTCGAGCCACAAAGAGAGGTTCCTGGAAAAAAAAAAAAAAAAAAAAAAAAATTAAAATTCTAAAAGATTTTGTTCATAAATCAGTATACAAGATATATAGCTAAATACTAGAGTGAGTCAAAAGTTTTATAATATTTTGATAAGTGCTAATTTGCAGCATTTATGTAACCGAGGGAGGTCTCTCTGAAAGGATATAAAAAAAAACACTTGCTAAGCTTAGGTTTAAAGTTAAATCAGGTATTGAATAGTAGTAGAGATTAATTAAATATGGATTGTTTGTTTAAACCATTTGCAAACAGTTGTTTATACATATACAAATATAAGCGGAAACAATCAAACATAATTTACAAACTTCAATGAATGAACAAACACACTTCTTTATAAGAATATATCTCTCACACTTTATTCTCAAAAGGGTTGATGTTTCTGTGGTGTGTGAGAGATTGGTGGAGACAGGGACAGACTGCTATATTGACCCAACTTCTTCTCCTGACCATAGCATGCTGTGTTATCTTCAAGAACCCACTTAGCACTTCTTCCGCATCTTGGTTGGGGTTATTCAACCGGGGGTCGCTGAAGGCTGTTGCCCCCAGCAGGGTGTTCTCAGTCTGCAAGCTGGTTCTCACTCTAGCCTTCCTGTCCCCAACTAACTCAACGGCCACCAGCATCTGCTTATATTCTCTCATAATGCCCACTTGCTTCCGCTTCTTCTTCGACTTATTTACACAGCTGTATCTCTGATTGACGGCTTAGTCGAAGGTCAATATATAACACAGTGATTGGTATTTATTACTTTATGAATTTAGGCTTGTAAACAGATATGGGGCAGTTTATGGGACCCTGTTTAACCTGTTTCTTTGAAGCGACTCAAAGAAGTTAAGACATTAGAATTACTTTTTGCAATTAGGGTTATCTGATAAATAGATACTAAGCCCATTACTGAAAATTAATCAATTCTCAGCATCAGAAATAGAAGCACATACTGATTCAATGATTTAAAGAAAATGATTATAAATAAGATCCTTTCGGTTTGGTTTCTTTGTTTAATGGCATATCAACCCTTGTAGGTTATTTAATGCCAAAGCTATTCTCCTAGAAGAACAGTAGTGGTACTATTAAACCCATATCTGGGAAGATAAGGGGGTTCATACCTTTCCCAAGGATATTTGTCCAAAAGTGAACATAATAGCATGACCGGAGTTCGAACTCCCATATGACGATTCTGCAGTTCATCACTATAATTATTACACCATGAGGACACCTTGATCCTTTTGGGGTTCAGGTCAGAGAGAGTTAAAAAAGTAGTAGGCGAGGCAAATCATTAGAGAATAGCTGAATCAGAAAGAATTCTACCAACAGAGAGTAAAGTTTGTCTCTCTGCTGTTCCCACTTCACCACAGAAATAAACAACAGTACGGAAAAAAAAAGCTGCGACTGTAGTCGAGGGTGACCTGAAGGCTCCCTTTTCAATAGCTACTACACCGAGGTGTAGGGGAGGGTGCTACTCTGTTCTCTGAATTGCTCCACTTTACCCTTGACCCATACCTTATAATGCTGAGTGTTAAGCAAAGAGGTATCAAGTACCATTTTTAAAGTCTTTGGTATGACCCGACCTGGGATTGAACCTTGGGCTCCCGAACCATTGGTGAATACTCTACCCACTTACAAAAAACTCAAACTGCTTGTGTTTGTGTTGTTTGTTAACCAGATGAGCCAGTACCATTCCCCCCTTCAAAAAGGGTGCATATCTTGTTCTGACTTTCAAGCCAAAGCAGAGGCCAAAAGTAGTAAAAAAATATAATAAATAAATAAAAAATAAAATAATACTCAAACACAAAGTTGAAAAAAGGGGTAACAAAATGAAGAGGCCACTCATATTATTTTACTGCAATATCATCTACAATTGTGACTACACTACACATATACCACGTGACCAAAGTAATTCAAGCCATGGGAGGTACCTGCTGTAGTTGTTAGTATCATGGTAGTTGGTGCATAGACAGGTCATGCATTTCTTCACTCAATGCATGATTTGAAAGTTGCAGAGATGAACATGCAATATAGTTTAATTCAGGAACTTATTCTTTATGAGTTTTAAGTAAAAGTAGGTAAAGTTGACAACCGTAGTTAAGGGTGACCCAAAGGCTCACTTTTCAATAGCTACTATACCAAGGTGTAGGGGAGGGCACAACTCCTTTCCCTCAATTGCTCACTTTACCCTTGATCCTCACTTTATAATACTGAGTGTTAAGAAAAGTAGCATCAAGTACCATTTTTTGAGTCTTTGGTATGACTCGACCTGGGATTGAACCCAGGTTACCCGGGCCATTGGTGTAAGAAGGCCATAACAACACAGTAACAACCAAAAACTTTAGTTGCATGAACAATGAAGATGCATTTGATCACAATCAGACATTTCAAGAAATTTTTCTCTTGTTACATGGAAACTTTCCTGTATTACATTATCCTAATTATATAACTGGTAACATAGAAACTGTGACAACTTTTATTATATTCATTATATTTTCATATTTTTTGGGCATAGATTAACATCACTACAGATATTCAAAATATATCTTTTAACACCAGTTTGAGACGTACTGTTCTAACTGACAAAAGTAGACAAAACTCTCATTACTTCTTCACAAATGAAATCTGGTTCTTTCAACAATGTTTCTTTCATTTTCTCTCACAAAAGTCTATTCTATGCACTTGACCCAAATACCACTAATTTTAGTTTGCTTTGAAGACGTCTACTCTCAAGTCTGTCACATGTAAACACTAACTAATGAATATGCAAAAGTGATGGCAATATTACAAACTCAAATAGGTGCAGTGATTACAATGCAAATGGCTGCTTATACAACCAACATGCAAAGCAGTGTGACTTTTTTTGCATCAGGTAAGTACAAATCCTCACACTGTTCCCAAGTGTTTAATTCAAATTAATTTTAAATCAATTGAAAAATAATTACATTTGATTTCATAAAACCAAAGTATACGACAAAAAAAAAGAAGAAAAAAAGAGGATAAATAAAACTGTAAAAGATTTCCCTAACAATATGCAAGAGAAGTTGCTAAGAACATTTGCATCAACCTAATTGTGGAATTTACCTTACTGCTGGGTTTTCGTAAAACATCTCCGATACCACCTCCATTTCGAAGTCCTTGGTTCAAAGAAGTTACAATACACATAATTAAAGAATCACACGCTCGCTGCTTTTCCTCTGCATCATCTTTGGTTTCAACTGGAAAAAAGTTTATAAAAATTAAATATTGAAAATATAGATGAAAGATAAATATTAAAAGTACATACATTTACTTGCATATCATGCAACTATTTGAGATCTAAATTCTAGCTTAATATTGTGAGGTTACACTGTACATAAAATACAAACTTTGAGAGTGTAAAGAGTAGGCCAAGGCTAGGCCTAGGCCAACTGGTATGCCTACAATATCTAACTGCAAAATGTCTCGATTTAAATCTCAGAAAATCACAAGATACACAAGTATATACAGTAATTTTAGTCCTTAGTGTAAAACTTTCTCCAATTACTACACAAAGATTCTAATTAAAGCAAACAAAACTCAAAGGTAGTAGTTTTTAAATTTTCTATGACCAGGTCACTCTCTCCTTACTTGACACACTAATCAAAAGTTAATGGTATGTTTTGCTGACCCAACAAAATTTGAAAAAAAAAAACAAAAAAAAACTTAACACTTTGATTCTGAAGAAAATGCAGAGAATGAGACCACAAATTTAAATTAAGTGTTAAAAGTTTTTAAAAAAATTTATTTCACCAAAATCTACAAAAACATTGTGAAATTTCAGTTAAAACTGAAATCAGATAAGAAACCTTTTTTCAAGAAGTGAGCAGCATGAAATATGGCTCTTCATTGTGCAGGTGACATGGAACAGAGTTCTTCATTGTGCGGGCCGCATGGGACACAGCTCTTCATCAAGCGGGCCGCAAGGGACACAGCTCTTCATCAAGCGGGCCGCATGGGATACAGCTCGTCATCAAGAAAGCCACATGAGACATAGCTCTTCATCAAGCAGGCCGCATGTGACACAGCTCATCATCAAGCAGGCCGCATAGGACACTGCTTGTCATCAAGCAGGCTGCATGAGAAACAGCTCTTCATCAGGCCGCATTGGATACAGCTCGTCATCAAGAAAGCCACACGGGACACAGCTCTTCATCAAGAAAGCCACATGGAACACAGCTTTTCATCAGGTGGGCAGCATGAAATAAGCCTCTTCATCAAACAGACTGCATGAGACACAGCTCATCATCAGTCCAACAAAAAATTTCAAGGTAATTTTTCAACGAAGGTGCCTCAACCGTTGTCAGAAAAGAACATATGCATAAGCACCTGCCTTAAGAATTAGGAAAAGATGATTTTTTTTTTCCCTTCAGTAAAAAGGTCTTTTCTATAAAAAATTGAAGTCTTGGTAAATTTCCATCACTGAGAACAATGTCTTACATTACAATCTAGGGTGATAGAATGTATTCCCTTGATTCTCTACATTTGTCCCTATTGTCCAAAGCCACTGGCAGGTCCTCTAAACTCCACACAGAGCTGATGTTTGCAAGTCTTTACTGGTCGGCTAATACTGGAGTGTCCATGAGTAGGAGTCCATAGGAGAATGCAGTTTACAAGCTTGTCTGTCCCTCTCCAACAGTACCCAGCATGTCTTATTTGTCTTGAATGGTTTGTGAGATGAGAGGCAAGTGGTTGTATAGCTGCTGTTTTCTGGGGTGCTGCTTCCAGGATTTGTTTCAAACAGGTATAGGTATAAACTATGTGGGGACACTTTGGATAGAAATAATGGCATGGTTAGGCTAAGAAACAAGATTGATGTTTCAAAAACATCTCTTGTGCAATGAACAACCCCTTGTTTTGGAGGTGAAAAAATAGGTCTTAAAAAGTCATTTATTACACTAGTATATATACGATAGGATTTAGTTTATAAACACACAATTCAAATTTAAGTAACAATCATTAATAAAATAAATGGTCTAAAAGATTTTTGATTATACTAGAGGTAAGTACAGTTTATTAAGTAGAATCTTCAAAATATGCACTTATTCTTCAACCAGTGCTTAAAAAAGATTTTTTTCTTTTATTAAATTATTTTAATGAAAGATTTTACTTACGATCACTATTCAGCCAGTGAGTCAGGTTTTGAGACACTGAACAAGTTTCATTACTTGAGCATGTTTCTTCGGTCGCATTGTTACTGCTAGCAACTACTAAAAGAAAAAATACATTATATTAAATTCTACAGGCAAAACTAAAAGTGTTCTACAAAATATATCAGATTTCTTTTATAATACTGAATCATACCAAAATTTTTATGCATTCATTTTGAGCCTACTACATTGCTCTTACATACATCATAAAATCTCTTCAAGATATCAGAAATATTAAATCTCACATCCATCGGTAGAAAACAATTCTTTTTTTAAGACCATTAATAAACAATTTTCTCTTTTTTTCTTTCTTTTTTAAGACCATTAATAAACAATGTTCTCTTCTTTTCTTTCTTTTTTAAGACCATTAATAAATAATGTTCTCTTTTCTTTCTTTCTTTTAATATCATTAATAAACAAAAAAATTAATATCATTGTGTGTGGGGTCACTTTTTAAGACCATTAATAAACTGTTCTTTTTTTCTTTCTTTTTAGGCTATCAATAAACAATGTCCCCCTTAATAAACAAAAATTTTTAAGATCATTGATAGATAATTTTTTTTTCAGGAGTCATTTTTTTTAAGACCATTAATAAACAATAGTACCCGGAAACAAACAGCATAAAACTGATATTTTATCTGCAACAATTTTAAAACTTATCTTAAATTCTGAAATCTGTTGATTGATTTTTAACAGCAAGTCAACCCATCTAGGGTTATTTGATGCTGAGGTTAGGGAATGGCATTCATTGTATGTTCATATTTACAGTTTTTTGTAATTGTCAAAGTTTTTTTTTTTTTTGCATATGGTCCAATTGAATACAAACAATTCTTAAACAGATTAATTTGACCCAAAGATGGGACCCTAACAGGTACTACCACTCCAGGTCAGAGTAGACCAAGGAGATATGACAATGATGGAGTACTACACCCTATCAAAAGCTACAGATCAGATACAGTTTAGTGTCATACCCTGGACAATACTTTGTGAGAGGGGAATCTTACTCTTTGACAAGGGATACAGTCTGAGTATTCTCAGCTCTGCTAAAAGAGGTAACTGAAATCTGTTTTTGATAAAATAACAGTTTTCAAATGAATACTTAAAGACCAAGTCAACTAAGTGATTTGAATATTATTTGTTTTATTCATGAATTCCAAAAACAATTTCCTAAATTATCAATCAAATACTAATTTTACACCTCGATATGATTTGTTTTATTTATGAATTGTTTATTTGAGAAAACCTGGAATCAACTTCTGCCCTCAACTATAGGTAAAATACTAAGGCTAATTTATCTTCTGAGCCATGGTGGTTGGCAACTAATCTAGAAGAAGATTAACTGAGTTCAAAATCATAGAAAATTCAATGAAGAAACCACTCCACTATTAAGAACAGCACAGTGGGCTAAGGGCAGACATTGGCTATTTTTTTGGAGATTGTCAGTTTAACAGACAATGTGCACATTCATAATCATGAATTTGGGGCAAATACAGTTTTTTTTAAATTTTGTTTCAATCTATTTTTTGTTTAAAAGTTAAGGTGTCTTGAAGTTGACAGTTTTATCGAAAAATTAATGGTAAAATTTAAGGTGCAAATTTTAAAATGGCTTTCTAGCTCAGGTAGATGCTAATTTAAGACAAAATACCCCTACAGTTTCCAAAAATATAATATTTTCAACTGAAAAGTTTAGTAATATATTTTCATGATCTTCAGTAAAATTTTACTTTTTATAACAAGATTTTAAGGTAACATCCCTCAAAAATGACTATTTTGGGGATTTAGAAAAACCTTTCTGTATATTTGGAAATATCAAAATTCTGAGGTAGAACACACTAACAGAGTAGTGCCCTCCCCTACACCTTGGTCAAGTAGCTATTTAAAAGAGAGCCTTCAGGTCGGCCTCGACTATAGTCAGTCAACTATAAGTAAAGTAAAGTTGGCGACTGTAGTCGAGGGCTACCCAAAGGCTCCCTCCTTTTCCAATAGCTACTACTACACTGAGTTGTAGAGGAGGGCGCAACTCATTTTCCTGGATTGCTCCACTTTACCCTTGAAACGTGCCTTATAATGCTGAGTGTTAAGCAAGGAGGTATCAAGTACCACTTTTTGAGTCTTTGGTATGACCTGACCTGAGATTGAACACCAGGCTCCAGGGCCATTGGCAAACACTCTAGCACTAAGCCAATGGGCCGGTCAACTATACTAACGTATATATATATATATATATATATATATATATATATATATATAGTGACAAAAATTATTTTGTGAGTCAGGAACCTAACCTACTACAGTTTCGCCTAAGCAGCTCATCAGGGTACCTAATCCAGACTCACTACATAGTATTGAGCACTTTTTTGCACTTGCAGCTTAGCAGCAATTATGGTGTTTTTTTTTTTTGACCAATCAATTGCGTATCTGTTGATTTTTTTTCAATTGGTATGACAAGGTTGGCCTTTTCTTTTTTTTCCAATATATATATATTTTCCCCCTAGACAGTGATTCGTTGTATATTTTTATCTTCAAATTACTTGCGGGTTTTTTCCCCTTACCATAAGTACTATTATTCAATGTTATTTAATTTTATATATATATATATATATATATTTTTTTTTTCTTCTAAAACAATGACTTTCATGCAATTTCTTTAAAGTGATTTCATTCAGTCTCATCTCATCTATTTGAAAACATCTATAATTAAATTTTTCTTTAAATTTCTAATATTTTGTCACCGAAGTTAATTATTAGGTACATGATATATCGTTAGAAGCAAAAGTCCAAATTAAACTGTGTATTCATTTGATTTAATTTGATACTGCCATGTGCTATAGATACTCTACCAACATCTGGTTTTAGCTGTCATTTTTGGTTCTTTTACGTATATCCAAAGTCTAATAAATAATAAATTTTAAGTTCTTTCAGACATATGACTATTTAGAGATTATAAATGAATTCCTGGGAAAATTTTGTGTGCCAAATAAAACCGTCACATCTCTCAACAACCAAAAACTTCCTTTCGGTATTCAGAAGTTCTCTTCGCCCTGTCTCTTTAAACTGAATTCTGTTTCACCTCTAATCTATTCTTGTCCAAAGTAAAAGACTGTCGCAAAAGCAAAGCACACAATAACCATCCTCACAGACCCATATTCGTTCTTTTTATGTCCTTTTCTGCCTGCTCTCATTTGCATGCGTGTTTTCACTCTCTGTAGTTTTATGTGACTGCCGGCGTGAAAATATGTGACCATTTGCAATAAAAGCTCGTTCAGGACAGCCATGTTTTTTTCTAGTCAAAGAAACTGATCTTGCACATGGAGCATATGCGCTGATGTTTGCACTGGGGTGAGTGTTGATTTTCTTCCCAATTTTCACTACATTTTGGCCCATAAACATGTGCTTCTTGTATGGTTTAACATATTTTTTGACAAATTTACAATGTTCAATCCAAATGTCCATAAAACTGCCAATTTAGCCCACCGGGAACATACACCAAAAATATGGCACTTTCCATTATCATTAAGAGATTGCCTAGAAAAAGCTTTTCATATCCACAGTAATGTAATGGACACTTACCACCAGTGAACCTGGTGTGCAGCTGTGTGACTAACAAAAGGTTGATTACGAGATCTCTCACAGTAGAGAGAAGCTGTCACATCAGCAATAAAGTGAGTGGAATTTTTCTGTTACCAGGTGTCTGACTTTTCCTTTCCTGATATGATTTACATTATATTACTATACATGCAAAAAGCTTTTAACTGAAGTTATTGTAAAAGAAAGTGGGGAAAAAATTACCACCATGACAGCTATGTGAGTAAAAGTTGCCAAATAGAGAAAAAACAGACATATGTAGTCATATATATACATATATATATATATATATATATATATATATATATAGCATTTAAAAAAACATTCATGCCCAACAACACAATCACGGAGAAGTCTCACCGACAACACAACAATATTAGAACATCAAAATAATAAACAAAAACTATAGATTCTCGAAGCACTACATATTAGAAACATGCAACCGACACTTAGTAGAATTCATTTTCAAACCAGTGTTAATGTACTTAAATGTCTTTAGCTACTGACACTAATTATAGAATTCCATTTAAAAGCAAATGCCATAATCTTCAACGGTAAAGACGCTCTTACTTAGTGGTAATATGCTAAAACGAAAGTTACATCACTTTTGTAATAGATCCTCCCCTAATGATGGCCCAAAGTCAGGCAGAAAGTACTAGGGATACATACAACTATGGACAATACCTAAATCAATTCCCCCCGAATAAGATAAAAGTAATACGGGAATTCGAACGGATCCAGAAGAAAATATGTAGACATAAAATGTCTATTATGTTTGATGAAATTTGTATCGTGTGTGTGTGTGTGTGTGTGTGTGTGTGTATTTTACCTGAAATCTCAGCCAGATGCTCCACTTCCATCATGAAATCATCTCGGAAGAATACATAACCAATGATGGAGAAGAGGTAGATGAGAATGACAGCAAGTACTGCAGTTAAAATGATTGAGCGTCCGTTCCTGGTGACAGATTTGATCACATTCAGCAGTGTTTCTTCTCGATAGACAACATCGAGCAGCTAAAATTAAACAGAGACATTATATAAGAAAAAACACGTACAAGATAAGGGAAACAAAATAAAGACAAAGTGAATTTTAAATGCCATAAAGAAATATTCAAAAGCTTTTAACCTATTTATTAAGGTCTGATTGATTAATTGATTTTAATGGCATGTCAATCTGTTAAGGAATTGCATTTGTTGTACATCAATATTTATATTTTTTGTCTAGTTTTTTCCTAATTTTTTTTTTTTTGCACAGCTATATATCATGTATTTAATACTAATCGTTATACAGTTTTAAGTAATTATTTCCACTTAATAATAGTCATTTGTTTGCACAGTTATATGGAATCAAGTATTTCTACCCAATAGATATAATTTTTAAACAGGTCTATTTGACTCATAGATGGGACCCTACCATTTCCTAATAAATACTACCAGTCTAGGTCACAGTGGACCTAGTAGATATGGTAATGAAAGTGTACTCTATGCTCCCCAGAGTTCTAGAACTGGAGCCTCACCATCAGATGCAGTTTACTGTCATGCCCAGGACACAACATTTTTAAGGGGGGGGATACCTCTCTGCAGAGGATATAGTCAGAATATTCTAAGCCTCACTGACAGGGCTATTCATCATCATATAACTCAAGAACAGTCACCACCACATTTTCTGAAGTTACTAATGGGAACTCAGAACATTAATCCTTGAAAATTACGAAACTTTTTAACATGGAGTTCAATTTACAATGTAAATATCTTAAACTAGATCCTTCATTTCTTCCATTCTGTCTGTCTTTCTTTCATTTCTTCCTTCCTTTGTTCTGTCTTTCTTTCATTTCTTCCTTCCTTCTGTCTGTCTTTCATTTCTTCTTTCCTTCTGTCTGTCTGTCTGTCTTTCATTTCTTCCTTCTGTCTGTCTTTCTTTCATTTCTTCCTTCCTTTTGTCTGTCTGTCTTTCATTTCTTCTTTCCTTCTGTCTGTCTTTCATTTCTTCCTTCCTTCTGTCTGTCTTTCTTTCATTTCTTCTTTCCTTCTGTCATTTCTTCCTTCCTTCTGTCTGTCTTTCATTTCTTCCTTCTGTCTTTCTTTCATTTCTTCCTTCCTTCTGTCTGTCTTTCTTTCATTTCTTCTTCCCTTCTGTCTTTCTTTCATTTCTTCCTTTCTTCTGTCTGTCTGTCTTTCATTTCTTCTGTCTGTCTTTCTTTCTTTCATTTCTTCCTTCTGTCTGTCTTTCTTTCATTTCTTCCTTCCTTCATTCTATCTTTCTTTCTTTCAATGTAGTTGTTTGACACTTGATTAAAACGCTTACGATTGAATCCCCTAATGATTTATGTAGCCATTTTTGTCACCCACAAATATTTGAGTTAAGGCTGGTAGCATCCATTATAATTCAAGGTAAGTGATCTTTTTTTCTCTTCATTTAGACCACCACAACATACAAACCAATTAAAGAATTCAGTTCTGTAAGAGTGTAAATAATACAAATCTCCTTATGCAGTAAATTTCACTGATAAGCCTTTCGTTACAAGATAGATTCATTTCTGTTTGTGGCATCATCCAATTGAAACCCACAACATGTTTATAGTGTATTAATTTTTGATATATTACAAAACTTTTAAAAGTTTTTAACAATCCTTACTTTGTGTCTATCTTTTTATTTAACTGAATAAAGTTGATCAATAACTGAAAATTTCCAAGTCATAAACCAGAGCGTTTTTGTCCTGTAACTTGTTCCTTGGTCACCAGAAAATTAAAAAAAAAAAAAACAAGTTATAGCTCTATACCTCTCATTGAGTGCTCCTATAACATGCTGCTTATGTAGCATGTCTTGAGCAGGAATAGCCTGGCAAAACTCATCCCTCTCCAGGTCTACAACTGGTTTGAATTCAGTTTTCCTTCTCTTAGACTGGTTGCAATACAAGGGTTGAAAAGCCCAGTCTGCCCTACTATTACACCTTCCCCAAGGACATTAGTGCTATGTGAATGCAAACAGCCTCATTTAGCTGAGTCCACTTCCTACGATGATAACTGTTACACCATGAATGCATCAACAATCTAAGACAACAAAAAAATTTTTTTATTTAAATGTTCCATGGAAATGAAATTTACAAAAATGAGAGAAAAAGGTTCAACAATTTTAATAAGCATTTTTTAAAAGTTGTACTTTAAATCACACAAACAAATACTGAGATGTTCACACTCACTGCGTTCTTTCCTTCATTCTTTCCTAATTTCTTTCTTTTCTTCCTTTCCTTATTTCTTTCCTTATTTCTATCTTTTTCTTCCTCCCTTCTTTTTCTTCCTTCCTTATTTCTTTCTTTCTTTCCTTCCTTCTTTCTTTTCTTCCCTCCTTCTTTCTTTCCTTCCTTCCCTTATTTTCTTCCTCCCTTATTTCTTTCTTTTCTTCCATCCTTACTTCTTTCTTTCTTTCCTTATTTCTTTCTTTTCTTCCTTCTTTCCTTCTTTTCTTCCTTCCTTTCTTTCTTTTCTTCCTTCCTTATTTCTTTCTTTTCTTCCTCCCTTCTTTCAATGTAGTTATTTGACACTTGATCAATTGAAATCAAATTGAACTTTCTATTGACTTATGTAGCCATTGTTCTACTCACAATTACTTGTTTTTTTTTCTCCTTCAATAAAACTTCCTCCCTCAACTGACTGCAAGGTAAGCAATTTTTTTTCTTTCATTCAACCCATCAAATATTTCCCTTTTAATTTATATTTTATTAAACAAGAAAACAAAAGAAATTTATGATCATGACATTTGGTCAAATTGCAATCTCAGGCCTTAAAGATGTTAAAGCAATAATGAAATGAATAAAAAATCTTACCAGTAAACTGTAAAAAAATTCATGAAAACACAATCCAAGTACACAAAGTAAAAGATAAATGATGTGGTAAACAAGCTCAAAGTCCATCAACAGGTGTTTAAATGATCGAGTGAATGTTCCTCGGTTACCCATTAGACTCACAATGAAGATGCCTTTATTTAGTACCTGAAAAACCAAAGAAATAATGTCACCAAATGAAAACGTTTACAAGTGTTTCCTTTTATTATACAAGTGTATACTAACTTTAGCCTCCCTCTCTTTCTCTTATTTCAATATTACTACTAAGTTATGAAGAATATGAAATGTTATAGATCTTTTTTTTTTATTTAATATTTTCAAGTTTTCTTGCAGTTATGAAAGAGATGAGTGGTGAGGAGTCACAGTCCTATTGAAAAATGAGTTTTAAACAGATTTATTTGACCACTCTAGATCAAATTGGACCTAGGAGTAATAGCAAGGAAGAGGTACTTCAGCATCTCACCATCAGATGCAGTTTAGTGTCAAACCAGGGACCCCCTCCTTTTTGGGGGTCTAAGGAGGTGGTCTTACAGTTACTATGTTCTAAGCTCTGCCTACAGAGTACTTTTTAACTTTAGTCTTCAGTGACAGAATAACATCAAAAGAGAAGGAATGTTACAATGGAGAAAGACTTACGTTAAGAGCTCCTAATAGCCAAAGAGTTGGTTCTAATCCGACAGAGTATATTAGTCGCAAAATGGTGGATACTATCAGAGTTCGAATTCCTGAGGGCCGAGGGACCATGATAACTATAATTAGTGATACAACCATAGCAGTCCAAACAAGTCCCGAGAGACGGGGATCAAGTTCTGCTATAAGAAAAGATAAATCATAAAAAATTAGTAAATTAAAGTTATTTTTAAATAATTATAAAAAACAAGATGTAAAATTAATAAAGTTATTTTTAAAGTAAAATTACTCATTTCTAAATGAAGTTTTATTTTCAAATAAAAGAAAAATGATTTTTAAAAATATCTTAGAATATTAGTAAATCAAAATTTTAAAATAATCATAAAACAAAATGTGTAATTAATATCATTATTTTTTTAAATTACTCATTTCTTAAAAAAAAATTATTTTTAGATAATTAAAAAATTTAAAAGTGATTTTTAAAAATATCTTAAAATATGATTTTTTTAAAATGATTTTTAAAAATATCTTAAAATATTAGTAAATCAAAAAATAAAATAATTATAAAACAAAATGTGTAATTAATATTTTTTAAGTAAAATTACTCATTTCTAAAATAAAAAATTATTTTTAGATAATTAAAATATTCAAAAATAATTTTTTAAAATATCTTAAAATATTAGTAAATAAAAAAATAAAATAATTATAAAAGAAAATGTGTAATTAATATTGTTATTATTTTTAAGTGAAATTACTCATTTGAAAAAAAAAATTATTTTTTTAGATAATTAAAAAACTTAAAAATGATTTTTAAAAATATCTTAAAATATTAGTAAATCAAAAAATAAAATAATTATAAAAAAATGTGTAATTAATATTGTTATTTTTTTAAGTAAAATTACCCATTTCTAAAAAAAAAGAATTATTTTTTAGATAATTAAGAAATTTTAAAATGATTTTTAAAAATATCTTAAAATACTAGTAAATCAAAAAATAAAATAATTATAAAACAAAATGTGTAATTAATATTGTTATTTTTTAAGTAAAATTACTCATTTCTTAAAGAAGTTTTATTTTTTTAATTTAAAAATAATTTTAAAATATCTTAAAATACTAGTAAATCAAAATTGTTAGATGATTATAAAACAAGATGTCTAATTGATAATGTTATTTTTGAAGTAAAATTAATTATTTCTAAAACAAAATTTTATTTTTAGATGTCTTTTAATACATCAATCATAAAAACAGATTCTAAAGAGTTTAAAGCATTTTCTCTGGATTTTACACCAGAAATTGATTAACATAAATAAATGGAAAAATATCAGTTTAAAAAGAAGAAAGGTAAAAACATTCCAACATGGTTACTGCCACATGTGCTTCACATGGTACAAAAAGAAAATATTATTCTTTATAATTTTATTTACAAAAAACAAAGTAAAACGACTGTTGAAGTCTATTTGAAGTCTATTTGTTGAGTTATCTAACCTGCTAGCTGTAAATACGTAGTTACGTCCCTTGTCTTGTAGTAAAACCCAGGAGTTGTAATAAATGATGTTGATAGTGGATGCAAGTCTGTTGTGTTTGTTTGTTTGGGTTTTATGGCATATCAACCTTTGTAGGTTATTTAATACCAAATCCATTTTTATACTAATAAACACTTCTATTTCAAACAATTCAGTTTAGCATTAGTACCCAGTTTAATTGTCAAAACTATTTCTATTTCTAGCTATTCAGTTTAGTCAAAAAGTTCTAATTCAAACAATTCAGTTGAGTATAAGCATAGCCTTTGCTTCCACAAAGTTAAATTTCAAAACTGTTTTATTTCAAGCAATTCAGTTTAACATGAGTACAGTTTAAATGTCGAAAACAGTTCTATTTCAAACAATTCAGTTTAGCATACAAAAACAGTTCCATTTCAAATAACTCAGTTTAGCATAAGTATGCAGTTTAAAGGTTAAAACAATTCTATTTCAAGCAATTCAGTTTAGCATAAGTACACAGTTTAGTTCTATTTGACCAATAGATAGGACTCGATCAGAGTGGACCTGGGAGTGATGGCAATGAAGGAGTACTCCGCATCCCCAAAAGCTCCAGCATTACTGGAACCTCACCATCAGATTGTTTAGTATCATATCCAGGACACTCGTTTGGGTAGGGGGATCTTACCCCTAGGCAGAGAAGCAGTCAGCATATTCTATAGCCGCAGCCGACTGGACAAGTTGTTATGGAGTTGTAAGTAAGTAAAGTTGGTGACCATAGTCAAGGGTAACCCGAAGGCTCCCTTTTTGATAGCTACTACACCAAGGTGTAGGGGAGGGCGCTACTCCTTTCCTGGATTGCTCTACTTTACCCTTGATCCGTACCTTATAATGCTGAGTGTTAAGCAAGGAGGCATCAAGTACCATTTTTTGAGTCTTTGGTATGACTCGACCTGGGATTGAACCCAGGTCTCCCGGGCCATTGGCGAACACTCTAACCGCTAGGATGGGTCTATGTAAGGTTTTAAATATCAAAGATATTAGAGAACACATTGAGGATTTTTCAATATTACTTGAATTTAATCTAAAATAACCAATAAAAGAAAAATTATCAACTCTAATTTTTCTATTGATTTTATAACAACATAAAAATAGTATGTATAACGATTTTTATCATTAAGGGTTTTTGGACTATTGTCTTCATCTTTATTGTTATTTCCATGTTTCGGCCGATATGTTGTCTGGCCTTCTTCAGGTGTTTGTTGAACTCGGGAACATTCACGGAACTTCGAACTACATCCTTTATTGAATCCACGGGGGTCGCCTGTTCTGATTCCGTTAGCCATAACCGGGTAAAAGTGTTAAGTATTCCTGTATTGTTACTCGCCTGTAGTCAGGACTGAACCTGCAACCTCCAGATGATTGTCTCCTTAGAAGCTTAGGGAACCAACGCATATAACCGTTACGCCATGTGTCCTGCTGGCGTAACGGTTATAGGCGGTTACAATAACAATGAAGATGAAGACAATAGTCCGAAAACCCTTAATGATAAAAATCAACAAGCTTCGTCTCAGAAATTTAGACAACTAATATAAAGATTTTTGTTAGCAGAATAGCATTAAAATATTGTAACTTACAGAATAAAGCAATTTCCAAACCAATTTGCAAATTAATGACAGTGCAGGTTTATGTTTGCATTGACCCTGATTATTATAATTTCTCAATGATGATATATCTATTAAATACGAGAATAAGACAAAAGTTTTGCAGTATTTTAGTAAATGACCAAAGCAGTAAAAGCTGTGGGAGGTAACCGCTTTTGTTTGGACTATCATGGAAGTTAGTGCACAGTTACATTGTACATTCCTTCTCTGTATGAAATTTGAAAACCACTCAAATGAGTATACAACAAAGTCTAATTTGAGAACTTATGCTTTACAAGTTTCAACTTGGCCAAAATGCTAAGGAAACAACCAAAAACATTTGTTGTGTAAAAGGTGAAGGTGTAGTTGATCATAGTACCAGATGGTTCAAGAAATTTCACTCAGGTTGTGAGAACCTTAATGATTAGTTAAGGTCAGGTAGGCCTAAAACCATGGATTCCAAAAGCTATGCTCAAAGCAAGAGAGGCAAATCTGGCAAGTAGCACTCTAAGAGTTTCAGGCAAGCTTGACATCTCAAATTCTAGTGAGGTTTATCACCTTCACAATTTCAGCAAAAGCATCCAGAGTTGCTGAATTGTGCCCCATGTTACCAAAATATTGTAAAACATTTGATTCACCCTAGTATTTGTTAACTGTGTACACAAAAAAAAAAAAAAAAAAAAAAAAAAAAAGGCTGCACCTGGTTTGAAAAAGTTACTAACAAAATGTGTTTACAAATCATATATATATTTGATATATATGTACAAACAGGATTTGGCATTAAATAACCTACAAGTGTTGATATGCTATAAAACACAGCCAAACCAAAACACATATTTGATATATATGTATTAAGAGGAGCTGGCATTAAATAACCTACATAGGTTGGTATGCCATAAAACACAACCAAATCAAATGTTCACAATCTCAGCTAAAGCATCCAGAGCTGCCAAACTGTGCCTCATATGTCACTAAATATTGCAAAACTTTTGACTCACTATGGGTCAATATTAAATCTTCATCTAAATATAAAAAATAAATCTGCCATATTGTACCTGATATTTTTTGTAGTCTTAATTACTTATTGAGACACCCCTTACTAATGTTTAAATTTTCTGAACAGGATTAAAAACAGTTAAAAAGTTTAAAAGATGGACCCATAGTTATGAAAATCTTTTGAAATGATTATGTAAAAATCAAGTCTGAAATACCTTTTGTTGATTGTTCAAATGGATAGAAAAAGGCCACTAGCAAGTTCATTAGAACAGCTAAGTTGAAAGAAATGCTCCCCCAAAGCAGCATATGGCTGCTGAACCAGAACAGTAGGGAATTGGCTGAAAAGAGAAAATATTTTTATCATGGCATCAATAAAATGTATTTTTTAAAAAGATAAATACAATAAATATAAGTTTCATGTAAAAACTCAATGGAAGTACAATATACCAAGAAATTATAATCAACCGAAAAAGACATCAACACACAGCTAACAAAGGCGTGGACAGCTATCGATAGGCTTTCGATCATATGGAAATCAAACCTGACCGATAAAATGAAACGCAGTTTCTTCCAGGCGGCGGTCGTGTCGATACTGCTGTATGGATGCACTACTTGGACGCTGACTAAACGGCTGGAGAAGAAGCTCGACAGCAATTATACAAGAATGTACGGTCACCTACCACCTATCACGAAAACTATACAAGCTAGACAAACCAGACATGCCGGACACTGCTGGAGAAGCAAAGACGAGATCGTAAATGATGTGCTCCTGTGGACCCCTGCATATGGCCAATCAAAAGCAGGACGACTAGCTTGAACATTCATACAGCAGCTATGTGATGATACGGGATGTAACCCCGAAGACCTGCCGGAGGCGATGAATGATAGGGAGACGTGGAGAGAGAGGGTCAGGGATATCCGTGCTAGCCGCACGTCATGATGATGATGATATTAATCCTTAGAAAATGATAGACAGATAGATAGAATGATGTGATATGAACTCTTTTCTTTTTGATATTTTTCTTTTATTAAATAAATTTCAAACACTAATTACATCACATAGATTTGAGACTGAACACCACTAATAAAAACAGAATGTTTAAAACTTTTCACATATTTTTTTGTTTTATTTAACAAATAAAAATTCAGAAGATACATTACATATTTAAAGGTTAAATGTAAAAGAAAATTGAAAAAACAAAAATTAAATACTAACATTGGCAAATAATTCAACGATAAATAAAATTATTCTCTGAATTGTGTGAGTGTGTGTGTGTGTATTGTTACCACCTAAGGACCCTTTTTTAACTTGTCCTTAGGAGCAGACTTCATGTCTCCGTGAAATAGGAATAGAGTTTTCTGTACATCTTTATCTGGGTCATTTTGAATACAATCATGCATGACCCTTCTTATTGTATTCTCCCAACCCCTTTGGCTTTGCAGAGAGGGTTTCAAACTGCTGCCTGTTGGCCTTGTGATCCGGGCTCTACAGGTTAAGGTTAGAATGAATCCTGCTGTTGACAGAGGAAGATGTGCCTAAATTCTTCTTCCAGTCAAGGAACTCTCCTTTTTTCACATGCTATGTTCAACCATCTATTCAAGTCTTGTTACATCTGTTTTCGCTGGCCAAACTTAAGGAAATCTTTTAAACTTTGTAATCCATATCAATTTCATGTAATATATTTCTCTTTATAACTTTAATAGATTTCATGTTGATTTTAACCCATACATTATATTCAACCCTCTTGCTTACATGTTTTGTCTATTTTTAACTTTGTATGCCTCCTCTTCCCCTGTTCATTCCCCAGTAAATAAACTTAGTTTAGCATTTCAAACCCTTGTTTTACTTGGCTATTTTTTGTTTGTGTCAAAATTTTGTGTTATGATTGCTGGGGACCAGATATATTTCTAGACACTTACCCTAAATTTTGCTGTAGTCATAATAGTATATATATGTGTGCGTGTGTATGTGTTTGTCTTATCTGAGGACTTATTTTTTATAATATGTATAAACAGGCTTTGGCATTAAATAACCTATAGAAGTTGATATGCCATTAAACGCAACCAACCAACCATGTTATTATTTAAATGTATGAAACTGACAATAATTAGACTACTAGAGAGTAGGGAATAAACATTCATATTAGGTTTTATCCCAAATTACATTGTACATATCATTGAGGATTATGATAAAATACATTCTGACAAGGCTACAATAATATTTGTCAACTTTACCAAGGCCTTTGATTCCATTCACAGAGAGAAGATGGAGCAAATTCTACTCGCATACGGCTTACCTAAAGAAACCGTCGCAGCCATAATGATTCTCTATAGAAACACCAAAGTGAAAGTATGTTCTCTGGATGGAGACACAGACTACTTCGACCTTGTAGCAGGAGGACTGCAAGGAGACACAGTAGCCCCATACCTCTTTATCATCTGTCTAGACTTCAAGGAAAATGGTTTTGAACTGACAAAGAAAAGAAGCAGAAGGTACCCCGCAAAAACAATTACTGATGTCGGCTACGCCAATGACATAGCGCTTCTGGCAAATGCACCCGCCCAAGCCGAAACCCTACTGCATAGTCTGGAACATGCCACTACAGGCATTGGCTTCCATGTCAATGCACACAAAATGGAATATATGTGCTTTAATCAAACAGGCGACATTTCCACACAAAACGGTAGCTTTCTGAAACTAATTGACAAGTTCACCTACTTAGGAAGCAGTGTCTCCTCAACTGAGACAGACATCGATACACGACTAGCAAAGACATGGACAGCTATCAATAGGCTATCAGTCATATGGAAGTCAGACTTGTCCGATAAAATGAAATGCAGTTTCTTTCAAGCAGCGGTCGTGTTCATACTGCTGTATGGATGCACTACATGGATGCTAACAAAATGGATGGAGAAAAAGCTTGATGATAACTACACAAGAATGCTGTGAGCAATACTGAACAGGTCCTGGAGGCAACAACCCACAAAACAGCAGCTGTACGGCCACCTACCACTCATCAGTTAGACAAACCAGACATGCAGGATACTGTTGGAGAAGTAGGAACGAGCTCATAAGTGATGTACTCCTATGGACCCCCTCACATGGCTGAGCAAAAGTAGGGCGACCAGCTCAAACCTAAATACAGCAGCTCTGTGTGGATATGGGGTGTAGTCTTGAGGACCTGCCGGAGACGATGAACAATAGGGAGGGGTGGCGAGAGAAGATCAGGGATATCCATGCTGATGGCACGACAAGATAATAATGAGATGATGTTCTGTGACACCACAAATCAATTATTATGTTACAAAATAAAGAAACATGATCTTAAGATTACCTGAAAGGAAGGGGGAATAAATTGGTTGGTTGGTTGGTTTTGTTTTACGATGTATCAACCCTTTTTGGATCATCTAATGTCAAATCAAGTCATTTTGATGAAAGTATGTTTCAAGGTCTTCATATCTTCAAATATCTATTCATGGTGTATAGTAATTTCCAGATACTCATTTGTTTTTTTTATAGTCTTTCATATTGTTTATATTATATTGGTTAGGTCTTTAAATTTTTCCATATAGACCCACTGCTTTCAGGAAGGACATTATAACATCCACTTAAGTATTTTTAAAATAGTTCTTTCATACAGTTTGTGTTGTAAAATCTTTCTTTTGTAGGGGTCAGATCAATGCATTCAATGAGAATGTTTTATTGTGTATGCAGTCTGGCATGCATAGCATATTGTTTGCTCTTCTTCTTTAAGCAAGTAAGAATGTGTAATTCTTGTGTGACCTATGCACAGTCTGAATAATACAACTTCTTTTTGGCTTTTTCTGAAGCTTTCCTTCCATTCTCCTAGTATAGGCTTGATTTCTAGAAGTTTGTTATAGTTATTGCTGCTCCAGCAATGCTGCCTTTGTTGTAATATATATTTGTTTATTTTGATTTTTAAGTCTGTATATGGAATTTTAATTTTATTTCATGAACCATACTTAAGGCAGATCTAGCCACTTTATTAACTTGCTCATCTCCACTAATTTCTGTGTAACTTGGAATCCAACATAGCAGTATTTCATTGTCATCTGACATTTTTTCTAATTTACATAAGAGTTTTATAAGTGGGTTGTCAAGTTTCTTGCTTTTTAATGATGTTAACACTGACAAGTCAGAAAAAATAATGAATCTTTGATTTTTTTTTTTTAATCAGGTCAAGTGCCATATCTACTGTGCACACTTCCATATTGAATATGGAGCTATCATTTGGGAGATGTTTTTTTTAATCATTTTTCCATTGTATACTGCTGTGCATCCAGTTGTTTTCTGCTTAGAACCATCTGTAAGGATGTGTGAATGTCTAGGATATTTATCTTTAATTTTCTCTAGTTCTTCTTGGAAAATTAGCAGATGAGTTTTAGTCTTTTAGAGTTTGCAAAGAGTTAGAATCACTTTTGGAGTCTCTATGGTCCAAGGTGGGATTTTTGGTATTTGGATCGTGTTGTGTCTTTTTGTTAAATTCATTCTTGCTTCTTCTTTTATTGTTTCCATCTGGAGGCCAAAATGTTTTATAGCCTTTTCACCCCTTTCAAATAGTTCCCGACATTTTGGGTGAAATGCATCATCATATGCAGGATTAGATGGGCATGATTTTGATTTAACATAAAACTGAAGAGCCAATTTATTGCTTCTGATATTTGCTAGTGCTTCGTTAGCCTCTGCATATAGACTCTCAACTAGAGATGTTTTGAAGGCTCCAAGTACTAATCTTAGGCCTCCATGGTAGATCGAGTTAAGTATTTTTAGATAGGTCTTTCTTGCAGATTGGTATATAAAATTACCATAACCCAGCTTCAATCTAATCAATGACTCCAATTTCAGTAGAGTTTTTCAATCTGTTTCCCACTCCATATAATGTTCTACTGCATTTAGCCTTCAAATATTTCAAGTGGGGAATAAAGTTCAGTTTCTTATCAAATCTGATTCCAGATACCAAACCAATCTGTCATTTATCATCCTCTCCATTATTTTACAAAAACAGCTAGTCAGTGAAATTGGTCTATAATTTTGAAGATCTGAGTTATCTTTTCCTGGTTTTGAATTTGTATTACTGTGGTTTGTCTCCATTATCAGGAAACTTACCCTTTGTTTATAGTTTGTTATATATTTTTAAGATCAGATTTAATGATTCTTTAAATAGTTGTCTCAAGAATTCATAGTGGACCTCGTCCAGTCCTACAGCAGTATTATGAGATCTTTTTATAGCATCTTTTAATTCTCTTAGTGAAAATCAGCTATTGTAATTTTCCAGGTGTTTTGATTGGAAGTTTAACTTTTACTTTTCTGCGTTTTGTTTGACAGTCGTAAATTTTGGTTTGTCGTTTTGACTAGATGAATTTTGAGAAAATGTTTCAGCTAGTAAATCAGCCAATATTCTTTTTGTCAGTTATTGTGCAATTGTTTTTGGTGAGGTGTTTTATTTACATTGCCTGATATTTACCCATAATTTTCTAACATATCTTTGCCAGCATTCTTTTTTGCTGTCTAAAACCCTGCGGGCTTTAGCTCTATTTAGTTTATACTCTATCAGATTGGAGGTGGTTGGCTCTTTTCGAAACTTCTTTAGAGCCGCTCTTCACAATCTGATAGCTTTTGGGCATCCCTTGTCAAATCAGGGTCTGTTGTGTTTATTTAGAGTTGAGTTTTTAGGAACACAGCCTTTGGCTATTTCAATTAGCATTTCTGTGAAGTGCTCTACTATGTCATGGTTTGTCTCTATATGGATCAGCTTATTTTTACATTTTTCCTTGAATATTTCCCAGTTGGCCTTGTCTAACTTCCAGCAGGGTATTTTTTCACTGCTGGATTCTGTGCTTTTGTTCAGGATGGAGAAATGATCACAACCACAAGTGTCATCATGTACCTTCCAAGTAAAGTCCATATAGACTGTGGGGTTGCATATAGTTAAATCAATGGCCAAGTGATTTCCGCTAGATGGGTTGACATATGAAAGTGCGCCATTGTTAAATAGGCACATATCATTCTAATTCATGATCTTTTTTAGAATTTTGCCATTTTTGTTTGTGTCGTTGCACCCTCATAGTGTACTGTGACTATTAAAGTCCCCTAATAAGATGAAAAACAGTTTCTTCCAAGCAGCGGTCATATCGATACTGCTGTATGGATGCATTACTTGGACGCTAACTAAACGGCTGGAGAAGAAGCTAGACGGCAATTACACAAGAATGTTGCGAGCAATATTGAACAAGTCCTGGCGGCAACACCCCACAAGGTACCAACTATACGGCCACCTGCCTCCCATCACGAAAACTATCCAAGTTAGACGAACCAGACATGCAGGTCACTGCTGGAGAAGCAGGGACGAGCTCATAAGTAATGTACTCCTATGGACCCCCACATATGGCCGGGCAAAAGCAGGACGACCAGCTCGAACATACATCCAGCAGCTATGTGAGGATACAGGATGTAGCCCGGAAGACCTGCCAGAGGCGATGAACGATAGGGAGGAGTGGCGAGAGAGGGTCAGGGATATCCATGCCTGTGGCACGACATGATGATGAATAAGATGAAAGGTTTGGGCAATTGATCAACTAGCTTCTTTACTTCATTTTCATCTATGTCATCACTTGGTGGAATATATATTGAACATATATTCACTGCTTTATGCAGTATGGTATTGATGGTAACTGCTTGGATATATGTCTTTATGTTTACTTTGCTGTGTGGTGTGTCATTTCTAATCAGAACGGATACTCCTCCAGAAGCCCTGCATCCGGAGTCATCAACGTAATTAAACAGCTGATAATTCTTGATAATGATTTTATCACCTGGCTGGAGGAAGGTTTCCTGGAGGTAGATAACTGCAGGATATTATCGCATTATTAATAGAAGTAATTCATTGATATCTGCTTTCAATCCATGACAATTCTACTAGATTATTTTTTGACTCATGGTTAATCAGTTTGGATTAATGTTTTGTTTTTGATCGGTTTTTGGTTTGATGGTTTTGAATTTTTGATCTGCTATGTCCATTACTTCTAGTCCCTCAAATCTGTTCTGTGTCAAGTTTAATTTTATTTTTGGTCATTCAGTCTGTTTAACTGGAGATTTTCTCCCTGGATCTTTCTTTTGTTGGATTTGAGTCAGGACTATTTTCCTTGGCTGTTCATCAGTACAGTCAGTAGGTAGATTTTCGTTATTTCAGAGTGTTTTTATCTTGTGAAGAGTTATCCGGTTGGGTGGGCAGTATATTGAGACACTTTCCCCCCTTCATCTTTTGTTTTCACCTTTAGTTCCTCGAGTTCTGCTCTTAAGGTTTTCATAAAGTTTAGCCAGTCCCCTGGTCTAAGCTCTAGCAGTTTCCAGACAAGATTTTGGTATTTGCTTGTTGATTCTGTACCAGTTCTCAAGGATACTTCTTGAGAATAAGTTTTATCTCTGTTTGTAGTGTCAACTATCTTCTGTGCCTCTCAGAAAGATATGTTTCTGGTGTATTTTACAGACAGGATCACTCTCTTTTTTTGCAAGTTTTTGCATACACTGGGTGGTCTCCATCACAGTTTGCATATCTGTGAATTGGTTGTTGGTTGGTTTTTATGGCATATCAACTTTTATAGTTTATTTAACGCCAAATCCATTTTTATGCAAATAATCAGTTCTATTTCAGACAATTCAGTTTAGCATGAGTACACAGTTTGTCAAAAACATTTCTATTTCAAACTATTCAGTTTATTTAAACAGGTCTAATTCAATTAGTTCAGCTAATTCAGTTTAGTATAAATACATATTTGTTTACTCACAGTTAAATGTCAAAACAGTTCTATATTAAACAATTCAGTTTAGTGTAAGTAGAGTTTCAACGTCAAAAACAGTTCCATTTCAAACAATTCAGTTTAGCATAAGCACACAGTTTAAATGTAAGTACAGTTTAATAGTCAAAACATTTCTATTTCAAGCTATTCAGTTCAGTCAAACAGTTCTAATTCCAGCAAATCAGTTTAGCATAAGCATGCAGTTAGTTCTATTTAACCCATAGATAGGGCCCTATCAGGTGCTACCATTCTGGGCTAGAGTGGACCTGGGAGCAATGGCAATGAAAGGGTGCTCCACATTCCCCAAAGCTCCAGCATCACTGGAACCACACCATCAGATTGTTTAGTGTCATATCCAGGACACTCATGGAGGGGGTCTTACCCCTCTGCAGAGGTGCAGTCAGTGTATTCTACAGTCCCAGCCGACTGGAGAATGCATATCTGTTAGTTTTCTTGCATTCCTCTGTAGAGTAGTTGGGGTCCCTTTTTCCACAAATACTCCTTCAATTACATTTGTCTTTGTGATGTCCATACTTGTGGCATTTATAGCACTGGAGGGGATTGGGAATAAATTGTTCTACCATTTCCATTGTGAAGCCAATTTTTATTTTTGGTGGGATTGTTGTCAAATCAAAAGTCATAATGTAGGTGTTTGTTCGGATAATTTTATCATCCCACTTTATTGTGACTCTTTTCACTTCTGTCACTCCTTGTGGTATCAATTCTTTCTTTACCTCCTCTAGAGGAGACAAGGAGAGCTCTTGACTTCTCACCACCCTCTTAGATGTATTAAGGTTTTGGTGAGGGTAGGCAATTATTTTTTTGCTATGAAAAAATCTTTATTTTTAGCAGAAAATCTGCATGCTTTTTTCTTTCTACCTCTACTAGGAGGTTTCCATTTTTCATTTTTTTTAAAACTGTTTTAGGCTTTAGATTTGTTGATATTACTCTTTCTGTAACAAAAAAAGACAAATTTGCTAGTGGGGAGTCATCCTGAGATTTCAAGACAATAAATCTTGGAAACCAACTGATCCTATTTACCAACTCCTCTGCTCGGGCAGGATATGACACAAGGTCAATTTTTGAGCAGAGTTTAACAGGTTTGAATTCTGAGTTTTCCTTCTCCTAGACTAGTTGCCTCACCAAGGCTGAAGAACCCAGTCTGTCCTACTATTTACCCATAGCTGGAGGGAGAATAATTGGATTCATACCTTTCTCAAGGGTATTAGTGCTATGTGAAATGCAATCATTCTCATCCAGGATTTGAACTCGAGTCACCGTGTCCATTTCCTATGACAATAACCATTACACCACGGGCACCTCTGGAATGTTTGGAAACTAACTGATGTGTTCATCTTCACTTTCTAAACTTATATCACTAACATTTCGTTTTGTTTTTTATAAGAGGACATCATAAGTGGTATTTTATTTTTCAATGGTCCTATGCTTCACCACCCACCATGGAGTCTAACTTGTGTTGGGAATAAACCAACCAAGAGGAAAACCCATTTGCCTTGGTTGAGATGGGGATACAATACCAGTATACTCACGTAAAGAGCATGATTCTAAGCGTCAGTCAGATTCTGGTTTTTATCACTCTACAATCTAACGGTGGTCAAAAGACCCTTCCTCTCAGCACAATTGATCCTCAGCCCCTACCCTCTAGCATGTATAAGATAAAGGGTTGGGAATTGTTCTGCAAGAGCAGATTGGATAACACATTCGGGATAAAATAAACGTGTGCTAGGGCTTGATGAGACCAGGCCGATCCGACCACTGGTCGAACCAAGTAAGGGCCAAAGTGGTGTGTTGCAAGCCATTGACCACTGTCGCTGGATCAATGAATGCTCAACCACCAGGATTCTGTCCTAGTGCCTTACAGGTTACCACCCACGGCCAACAGGTGGCCCCATTGGTGGGGTGGGTCTTACTTCTCTGCAGAGGTGCAGTCAGCGTATTCTACAGCTCCAGCTGACAGGGCAGGAGGGAGTAATAAGATTATTAATCTGCTTAAATCCAGTAACAAATTTGGATCATCCACAGACACACAATGTGCTTTGGATGCAGTTTTGTAAACATTAGGGGAATGTGAATCCATCTCACTATAATTTGATGCTGAAGTTGACAATGATGTAAATCTGGATCTGAGATAAACTGATTGAAAGAAACCAGTGTAAGAAGAACTACCACAGTACATACACTGGCTTCTTTTGTTTGCCAACTCAACGTACCCAATGTGAAAGAGAATGCAACTCAAGGCAAAGATCATCATTGTTTGATGGTTGCACAGACTGGCATGTTGTAACTGATTTGGAATGTCAACTTGCATTTCCAACTAAAATAACATTAACTGTCTAGCATCCAAATATTTTTATTTAATCCATTAATTGAAGGAAAGTTTTCAATGTTGAATTAATGGTCCCTTTTGGGCACATCAGAGTAAGTTGCAAGAATTATGTGTCAGAAATAGCTGGATAACAAATATATTTCCTATAGCGGTTGGATACTGAGTTTTCACTACCAACTCAATCGCCACATACCTGACTAATCTTAGATTTTCACTTGTTAGACTAGTGAAAATATATACATAAAATCCAGAATAAGGCCCTAACTGTACCAGCATGAATATAGCATTCCCAAAGAGTGATGACAAATTAACAAAGCTTGGTGGTATTGCAAAATACTGCTGGGGTGCCATGGATTAGTAGTAATGTTACTCTGGCTTTGAAACTATGCTTGAACTGGTTATCATCTGATGAAGACCTTGTTGGATGCTATACTGCTGTTTATAAATCAGTCATTGTATAAATCTATTATTGCATCTTCTTATATGATCCAAGGAGGAAATCCAAAGGGTAGGAGTATCCAATATGAGTGCTCAATACTAACGGCTATTGATGTATAATTGATTTGGGGTTAATGATACATCAATACTCAACGTGTAGAGCAAATCATATATATGAAAAATAATATATATAATATCTTCAACTTTTATTAATTTTTTCTTGTTTAAAAAATCGATAAAATAAATAATTCTAAAATAAAAAAAAATAAAAATATAGAATTTTTTTTCAAATTTCATTCTCACTGGAAACAATATGAAAACATTTAATTAAAATTTTGAATATCTCATCTGAAGAAGGTTTTTATATATATATAAAAAAAAAACAAACTTATATGTTAATCTTATAAGAACTTGGAAGAACCAGAAATAAATTTATAATGATACAAAGAAAGTGAATTTTTTTCTTTTTGTCTATATATATATATATATATATATATATATATATATATATATATATATACACACACACACACAGAGAAATTGATAACAAGGTAATCCAAGTTGAAGGAGAGATTTATTGAGAAGCAAAGTCGGCACTATAGCATTTCAGTTCTAATGAACCCTCATGAGTGATGGATGTTTGAAAATACAAAATCTAGGGAAAATTTATATTAAGGAAAAAAATCAAAAGCAGCCAACTTTTTCTGATATACAAATTTTCCTTAGGTTTTTGTATTTTTAAACATCCATCTTTGATTTAACATCACTAATATCATCCCTCACTCCTGTTGATAGTTCATTAGAACCAAAATGCTATAGTGTCGAATTTGCTTTTCAATAAATCTCTCTTTCTACTTGGATTACCTTGTAATCAATTTTCTCTACATATTGTCAGACTACACTTCATTATTTACTTCCATATATACAGTAGTGGAAATAAGTATAAGACACCCCATTAAATTCTTAATAATTTTCTTATTACTGTACAAATTCCTCAGAAAATTTGTGTGTGGTACCTAGATCTGATGGGTATTAGTATACATATTCGATTTTATAACAGCTTTCCACCAAAAAAAGGTATTAAGAAAAATACATTTTCAAGGGTGGAAATAAGTATAAGACAGTTTTGAAAATTTGTATTCAACATCAAAATTGTACAAAATTCAATATTTACATTTATTCCCTTTCAATTGTAATACTTCAACACATTTGTTTTGGATTGAATAAGTAAGTTTTCTGAGAGTTTCAGATGGAATTTCATTCAAAAACTGTTTAATGCAAGATTTTAAAGTTTCTCTATCTTCAAATTGACGTTTATTTTTGCATACTCTTCTTGACAAGATTCCCCACAAATTTTCTATTGGGTTTAAATCTGGAGATTTCATGGGCCAGTCCAAAACTTCAATAATTTTTTTGTTTTAAACTATATATATATATATATATATATATATACACACACACACACACACACACACGAGAGAGAGAGAGAGATTTATATGTCGTTATTTAGATATTAGTTTTAAAACATTCTGTTACTGAGAAAAAAATAACAAACCTCTTAGTTGTCGTTGCCACTTCATTTCAGCAAACATGTCCTCGTGTCTCTCAAAGAAATCTGCCACTTTGCTTCCTTGGTCATCTCGTTCAGCAGTATAATAGACTTTGTTCTTTGTTTCATCAGTTAGATATTCGCAGATTTCTGGGATGGGGAAAACAATTCTCTCCAGCGTTCTATCATTTCTCACAATCTGAAAAATTAGTTTTGTTTTCTTTTTAAAAGATGTTCTGTAAAGAATGCTCATATATATTATATTTTGCTTTAATTGATTAATTTCAATGGCATGTAAACCCATCTAGGATTATTTTATGCCAAGAGATCATGTAATAGTAGTCATTATACATTCATATTTACATTTTTTATGTCGTCGTTTCTTAGGAAATATTTTTTGCACAAAAAATGAAGTTTTGTTAATTACATTTTTTTGGTGGAAAGTTGTTATAAAATTGAATATATATTCTAATACACATCAGATCTAGGTACCACACACAAATTTTCAGAGGAATTTTTGCAGTAATAAGAAAATTATTAACAATTTAATGGAGTGTCACATTTATATATATATATATATATATATATAAGCACATTCGTCTAGTGGGTAGAGTGTTTGTCAATGGCCCAGGAGACTGGGGTTCAATCCCAGGTTGAGTCATACCAAAGACTCAAAAAATGGTACTTGATGCCTCCTTGCATAACACTCAGCATTACAACATATTTATAAGAGATTTATATGTCTTTATTTAGATATTAGATTTTAAATCCAGCCAAATACAAATAATTTTTAAATAGATCTATTTTGACTAAGATGGGACCCTAACAGGTACAACCAACTTCAGATCAAAGTGGGCCTTAATATTAATGATTTATACACAATTATATGGTTTCAAGTAACTATTCCTACCTAATAATAATTTGTTTGCACAGAGTTATATGGTTTCAAGTATTTCTATTTAATTGAAATTATTTACAGTTAAAGGGTTTCAAGTATACAACTAATTTTTAAACAGATCTATTTGACTCATAGATGGGACCTGTCACAGTAGACCAGAATAGACCAGAGAATAATAGCAATGAAGGGATACTCTGCACTCCCCAGGCCTCCAAGAACTGGAGCCTCACCATTAAAGGTAGTTTAGTGTCATAGCCAAGGTTAGGTTGGTTTGTTTCCTTTGTTTAATGTCATATTAACCTTTGTGGGTTATTTAATACCAAAGCTATCCTTGGAGAAGAACAGTTGTGATACTTTGAAACCCATAACTTAAGGGATAAGAGAACTCATACCTTTCCTAAGGGTATTCATTTGAAAGTGAATATAATAGCATAACTGGAGTTTGAACTTGCTCACTTTGAGGCTGCAGTCTAGCATTTTAGCCATTATGCCATGGGGGATTACTCTACTCAAGGTTAAGTTAGGTAATTTTTACTTAGTAGCATATTACCCCTTGGGGTCATTTAATGCTGAAACCAGTTTTACTTTTCTTTGATTTTTTTAAAAATTTATTTTAAGTATTTGCTGATGGGTGAGGGTTATTTCATATCTCTCTTGGTTTCAAAAAAATCATTTGTAGAGAATTTGTTTTGGATTTTTTTTATTTTTTTTATTTTTAAATGGTGTTTAAATTTTCTTGTATAGCTCTACCTTTTTTTAATTTAGATACTCTATTATATTGTTTGAATCAGTTTAAATAAATAGTTCTTTTTTTTTTTTTTTTTTAGATAGTGTACTACATCGTTTGAATCAGTTTAAATAAATAGATCTTTCTTTTCTTTTTTTAAGGTACTGTATTATATTGTTGGAATCAGTTTAGATAAATAGATAAATAGATTTTTAAAAAGTTTTTTAGATAGTGTACTACATCGTTTGAATCAGTTTAAATAAATAGATCTTTCTTTTCTTTTTTTAGGTACTGTATTATATTGTTTGAATCAGTTTAAATAAATAGATTTAAAAAATCTTTTTTTTAGATAGTGTATTACATCGTTTGAATCAGTTTAAATAAATAGATCTTTCTTTTCTTTTTTTTAGTTACTCTATTATATTGTTTGAATCCATTTAAATGAACAGATTTTATTTTATAGTATTGAATTAGTTTAGAGAGCTATCGCAATGCAAAATAATAATTATTTGAGTCTAATTAATTTCAAAGAAAAACTTCATCTTCAGACACATTGTTTTTATATATGAACACAATATTGGAGGTTTAAATTTTTTTAACATTGTAAACATGGTATCACATGGGGTGTTAGAACTTCACGTTGGGTGTTGTAACCATGGTTACAACACCCAACATGGCATGACACCATGTTTACAACGTTAAAAAAATTTGAACACCCAACATGTTCATTTATTAAAAAAAATGTCTCTGACAATGAAGTTTTACTTTGAAATTAATTTGACTCAAATAATTATTATTTCACATTCCAACAGCCCTCTAAATTAATTCAATACTATAAAATAATTTGTGCAATGCTTTAAGCAAATTACAAAATACTTTTAAATACATAAATCTTTCTTTAAAAGTTATTTGTCCGATAATAATTTGAATAGTTCAAACTAAAATCACTGCAGTTTTCTTATATTTCATTGTGTAGGTCTCTTTAACATGCAGTGCCTATTATTGCAGGGGAAGGTGTGGGGGTCATTTTTAGAAAGAATGAGTGTATAATATATGCATACCCTATCCAGATTCTAGCCGGAACCATTTCTTCCCTTCTTAGTTTTCTACATCCTGTATACTATTTACCAATGGTTGGTTGGAAATTGTAGACTTTTTGTTTCTTTTACAACCATTCTGTATTTCCTGTAATTCTTTTTATTGATAAATTTGCAGATGGTTGGTTTCAAATCTGTCGGATTTTTGTAGCTTTATTTGTTATGATTTCATGGCAACTGTTTTCTTTTTCATTCCTATAGATACTGATGTGGCTCAGTATCCAACACAGGATAATGGATTCATTTTTGAGGAGAATGTTCATTCTATTTATCAACTTATCAGTTAATGCACTTGTTAGGTCTCTGTTTTCAATGGTATTTGTGTGGATTTCCAGTCCAAGAAGAATATATATATATATATATATATATATATATATATATATATATATATATATATATATATATAGGTACCGGACATTGGCCTAGCGGTTAGAGTGTTCGCCAATGGCCTGGGAGACCTAGGTTCAATCCCAGGTCGAGTCATACCAAAGACTCAAAAAATGGTACTTGATGCCTCCTTGCTTAACACTCAGCATTATAAGGTACGAATCAAGGGTAAAGTGAAGCAATCAAGGGAAGGAGAAGCGCCCTCCCCTACACCTTGGGGTAGTAGCTATCGAAAAGGGAGCCTTCGGGTCACTCTCGACTATGGTTGCCAACTTACTTTATATATATATATATATATATATATATACACACACATTTAAAATTATATCTAGAGATAGGTGATCTCTGCACTGCATATTGAGGTGTCAATACAGTAGGTGCTTTAGGTCATACTCAAAACACCCATTTTTAAGTGGGTGGGTTACCCCTCTGTATTCTAAATCCTACCAACCAAGTGGTTTGGTTTGACTGGTTTTTAGGGCACATCAACCATTGTAGATTATTTAATGCCAAATCCTCTTTATACATATATTTTATATATATATGATTTGGTTGGGTTGGGTTTTATGCATATCAACTATTGTAGGTTATTTAATGCCAAATCCCTTTTATACACATATATATTAAATATATGATTTGGTTTGGTTGAGTTTTACCAACAGGGTGGATTTTGCTTTGAGATTCCTTCTTATTTCATACTAATATTTCTTAATCTAAGGATTAAAAGTAACTGAATTAAATTAACATAAAACAATATTATAAGGTAATTAAGAATATTACTGATGAATAAATAAATACTAGGGTGAGTCAAAAGTTTTGCAATATTTTGGTATATGCTAGTCGGCATCACGTATATCACATGACTGAAGCAGTTCAAGCTATGTAAAATAGCTTGTTCCGCTTAAGAATTTTAGGACAATTTAAATCTTGTGCAGAAAATCGGCCTTAAGGTGGGTTTTCCACAATATTTTGCTTTTTCATTGATAACCCCCCCCCAAAAAATAAAAAAACAAACAAAAAAACAACAAATAAATCAAAATCATTTTTACTCACTTCAATTTGGGCTGTATGTTTGGCATAGAAATCCAAGGCTTGATCTCCATAAATGTCTTTACCAGTGGGTTTAAGTAAACTGGCCAGTTCTTTATTGTGTTGTGAGAGCTGGACAAAAAAAAAAAAAAAAAAAAAAAAAAAAAGATAAATTCTTAAAAAAAATGAATAAATCAAAAAAACTTTAAAATACTCAAATATAGAACTAATAGTCCAGATTAAAAGGTAACATAAAACTAAACTTTTTTTTTTACCTTATTTTTCTGTTGCAGATATCATTGTAGAACAAAAAAGTTTTTGTAAGCTTCGGCCGGCTTACCAAAACCTTTCATTCCAAAATGATACCTGCATCCGAAAAATAAGGTCTAAAAAAAAGTTCAACTTCAGGTTAGCCTTACCTCACTTTTAATCAGGACTATAAGGCATCAAAGATAAGAATACTTTTCGATAAGTGAGAGTTACAAATTAAAGATCAGTAAATTGATCAAATTTTGAAGAGAAAACTGTGTCAATATTAAGTGTTCAGTTCCGGTAATTATTTCTTTATAAGACACACTAATGTTAAGGGTGTATGTCATATGTAAGAACTGTATAATTAACTTTTTCCTGGTCATATATTTAAGATGGGATGAGAAGAAAGTAAGTTATATAGATAATGGCTGAACTAATATGTTTCGTGCCATTACAGAGAAATATACACTGGGACGTGTTTGCTGATAATTTTGTTTCTCCTAATGCGAGTTTATTTTCGCTGCAAATAGCTACATGTTTTGTGAACATTTCTGCTCTAAATACTGTGTAAATTTTGTGTTTTAAGACATAATTAAAATTATATAAATTCTTATTTTTAGCCAATACAAACCAATAAAAGCTTGAAAGTATTATACATGAGAATTTTATTTTCCTGAATTTCACCGTCCAAAATTAGAGTACCTGTTATACATAAATGATTATGGTAAAGTCAAAAGCAAATCCTGACAATGTTTTTAAAAATGAAAGTGTTAAGCCACTTTACAATTCACACATTTATGTGTTGTTCTTAAAAATCAATTAAAACAAACTTTCTTTTATGATGTAAGTAAAATCTAACTTAAAAAATAAGGTTTGGTTTTTGTTTAGTGGCATATCAACGTTTGTGGGTTATTTAATGCCAAAGACATTCTTCTAGAAGAACAGTAGTGGTATTATTTAATTCATAGCTGGGAGGATAAGGAGGATCATACCTTTCCCCAAGGGTATTTGTCCGAAAGTGAACGTAATAGTGTGACTGGAGTTTGAACTCACGTACTATGATTCTACTGTTCAATGCTTTAACCATTACCAATGGTGACACCCCAATGTACTGTAATACTTCTGATGCTTTATATATTTACGCATTAAATGGTATACATGTTTATATGGGTTTATCTTGCCTTTCCTTTCTGATTATTTAGTGTATCAATTGATATAATAATGCTAATGTTGGACCTTGATATGTATGGTTTGGTTTCTTTGTTTTATGGCATATCAACCTTTATAGGTTATTTACTGCCAAATCTATTCTCCTAGAAGAACAGTAGTGGTACTATTTAACTCATAGCTGGGAGGATAAGGAGGTTCATACCTTTCCCCGAGGGTATTTGTCCGAAAGTGAACGTAATAGCGCGACTGGAGTACGAACTCACGTACTACGATTCCGCAGTCCATCACTTTAACCATTACACCACGAGGACACCCCCGTTGATATGTAGGAATGTGACTAAATATATATGTATGTATTGAATAATATATGTATGTAATAATATATAAAAATATATATGCGTTAAATCTTATATATGTTTATGAATTTATCTTGCCTTTCTTTTATGTTTATTTAGTGTTTGGCCCAGCGGTTAGAGTGTTCGCCAATGGCCCGGGAGACCTGGGTTCGATCCCAGGTCGAGTCATACCAAAGACTTTAAAAATGGTACTTGATACCACCTTGCTTAACACTCAGCATTATAAGGTACAGTTCAAGGGTAAAGTGGAGCAATCCTGGGAATGGAGTAGCGCCCTCCCCTACACCTTGGTGTAGTAGCTATCGAAAAGGGAGCCTTCGGGTCACCCTCGACTATGGTCGCTAACTTTACTTACTTACTAGTGTTAGTGTATCAATCAACATACTAATGCTAATGTTGGACTTTGATAAGTAGGAATGTGACTAAATATTCTCTGTAACACCAAATACCAGTAATGTCTCTGATAACCGATAACAATTCCAATATCAGTGTTGTTTATGGGAAAACTAATCAAGAATTAAAATATTATTGAGCAAATTCTAACACATTAAAAGAAAAAGAAAGGTAACAAGGCAAACAATGTAACAGTTATATGAAGTGGTTACCTGATGGGCTAAAATGAAGATGTTATGGCCAACTGCCTTGGGGGAAGCTTCTCCCTCATCCCTGCATTCATCTTCATCATCTACTGTATCCTCCGAATGGAAAGCAAGTTTGGCTACATCCACCTGGGTTTGTTGTTAAAGCAAAGATTCATTATGGAAAGGTCAAAGTTAAAAAGGAACAAAAATAATCTTAGCAAGTTTTCTAAGAAGTCATCAATAGTCAAAATTCTGCATCACAAGGAAAACTGTTCAAAAAGGAAAATGAATTAAACTTTACAACCACCAAAGTAATTGATAAAAAAAAAAAAATAAGGAAAAAGCATTAGAAATGATGATTAGACAATTGGAAAAAAATTCAAGTTTACTTTTATTTATGTTGTCTTTTTGTTTTATTATTTAAAGTTATTTCTTTAATTCAGTAACCATAAATTTTCTAATATAACTATAGACATATAGAACATATGGCTCATAAGTATTTGAGCAGATTTGGTTTCGAGGGTTAAAAACTAGAATATGACTCAAAAAGAATGACATTTTTATCATTATAACAAAACATGCATTTAATCATGTTTTGTCATTTTGAACAGACAATTTATGAAAAACACTTAATAGATTGATTTTAACAGCATATCAACCCGTCTAGGGTTATTTTATGCCAAGAGGCTAGGTTTGGTTTCTCTCTTTAATAACATATCAACATGAAAGTGGTGATTATAGCAAATGAATTTGTCAAGACATGGTAGTTGTCAAAAACAGCATTTCCTTATAAACAAAAGTATTTGAATAGCATTTCTATCCCATAATAATAAAAAAATTATGTGATTCTAAAAATGGCTACTTAAATTTTGTTAGCCAATATTTAAGTTGTCAATTAGAATATATTAGAAATTAAATTGAAAAATAATTCAGTTTTTACTTAATCAACAATCCAAGTTAGTAATTGATTAATTTTAACAAGATGTCAATCTGTCTAAACAGATTCTCTAACCTTTAGGCACAAAGTTTATGCCTTGAGGTTAGGTTTGGTTTGGTTTCTTTGTTTAATGGCATATCAACCTTTGTAGGTTATTTAATACCAAAGCCATTCTCCTAGAAGAACAGTAGTGGTACTATTTAACCCATAGCTGGGAGGATAAGAAGGTTCATACCTTTCCCAAGGGTATTTGCTTGAAAGTGAACGTAATAGCACGACTGGAGTACAAACTTGCTAACTACGATTCCGTAGTCCATCGCTTTAACCATTACACCACAAGGACACTCACCGCCTTGAGGCTAGGGAATTGTGTTCATATTTAATTTTTTTGTGGAGTTGTTTAATTCTTTTTTTTGGCACACAATCCTATTGAATATCTTTGTTTAATGGCACATTAGCCTTTGTAGATTATTTAATGCCTAAGCCATCCTTGTAGATTTAGTATGAGTCATTTGTTTGCACACAGTTTAAATGTCAAGCAGTTCTATTTGACCTACAGAGTACTCGGTGTTCCCCAAAGTTCCAATATTACAAATGATTTAATGTTATGTGGTATCAAGCATTTCTATCTAATACAAACAATTTTCAAATTGATTTTTTTTAGATCTATTTGATCCATAGATGAGACCCTAACAGGTACAATGACTTCAGGTCAAAATGGAAATGAAAGTGTACTCTATACTCCTCCAGACCTCCAGAAATGGAGCCTCACCATCAAATGCAAGTAAGTGTCATACCCAGGATACCAAGTTAATGAGAAAGAAGAAATATCCTTTGATAATATTCTGATAACATATGAAATAGAATGTGACATGTTATAAATCACATAATATCCTTGTGTTTTTCAATATTAAACAGTATCAAATTCAAGCAAATAATTAAATTCATTACTATATAGTTTAATAATTATCAAGGAAGATCTATATCAAGCCATGACAGCTTTAAATCTAAATCTCTTTCAATAATCAAATAGCTATGAACAAAAAAAAATCTCATTAAAACATTATAAATAGTTTTTAATAATTTCTTGTAAGGAGACAGTAAATAGTTGTTTCCCTCGGGGAATGGGTATGTCCATTAGGTGGCTTATGAACTCTCACATGACAATCCTAGAAATTCATTTTCATTCTCTTTTGCCTCTGTTCTTTGAACAGTAAAGACATTATCTATTGCTCCTGTGATGGCCATTTGACTCTCCAACATTATTAAGTATTTTTTTCATAACTAACTGTATGTATATTGTGCATGTATTAAATGTTTCTAATGTTTTTTTAAGGAAATATGTTACATTTTTAAAATAAATTTTCAAACACTAATTACATCACAGTTTTGAAACAGAATGCCACTAATGAAAATAGAATGTTTAAAACTTTCTCATTTTTTCATTTCATTTAACAAATATAAGATTTGATTTAAATAAAATTCAAAAGATTCTACAGCATATATTCAAATGCCCTGCTGAAGGTTTAATTTTTAAAAGTCAAAACATTTAACATTGGTAAATAATTCAAACTATAAATAAAATCCCCTGAAGGTCTTACGTTTTTTCATATTTGTACATTTTTATTAAATGTTTCTGAATGTATAAATAAGCTTATATTGTCTTTCCTTCCATTTATTCAGTGTTAGTATATCACGGATATACTAATGCTAATATTAGTCCTTGGTGAGTGGGGACACAAGTAAATATCCTCCTGAACATCAACCAGTACCAAATACCAGTAACATCTCTGTTACAGGTAATATAACTGGATTACATACAGAGATCAATACATGCACAGGTACCAAAATAATATTGTCTTTCCTTCCATTTATTCAGTCTTAGTGTATCAATGAATGTACTAATGCTAATATTGGTCCTTACTGAGTGGGGACTTGACTAAATATCTTCTCTACCCACAAACAATCCAATATGCTGTTGACTAAAACATGTCAATAAAAAATACCCCTGTAATAAAAAAAAATTTAAAAAATCATTCATCAAAACAAAATTCAAATGCAAAAATAGACAAAATAAAAAATCAACACACTATAAAAAATTTTTTAAAAATAAATTCAATCTTCAAAATATTAAAAAAAACAAAACAAAAGACAAATGCAAACTAAGCCAACTGGCCAGATTTTTGGAATTATCTTTGTCCACTCCCCCAATTTGTATCAAGCAAAATTAGTTGACGAGCTGTGATTTTTTTTTCAGAACAATGTAAGAAATCTTGGAGGCAATGGAATAATTACAAACTAAAGAAGCATCTAATGGAGAGTAAAAAAGTTCTACGAGTTAATTTTATTATTACTCAGACATTAATTTTCTAAAAACAAAATTTGCAACACACAACAATAACACAAAACAATAACAGGCAAGACAACTGAACAAGTTTGTTTATTTCCTTTTAGCCCAGGTTTAAAGTGCAATATGGGTGACCTGAGGCCAAAATCTTTTTAAACTTTTTTTTTTTTTTTTTTATTATTATTATATACACCTGGAAAAAAAATTATTTAAAGCTAGAATCCCATCTCAACTGACAATTGTAGTAGCATATAACATAGAAACAAAGTTTGGGTAAGTTGTAAAATAATTCTCAGATTAATAAGAAAAGAAACATTAAAATGATTCATTGCTATTACAAAAAGTACTGTAAAATCTCCAGAGATTGTATTGATTATATACAAACATACAGTTGTTTACTTAGTCAGGCACAAGGCCACTGTAGTGAGGATTCAATTTACTACATTAGCTAATTAGCACAATGGTAAACACCTCTCATATGTATTTACTCAATCCCTCCACACAAGCATGATCTGACACAAGGTTAATTCTTAAGTTGATATTAACAGGTTTGAATTCAGAGTTTTCCTTCTACACTGGTTGCAATACCAAGGTTAAAGGGTTGACCCTCGTATTTACCCAAAGTTAGAGGGAAAATAGTTAGGTGCATACTTTTCTCAAAGGTATTAGCACTATGCAAAATGCAAACAGCCTCATCCAGGGTTTGAACTCGGGTTGCTGTGCCCATTTCTTACAATGATAACCATTACACTACAAGTGCCTCCAAGGCACACCTGCTCATATAATCCCTAAAAGAATGAATATTTGTTGATCAACAAATTCTAAAAAAATTCAAAATTCCTTCCATTTGGTAATAATTAAATATTTGAGATTTATCAACATTATATACAGAAGTAACTCATATTGGTAAACTATTATAGTTCCCTTCAAAATTTAGGGATTATCTATATAGAGGCATTTACATTTAGAATCAAAGAAATTCTCCCAAGACTTCAGAGTGGGATATAAGTGTAGCATTTGTTTCTTTTCCTCATAAGATCACACTTCCTTAACTATAACCAAGGAGATCAAGAGTACATGTATTTAGGCTGTAACATCAGAGATTTCAGACAATCATCAAACAGCTTTCATTTCCTTTGCGACATCTCACTCAACAAGAAAAGACTAATAAAAAAAACTTAACTCCAAATCTTTGCCTGCATCTTTAATAATAATAATAATAATGATATATATATATATATATATATATATATATATATATATATATGAAATTTAAAAGTAAAAGACATATTATAGTTATTTTAACATACTTATACAGCCTCAAATTGATAAAATGTCATCCTAAGATTAAGAATAATATGAATACAAAAGCAAATACTAAAATAAGATTTGTCTGCATTTTGTATTTGTTTTATTAATAATAACTCTTAGCACCCTGATGAGCCTCTCATGACTGTATGCCTCTCAACCCTGACCACCTGGCATGAAAAATATCAAAAAATTTAAAATTCAGTTGTTGTACAGGTTGTTGAATAACAGGTTACAACATTCTATAGATAATTCAAAATATATTAAAAAATATTAAGATTACATATAAAATCGCAACATTTTATGAGCATTAGCGATATAGAAGTGGGTATTCCCTGGCTGAAATTCTTGCCACCTGAGTCAATGTACTTCAAGTAAGCAGTACAAATACCAACAGATTGGATTTGAAGGGTTAATTCTGGTCCAAATTCAGTCAGGTTCTAAGCTGTATGCATTTTTGCAATGTACAGTCTGATTCCAAAAAAAAATGTTAACACCTTCATAAAATAATTTTAAACAGTCTCTACATATTTACCATCCCTGTGAGCACATTTTTGGAATCAAAGACAGTTGATTAAAAAAATGTTAACACTCTTATGGGAGGACCCTTATGATATAATTTCAAATAATCTCCACATATTCATGATCCCTGTGAGCACATTCTTGGAATCAAAGACAGTTGATTAAAAAATGTTAACAATCTTATGAGAGGACCTTTATGATATAATTTCAAATAGTCTCCACATATTCACCATCTCTGTCAACACATTCTTGGACTCTCAAACAGTTGATTAAAAAAAATTGATATTGCTATGGGAGTATTTTTATTAGAAAAGCAGAACTGATATTAAAGAGACCACCTGAGGAAGATTCAAATAATGTCTTGACAAGGAAGATGAACAAGTAGAGACTTTAAAATTATATCATAAAGGAGCTTCAATAGAAATGTGAACACCAAGTATAATCATTGTCCATAGATATATATCTATCCACATATGAATAACTTTTAAGTGTATCAGTGTTATAAATAATTAAATTATCTTGCATAACTATTATTCATAGATATACATCTATCCTATAATACAAGGCGATTAGAAATGTTAACATTCTCATTGGAGTACTTTTATGATATAATTTCAAACAGTCTCCACATGTTCACCATCCTTGTCAACACATTCTATGAATCTCTCATAGTTAATTAAAAAATATTAATATTTCTATAGCAGTATGATTATTAGAAAAGCAGAAATGATATTATGGAGACCTACTGGGGAAGATTCAAATAATGCGTTATCAGGAATGATGAAAAGGAGGAGATTTTAAAATCATATCATATAGGCACTCTAATAGAAATGTGAACATCTTTTTTAAACACCCTGTATTAGCAACTTAACCCTACTGTTGAGTAATAAAAAAAACTATTAGGGTAACAGGAGTTATATTTGCTTCATATAGCATTGTGTTACTATAACAACAGAATTTCTCATTACTTTGTAGTAAGAGATTGTGTGGCCAATACATTCGGTATATACTTGTGTAATGAATGACCTAGTGTTTTTTCTTTTTAATATAGATAGATAAATAGCCTGTAACGAATGACCCTTAACTTTTGGCTATGCTAGCCAGCAAAAGATTTTTCTTCAACATCCAATGGCACAAAGAGAAAACATTAAAACACTTATTTATACTTTCAAAACTATTGTCATACAATCAAAATTAATGCAATACCATAAGTAAACAACGTAGTCTAAACCTTGATGTAGCTTACTGTGTTTATTTGGATATTTCAAACATATCTAAACCCCCATCACTGATACACAATAGCATTGATATTATAATGAATACAGACATATTCATGACAGTTTAATTTCCCATTAGTCCAACCCAATGTATTTCTGCATAGCCTAGCAAATGCATAAACAAAGGTTTTTAATTAAGAGAATAAAGCTTAAGAAACTTTCATTACAATTTATAGTATTTGTACATATGCACAGGTGTTATAAATAGTAAATAATATTAAGTAAAAAACTTTATTGTCTTGACTAATAGCCTTTGTTTAGGTATTATGCGATGCTGGGATACTTTGGATTGTAGTTTCAGCAAAGTTAGGCCTAGAAACAAGGTAAACTTCAACGTTTCAAAAACATATCTCATGTAATGAACGAATGACCCATTGTTTTTCGAAGGAAAATTGGTCTTAAAAAGTCATTCATTACACGAGTTTGAGTTATTTAATGCCAGAAGGGTTAAATTGGTTTTGTTTTTTTGTTTAGGTTTTAGGGTATGAGTTTTGGTTTGGTTTGGTTTCTTTGTTTAATGGCATATCAACTTTTGTAAGTTATTTAATGCCAAAGCCATTCTCCTAGAACAGTAGTGGTACTATTTAATCCATAGCTGGGAGGATAGCTGGGAGGATAGGGTACGAGTTTTGGTTTGGTTTGGTTTCTTTGTTTAATGGCATATCAACTTTTGTAAGTTATTTAATGCCAAAGCCATTCTCCTAGAAGAACAGTAGTGGTACTATTTAATCCATAGCTGGGAGGATAGCGGGGTTCATACCTTTCCCAAGGGTATTTGCCTGAAAGTGAACGTAATAGCGCAACTGGAGTACAAACTCGCTTACTACGATTGCGTAGTCCATTACTTTAACCATTACACCATGAGGACACCCCCCATGAGTTTTGGTTATGTTTTATTATATTTGACTAGATTTTAATGAAGAGGTTGGTTTCTTTTGGAAAGCTTAAGATTTCCTCTGGTTTAGGGTTTTTAAAGAGGTCCTTTAAATTGTTTGTTTGGTAATGTTTTAGGCGAATTTGTCTAAACCTGTCACTTCATTACATGAGTATATACAATAGATTACATTTTACATCAAAGGAGATTTTTCTTTTTGTATTCCCTATGTGGAATAATATAACTAAAGATAATGATAATATTTATCAAATTATTTAACCCAAATATATGTATGTCTATGAAAAAAAAATGCCACTCTCTCAAGCCATAAAATAAATAGGTACATTTGAGTTTAAGTATAATATTTAAGGAAACAAAACAAAAAAAAAATTACAATTTTTTTACAAACCTGAAAACAGAACAGAGATTTATCATTCTGTTCTTTCACGGGTTTGCTTATTACTTACCATATTTGATGGCTTAAAAGCTGAATCGGCTTTTAAAGTGCACCTCGATTTGGGTAGGCATTTAAAAACAATGAATCAATGGGTTTAAACTACAAATGTCGGGTGAAGGGTTTTCACCCGATATTTGTAGCTCTCCCCATTATCTGGTAATTTTTAAAGCTTCATACACATTCAGATCCTTATTAAATTGCAATATTTTACATTTAAAAACCTTAGGTTTGTTGGTTGGTTGCTTAGTTTAATGGCGTATCAACCCTTTTCAGGTCATTTGATGCCAAATTAAGTCATTTTGATAAACGTTTCAAACAATTCAGTTTAGTATAAGTAAAGTTTTTTTGTTGACACACAGCAAATGTAAAAGCAGTTCTATTTCAAACAATTCAGTTTAGCATAGGTACGCAGTTTAAACACACAATTAAATGTAAAAACAGTTAATTTCAAACATTTCAGTTTAGCATAATTTCACAGTTTAGTTTTATTTAACCCATAGATAGGACCCTATCAGGTGTTACCACCCCGAGCCAGAGTCAACCTGGGAGCAATGGCAATGAAGGGGTATTCCGCATTCCCCAAAGCTCCAGTATTATAGGAGCTTCACCATCAAATTGTTTAGTTTCATGTCTAGGACTCTCGTTTTTTTTTTTGGTGGGGGTCTTACCCCACTGCAGAGATGCATTTGGTGTATTCTACAACCCCAGCTGACTGGGCCATTAAGAATCTTATTTTTTTCCTGACTTGTGTCAATATATATGAAGTACCAGTAAGTTTGGTTAGGTTTTATGCCATATCAACCCTTGTAGGTTATTTAATGCCAAATCCTGCTCATACATAGATAAGTAAGTAAATTTGGCAACCTTAGTTGAGGGTGACCCAAAGGCTCCCTTTTCAATAGCTACTACACTGAGGTGTAGGGGAGGGCATTACTCTGTTCCCAGGACTACTCCACTTTACCCTTGATCCTTACCTTATAATGCTGAGTGTTAAGCAAGGCAGCATCATTTTGAGTTTTGGTATGACTTGATCTGGGATTGAACATTGGTCTCTTGGACCATTGGCAAACACTCAACGCAAACAGATTTTGTTGATAACATTTTTAAATAAGCCTGAGCTCAGTTGATGGTTTCACGTACTTCCAATTAGAATAATTCTGTTTACTATTAATCATTTGTTTGCACACAGTTAAATCATTTCAAGTATTGCTATGTAACACTAACAATTTAATTTAACATCAATCATTTGCTTGCAACCAGTTAAATGGTTATATGATTTGTGAGTGAATAGGTTTAGTTGGTTTTTATGACATATCAACACTTGTAGGTTAATTAATGCCAAATCCTTTTTATACATATATATTAAATATACATTTTCTTGATAACATTTTTAAACAAGCCTGAGCTCATTTTTTTTTGTACACAGTTAAATGGTTTCAAGTATTGCAATGTAACAGCAACAAGTTAATATCACTCATTTGTTTGTACACATTTCAATGGTATACATATATGATTTGTAAGTGAATAGTTTGTAGGGATATATCATTTTTAAATGAGTTACAACTGATTTGTTTGCACACAAGTATTGCTATTGTTTCTACACAGTTAAATGGTTTAAATTATTGCCGTCTAACACTAATAATTGTATTCAATATTAATCACTTGTTTGCAGACGGTGAAGTGATTACAAGTATTGCCACATATCACCCACAATTCAATCAAACATCAGTCATTTGTTTATACAGTTAAATAGTTAAACAGTTCTGTTTCTAACAATTTGCTTGAGTGGACCTGGGAGCAATTGCAATGAAGAGGTACTCCACATTCCCCAAAGCTCCAGGAACGGAGCCTCAACATATCCAGGACAATTGTTGGGGGAAGGGGTTACCTCTCTGCAGAAATGCAGTCAATGTATTCTATAGCCCCAACTGGTTGGGCTGGTACTGGTAAGTACTATTGTTATACATTGTTATTTTAGAAAAGGATTGCCGTTGTTGATGTTGAAGCAACCATCACCTTGTTTACATTTGAAGTGTTCTTAGCAGTTTAATTTGGGTTAGATTAGGTTATTTGGTTTAATGGCATATCAACCCTTGATTGTTATTTAATACCAAATTCTGTTCATATATACATATGATTTGTAAGTCGAGGATGATCCGAAGGCTCCTTTTCGATAGCTACTACACCAAGATGTAGGGGTGGGCACTACTCCTTTCCCTAGATTTCTCCACTTTACCCTTGATCCATACCTTATAATGCTGTGTTAAGCAAGGAGGCATCAAGTACCATTTTTAAAGTCTTTGGTATGACTCGACCTGAGATTGAACCCAGGTCTCCCAGGCCAATGGCGAACACTCTAACCATTATGCCAATGATTTGCGAGTGAGTAATTTGTAGGTAACTTAAGACCGGCTTATTGGTCTGGCGGGTAGAGTGTTTGCCAATGATCCATGAGACCTGGGTTCAATCCCAGGTTGCATCATACCAAAGACTTAAAAAATGGTACTTGATACCTCCTTGCTTAACACTCAGCATTATAAGGTACGTATCAAGGGTAGAGTGGAGCAATTCAGGAGTAGCACCCTCCCCTATGCCTTGGTGTAGAAGCTATTGAAAATGGAGCCTTATGGTCGCCAACTTTACTTACTTATTTCTTAAATGAGTTAGAGCTTATTTGTTTGCACACAGTTAACTGGTTTAAAGTATAGCTATTTAACATTAGTAATTTTATTTATTAAGTATTGCTATCTAATTAAATATTAATCTTTTATTAGTAAACAATTAATATTATTAATCATTTGTCTGCACACAGTTAAAAAGTTTCATGTATTGCTATCTAACACTAATAATTTTATTTGATATTAATCATTTGTTCGCACAGAATTTACATGCCTTCAAGTATTGCTATCTTGTAGCACCTTTAAGATAAAATAGGGTTGGGTACTTGTTTGCCAGTTAAAACCAGCTCATTGGCCTAGTGGGTAGAGTGTTTGCCAATGGTCCAGGAGACCGGGGTTCAATCCCAGGTCGAGTCATATCAAAGACTTAAAAAATGGTACTTGATGCCTCCTTGCTTAACACTCAGCATTATAAGGTATGTATCAAGGGTAAAGTGGAGCAATCCATGAAAAGGAGTAGCACCTTCCCCTATGCCACGGTGTAGTAGCTACTGAAAAGGGAGCCTTCGGGTCACCCGACTACAGTTGCCAACTTTACTTACTTTTACTTGTTTGCCCTAAGTGCAATTTGAAGAATAAGGTTGGGACAATCTTATAGGCGCTAGGGTTTGATATAACCAGCTGATAGATTGGATTAGGCATCTCCGGCTACCCATCTAGCCCAATAAGGGCCACGGTGGAGTATTGCAAGTCATGTGACCACTTTAATTGCCAGGTCACAAGCTGCTCAGCCACCAGATCCCATCCTCAAGCATTATAAGTCAACACCCACAGCCAACAGGTGGCCTCAATGGAGTGGGAGGGGTCTTACCCCTTTGCAGAGGTGCAGTTGACATATTCTATAGCCCCAGAGGACAAGGTGGATGGTTTAAATTAAGGGCCACTGTAATGCAAGAACTCTACTAGCCACTAACCCAAAGCCAACTCTGGACCTTATAAGATGCAGGGTGATTCTCTGGGACATATTTTGGGGAAAAAAGTGCATCTTATAAGCCATCAAATATGGTCTATATGATAAATGGTTACATTTTAATAGGAAATATTTTAATTATTTTTTTCTAAAAAGAATTTATCATGATATAATAGGCTTTTTGGTTATGTCTTAAAAACATAAAATCAAATTGATTTTTTTAAAATTTCAGTAATACATTTGCCAAATAGAAGCCTATAGATATTTGTTATTTGTAAAGGGTGCAGCAGAAATACCTCCCACATTTAAAACTGTTCTCAGTGTGAGGCACATGAAATTAGGGAAGTGGTAATGGTAGCTCCATCTAGCTAATGTCTTTTTTTCCATTACAATCATAGCCTGGACCAGTGCATACTGTGCATTTGCTGTTGAATCTATAACAGCTACACAGAAAGCTTTTTGTGCTCATTTTATGTTAGGTTGGAATAAGGCTGTCCTGGATAGAAAAATTAATACTACTATGGTTTGAAAATTCTATCCATAACAGCATCATTCCCACATAACATAATAGAAAAGTCAGGTATGGCTGACCATATTTGGAAAGAAAAAAGAAACCATCAACCCTTGTGGGATAAAGTTAAAATAATTGATAGGAAGACGTCTCAAATAAGCAGCACATATGTTGGCTATGTTGACCTCTCAAATAAACCAATTATAGGAATGAACACAATATTCGAACTAATAATTGAAAAGGCAAAATCAAATTGTTTTTGAAGTAAATTACATTAAAAATTAAAAAGAGCAAAAATAACTGATGCCATTGGATTTTACAATTCAAATTCACGTCATGTTGCTTCTCGAATTGACAGATATAAAAAACAATGACATCATTATTTGAATAAGATCTTCATTGTTCTTTAATGCCTTGTTTGATCAACAAACTTTAAAAATGATTTTTCAGGTTGAATCATTTCTATGCCCAGAAAAACAAGGGACACCTGAGGAAGACTGGAGGATACAACAGCCGAAACGTTGTCTTTCAACTAATCACAAAGATGAGGACAACAGTCCGAAAAATCACAATTTACAATCATGGCTTGAACCAGTGCACACTAAGTGTTTGCTGTTGAAACTGTTTTTTTAAGACTGTTGAATTTATAACTGCTATACAGAAAATGTTTTTTGCACATTTCATGTTATGTTGGAATGATACTGTTCTGGATAGAAAATTGATACTGCTATGGTTTGAAAATTCTATACATAACAGAATCATTCCAACATAACATGAAATGAGCCCAAGAAGCTATCTATATAGCAATTATAGAGTCACCAGTCTAAAAAAGTTTCAACAGCACAGTGTACTAATTACGAAGGTCTTTACTTCGATTTAGCACAAGGCCAAATGAATGGGGCACCCAACAGCACAGTGTACACTGACCTAATAAATTGGTACATTTACATATGAATTTCATACACGAAATGTAACATCTATTTTGGGACAGAGATAGTTATGAACTAAAGCTGCTCCATAAAAATTGTTACATTTACATATAAATTTCATATACTAAATGTAATAGGTATTTTGGGACAGAGGTAACATTATAATAAAAATGTATAACGTTTGTCCCATAATAGTTGTTATATTTGATCAATGAAATTTATATGCAAATGAAACAGCTATTGCAGGACAGAGGTAATAATAATAATAATTCAACTTTAATTTGCTGGAACCAAACAGATGACAGTTTAGAATATGGGAAGTAATTATGCCACATCCAGTACTATAAAAAAAAATTATTCCTAACAGATTTGGCCCAAACATTAATATCAAATTAATAAAAATTCTTTATCCAGATTCTTTAGATAATAGGTTGAGTTAAAGTATTTTCAAAACTTTTAAAGAAATTCCTTCAGTTAGACCAGAGGTTTTCAAACTTTTTGGAACCAAGACCCTTTTCTATCTCGTGGTCTATCTCATGGACACCTATATAAATAAAAATGATATCTCGTCGACCCCCATAAAATTAAATTTATCCAAAATATTTAATAAAAATCACATCCAATATTTACACTGAATAAATGATATTTAGTGAGAGGGATGTGCTTGCTTTGCTTTGCACAAATTGTCAATTCTTGGTGATATTTTTGACAAAGATACACACAATTTACTTTACACAAATCTAGATCTGTCATAGATTTGGTCATCATATTAGTAGTAAGTGCTGAAAATGCTATTTCACATAAATATGTTGTTACAAAAGATAGCATTTTAACTGCTTTTGAGACAACAGTGAATATTCAGAAGTCACACAAAACCAAAATTTTAGGAGTGTTTTCTGTTTGAAAGTAAGTAAATAAGTTGATAGTAAGTAAATAGAAATATGAATTTGTGGTTCCATCATTAATTGGATAATATAAGTTTTCAAGACAGCTTTGTAACATCTGCAGACCCCTGCTGTTGACATTGAGGATCCCCCATGCTCAATGGACCACAGTTTGAAAACCACTAAGCTAGACAAACATAAAAGTTGATAAAAGATAAACTAAAAGGAAAAAATAAATAAGCTTTACATAGAAAAAAAAATGAGAACATAAGAGTAATTGATTTTAATGGTATGTCAACCTATCAAAAGTTATTTTATGCCTAAAGGTTAGAGAATCTCATTCATTTTACATCTATTTCTTTTGTATTGTTGGGTTTTTTTTAACACTCAGTCCTATCATATACATATAATTTTTAAACAGATCAATCTGACTTATAGTTGGGAACCTAACTTCAATTCAGAGTGTACCTGGGAGTAATGGCAACGAAGGGGTACTTTAATCCTCTTAGATCCAGAACTGGAGGTTCACCATTAGATGCAGTTTAGTGTCACATCTCTTTTTAGGGGAAGAGGGTATCTTACCTCATTGTAGGGTTAGAGTGAACCTTGATACAAATAATTTATGCACAGTGTCACGTGATGGCTCACGGAGACGAGGAGGTGGGAATGATACTCCCCCCCCCGTTGAACTAACATTATCTAGGAGTCAAAAAGTGACCGTTAGGAGAGAATGTGGGTCATGCAGATGTTCGCACCTAAGTGACCTTGGGTCGCCGGACATCGGAAGGGGAAAGAGAAAATGAAGCCAAATGATTGGCGGGGACCCCAAACGGAAGTGGGGTTCCCTTCTCCTCAGCGGAAGTAAATACAAAAAAAAAGTTTTTGAGCAACGCTCGTGGCAGACGGACGATAGCCATTTTTACTCCAGACTAAAGACTAACTGAGACATGAAGGACTCCAAAATCCTCCAAGCCAGTACTAAAAACAGAACAAAGTCTATTAGCCCGTGAAAAAGAAAAATTCTCCAGTGGAACCCCGTCAAAAAAATAAGATAAGTAACTTTGGGACATTTTTCCTTTACGCCCAAATTTTGTTTACCACTCTCTCTCTCTCAATTTGAAAAAGGATAAAAGCCAAGAAAAGACATTTATATTCATGGACTATCCTATTATATATTCTTGACACTTTGAACATATATATGTATATAACCGTAGTAAAGAACCTATGTATTTTCTTTTTACCTTGTGGTCTATGTTATTATTTCATGCTTTCCCTTCAGCTTCTATTCGCCTTACATTATCTTGCTTAGAACTGTCCTATTAATTCCTAAAGTATCACACGGGAAACCGGAGTTGCCGACTACTACAACAACATTAATATTATTACAACTAAGACCTATAGGCCCGTATTCTTCTATTATCTAAGGGAAAGAAGTTTAGCGGCCTGGTGGGTGTGTGATAGTGTGAAATTTTGGACTCCTTTGCCAGCGGTGGCCAGTCTGGCCCTAAATTATTCCCTCACGTAATATGCCAGTTCTTATCTGCCTGAGAAAAGAACTCTGAACAGGACTTATTTCTGTAGGGGATCAAGTGCCAACCTGCCCCGTCTTCAAACGTGCGAAAATAAAGTCCCGTTTAGGGATTTTAGACAATTGCCGTCACAACAGCTATATAGTTCCAAGATGGAACAAATCCTACTAGCATACGGCATACCTAAAGAAACCGTAGCAGCAATAACGATTCTCTATAGAAACACCAAAGTAAAAGTACGATCAACAGATGGAAAGACAGAATACTTCGACATTGTAGCAGGAGTACTACAAGGGGACACGCTAGCTCCATACCTCTTTATCATTTGTCTAGACTACGTACTTAGAACATCAATTGACAAAATCAGAGAGAACGGCATGGAGCTGACAAAGAAAAGAAGCAGAAGGTACCCCACAAAAACAATTACCGATGCCGACTACGCCGATGACATAGCGATACTGGCAAATACACCCAACCAAGCCGAAACACTACTGCATAGTTTGGAATGAGCAGCCGCAGGCATAGGCCTCTATGTCAATGCACACAAAACGGAATATATGTGCTATAATCAAACGGGGGACATCTCCACTCTAGACGGAACCCCTCTTAAACTAGTAGACAAATTCACTTACCTAGGAAGCAGCGTCGAATCAACCGAAAAGGACATCGAAACGAGGTTAACGAAAGCATGGACAGCTATCAATAGGCTATCAATTATATGGAAATCAGACCTAACCGATAAAATGAAACGCAGTTTCTTCCAAGCAGCGGTCGCATCGATACTGCTATATGGATGCACTACATGGACTCTAATAAAACGGCTGGAGAAAAAGCTAGACGGCAATTACACAAGAATGCTGCGAGCAATCTTGAACAAGTCCTGGCAGCAACACCCAACAAGACACCAACTGTATGGCCACCTGCCTCCTAACACGAAAACTATTCAAGTTAGACGAACCAGATATGCAGGACACTGCTGGAGAAGCAGGGACGAGCTCATAAGTGATGTACTCTTATGGACCCCCACACATGGCCGTGCAAAAGCAGGATGACCAGCACGAACATACATTCAGCAACTATGTGAGGATACAGGATGTTGTCCAGAAGACCTACCTGAGGCGATGAACGATAGGGAAAAGTGGCGAGAGAGGGTCAGGGATATCCGTGCTACCAGCACGACATGATGATGATATGGTTCCAAGTGACTATTCCCATTTAATAATAATCATTTATATATACAGTTATACAGTTTCAAGTATAACTATCTAATTCAAATATTTTTCACAATTATAGGGTTTCAAGTATTCTTATCTAATACTAATAATTTTCCAACAGATCTATTTGACTCATAGATGTGACCCTAACAAATACTACCACTCTGAGTCAGAGCGGATCTGGGAGTAATGGTAACAAGGAGGTAAGCTACACTCCTCCAGATCTGAAACCTTACCATCAAATATAGTTTAGTGTCATAGCCGGAACACGCACTTTTTAAGGTTCGGGTCTTACTCACTTAGCAGGGAATACTGTCAGCATATTTATGGAACTAATTTTAGAATTGAGACTTATGGACCAAACTGCACACTTCAAAATGGATAGTTTGAAGTGAAAAAAAGTAATATAGAAATTTTGAATATATTCCACTAGCCCTAGGTATACCATATACTCTGGGAATTCCAAATTATATAAGATGAAAGGGGAAGGGAATAGTTCTCTAACACATACATTTTGCTAAGTCAAGAAAACCACAATGTTGAAATCTTGGCAGATTAAACACCCAATGAGAACTGAGAAATGCATTATTAGTTTTTTGTGCCTCTTTGGTTATCTCCCCTTTTTACTATCTTCTCATATCAATCTTTAAAAGAAATAAAAATAAAAGTAAATAAGAAATAAAGAGAATCTTTACACAGAACATATACAATATTAATGCAGTATCGATATACAGATCAAATTCTGTTAAATAATTCATTCAATAGTTTCCCAAAATGCACTCTTAAGCTCTTTATTTTACTATTATTTCTGAAACCATCCAATTCAATCTTAAAATTTTTTACACTATTGCTATTTTTGATCTTATTAAAAGGCAATTTGTTTCAAAGATATATTACTCTATTTCATCCAACTAGTGTGTAGATTAAATTCTTTTAAAGTCTGCTTGGATAGTCAATTTCTAATTCAAGGAAAAAAATTTAAAACATATCTACCATAATCAGAAATTCCATTAATTATTTTGAAAGTTTCAATTAGATCACCTCTCATTTGTCTTTCTAGTAAGATTAATCCAAATTTCTCTACTCTCTCTCTGTAACTGTAATCTCTTATTTATTTTATTAGTTTTGTCACTTTTCTTTGTATGCCCTCAAATCTCAATATTACACTCCAATTTCCATGTCTAGACCCTGGAGCCCAGGCCTGAGTACAATATTCTAGAGGTCAAAATATTGTCTTAAACATCAAGAATACAAAGAAAAGGTTTAATATCCAAACAAATTCTGACTCTTCTCAAAGTTATCACCAATAAAAGTTTTTCTTAATAAATATTCATTTGAGACCTAACTCATCAATCATATACAAAATATCTAGAAATATTTTCACTAAACATTTTGCAATAGATTAGGAATTAACCATGAAAAAGAAAATTGAGCAAGTTTATGTGGTATTCTTAAAGAAATTAACTGATTAATAATAAATTAGAATTAAAATGGAGGTTTATAAAAATAAAAAGTAAAGTACTAATCTCCAAGTACAGGGTGTTTCAAAAAATTTGATGTAATTTCAGATGTACAGGGTGTTCTAGAAAACTCAATATTATTTCATAATCAAATAACTTGAATAATTTTTGTTCAAACAATCTCAAATTTTAACAGCATGAACAGAAACAATCTCAAAATTCTGTGTTTAATGTTTTTCCTTTACAAGTATAGAAATGTCATTCACTGAAAAAATAAATAAGTAAAAAAAGGAAGCATTTAAACATGAAACATAAAACTGAGTTTTTTCTACACATGCTGTTAAAATTTGGGATCATTTGAATGAGAATTGGTTATGTTAGATTATGAAGTTATATCCATTTTTTTTTAAAACACCCAGTACTTCTCAAATGATCTCAAATTTTAACAGTGTGAAGAAACAACTCAATATTCTATGCTTTAGGTTTTTTTTCTTTTCAGGTATAGAAAAGGAAAATTGCTTAAACAAACAGAATTTTGAGTTGCTTTAACACATGTTGTTAAAATTTGAGATCATTTGAATGTGAATCATTTTTTTTTTCTGAAACACCTTGTATATCTCAAATGATATCAAATTTTTTAAAGCACCCTGTAGATGGCTACAGGCACGGTTTAAGCACATTAACAACTAATGCAAAAGAGAAAGTTTTAATGTTGAAAATTGAAAAATCAAAAGTGGAATTAATCTGAAAATATTCTCAAGTCAAAATTCAAATATTCAATTCAGGTCTTTTGTGATTAATGGTTGTTCTATTACACAAAGAATGTGACAAAAGGTCAAGCAAGAAAATATAAGATACTACAAAAGCAAAAAGCAAGGGTTTTAAGGGGTTTTTGTTTGTTTTTTGGGTTTTTTAAGAGAGAAAGAAAAAAAAATGGCTAAAGATGAAAATATGAGCAAGAATGAAGCTTAGTTTTTTTTTGTTCTTTTTTCCCCATAGAGAGAGAAACATGCAGTGCTAACAATAGCTATTCAAAAATGAGAGAAATAATGAAAGGTGTTTTTGACTGTGGCACCTCAGACTTGTATGTTTGTCCATCCTGGAAATCCTGTCTAAAGACGTTTATGATAGCATCCACCTGCAAGAGTGCACGATTGGAAAACGTGAGCAGACAAACAGCACAGTGAAACACGGACGTTAGCAGTCACAAGGCGGTGGTGTAGGAGGAGGACAGAGAAGGAGGGAACAAAAAAAAAAAAAAAAAAAAAAGAAAATATAAGAAAACATCCAGAGGAAATCAATGCCCAATCATCAAGTGATGAAGAAAACATTTAATATTTTTCCTCTTATACAAAAAATGTGCAAGGTGATAGTTTTAAAAGACAAAAAATAAAACGGTGAATGGTTGTATAGACGAGGGTGGGCTGAAAAGTTCATATAATGACATAATATCTGTTGTTGATGACTTTTTAAACCAATGAGATCCAAACACAGCAACACTGATAAAAGAAGTGTGTGGACCGCAAGGGGGACTATGCTGAAAAATAAATTTCATTTGGTCACATTCTATGAGATTATCTTGGTCAGCCTATGAACTTTTCAGCTGACCCTTGTATAAAAAAAAGATTATATAAGGAATTGGTGCTGTCCTGTACATCTAGAAAGTCCTCAGCAATCAGCAGAAGGTAGAGTGAAGCATAGACAAAAAAAATGGAATCACATCAATACAAACAAGGTTAGAAATTACAGCAGATAGAATTAAAACATTTTGTCTGAATTTTTGAAAACAGAAATTATTGTAATTATACACTGATGCACTCTGACCATTGTTCAAATTTTGGATATAGTATTTCAGCCATTGAACTGTTAAAGTAAATTTTTGGAATTTTGAACCAAACCCTTTATTTAAGTCATAGGGATAAATTGTTCTCATCCCAATGTACATATTTAGATATCTTATATCAGTTACTGCAGATACCTGAGTATAATGTGACTTTCTTAGATTTAAATTTCAAAATATTATTAAGGGACCACAGCATACACAAGATAAAAACTTTTTGCATGTAAATAGTTGGCAAGGCTAGGCCAACCACTATGCCTACAACTTCCAGCTCTAAAAGTCAACAGTCTCAGATAGTATCAGATGATACTTAAGGATATACAGAAATATATCATTAAAGCACAATAGTTTGTGTTAGGCTTTTAATCTATTATTAATGATGGTAAGGCTTCACTTATGGAGTTCTAGGGGAGTAGAGTAACCCTTCATTGCCATTACTCCCAGTTCCAAAGGCATTCTTAGTATAATGTTTATCGTCTGAGGAAATGGAATCAGCAATCCAAATTCAAATCCTGGATGAGGTTATATATGTCTCACTTTGTAATGATTTAATTTGTCCTTGAGATGTCACTTATCTATCTTTCATTGAACCAGACTATACAACTTTTTTATACCTAATCCAAGAATTGAACTCATCACTTCAATGTAACTAGATAGAATTTAACCAATATTTTTTTTCTGCCAGTTCAATAGTCTGAGTGCATTAGTTTAAAAAAAAAAAAAAAAAAAAAAAAAAGGGAAGAAATATCTTCAACAAAGGATCTAAATAGGAGAAGGGAGGAATAAAACAACCTGTTTAGATTTCGACCAATTTTTAATGGGATTTGATTTTATCTGACTTAACTGTTATGTAAGTGTAAGAGTTTGAATTAACCTTTTTGCACACAGAGCAACATTTTTGTCACCTTATCTGCTTGCAAAAGAGTTAATAAAAAGGACACTCATTGGCGAGGGGTCTTACCCCTCTGCAGAGAAGCAGTTGGTGTATTCTATAACCCCAGCCAACTGGGCAAGTGAGAGAGAGAGGTTGATTGAGGAACGTGAAGGAAGTGAAAAGGGTGGGATTGTACTCTTTTGAAAGGTTAAGATACTGGGCAAAGAAAATATTTGGAAACCAAAAAGGTAAATGACTTAGCTCCTGAAAAGGGCCACTTTGGATGCTGAGTCATTTTATCTTTTTGGTTTCTAAATATTTTACAATAGAAATAACTCTGTTTCTCTCTGATGATTTCAGAGTGGTTAGTATTGGAAAATTCCAAGGTAGACAGTTAGAGAGGAAAATATTGGTTGCTTGATATTTTGGGACCTGTTCTTCACCTATGCATTTTGAAAATCAGATTAGTTATGAAAGACTCAGGATAATTAGGACTAGGTTGAATATAAAGAGAGCAGGAGGAATAAGGTCATTCTAAGATCCAGCTGGTACCAGGTGTAAGGTAAGAGACACAAATTAAAGTAGATTGAAATCAAGAGGGTAGATCCAGCCCTCCAACCACTAAAAAGGGGTTGGACAATTCCCCAAATTTGGAAAGGCTATTTTTGTAAAAACTGAAATAATGAAACTTGGATGGAAATAGCCATTAAGGATGAAAAGATAACTGAGTCGCCATACCGAGCCAACTCCCATGCCAGGTGCAAACTGGATTCAGTATAAGCTGCAGATTTTGACATCTCAAGAGTTGATCCGTTGCCGCTATTAGAATCCACATCATTTTGCAAGACCTTCTGAACCTGAGACTTTGAGCCAAACTCTGAATACTACTAGACATAAAGTAAAGTTGGCAACTGTAGTTAAGGGTGACCCGAAGGCTTCCTTTTCAATAGCTACTACACCTAGGTGTAGGGGAGGGCACTACTCCATTCTCTGGATTGCTCCATTTTACCCTTGATCCATACCTTGTAATGCTGAGTGTTAAGTAAGGCGGCATCAAGTACCATTTTTTGAGTGTCTGGTATGACTCGACCTGGGATTGAACCCTGGTTTCCCAGACCATTGGTGAACACTCTACTCATTAGGCCAATGACTCAGTCAACAGTGTTGTACATTTCTGTGTCACTAGATTAAGACTGTAATGGGGAGGGTTAAAACCACTGTATACAACAAATGATATAAACAAAAAGAGTTGTTACATTTCTAACCAATGTTGACTTTGTTTTTCATGTTGGAGAAATATTTTGATGTAACCATTGGCCACCGACCCGTTCATCACTTCAATGACCTCATCAAACGACCTTCTCACCTTCTGAGATCAAAAACACTATGGGCAGAGGGGTGAATGCTCATGAAGAACACCAACACGGTCAACCAAAGCAGAACAGTGGCTAATAACACAATACCAAGAAAACACCAAACACACATCTATGAGTGAGGAAGTAGCTAGAAGGTGGTCACCAGAATCTAAAGAACCTTAAGACAATCACAGCCCAGACGTAGTGAAGAGGGTATAGTGCAGTGTCACTCCAAAGAATGACTCTTCACACTCAACCACACTTGCAAACGTGGTCTATTCCGAAGAGGTTTGGCTGAAGTAAATTAATCAAACACTAAAATGGAAAACACAGCCTACAAGGTGAGAGACCTTGTCTGGATGAAGGACCTACAAAGTCAGTGTATGTCCAAATGAGGCGAGTGACCAGAAACAGCAGCTAATGGTCAATCCAGGACAACAGGACATCAGGTTCACACACAGTTCAATGGTTCCAAGTATTGCTATTTATTGTTTGCACACAGTTAAATGGCCTCAAGTATTGCTATTTATTGTATGACACAGTTAAATGGTCTCAAGTATTGCTATTTATTGTTTGCACATAGTTAAATGGTTCAAAGTATTGCTATTTATTGTTCGCATACAGTTAAATGGTTCCAAGTATTGCTATTTATTGTCCACATACAGTTAAATGGTTCCAAGTATTGCTATTTATTGTTCACATACAGTTAAATGGTTCCAAGTATTGCTATTTATTGTTTGCACACAGTTAAATGGTTCCAAGTATTGCTAGTCAACACTAATAGTTTCAAGTATAGAAAATGATTAAATATTTTTATTTGACTCCATAGATAGGACCCTAACAGGTATTACCGCTCCAGGTCATAGTGGACCTGGAAGTAATGGGAATGAAAAAAAAAAGACTCCAGAACAGAAGCCTCACTATTAGATGGTTTAGTGTCATATCCAAGATACTTGTTATTGGGGAGGGAGTCTTACCCCTTTGCAGAGATGCAGTCAGCATATTTTACAGCTTCAGCTAATTGGACTGTGTGCTGTCAGCACACTTTGATGACAATAAGAAACCCTAAAAAAAATAACCAGCAATTGATCTGCTAACATAAAAACTTGAGAAAATATTGATAATAAAGTCAGTGACCCTACTTTATGAAAACAGTGTGATAAAGAAAACAAAAGAATTTATGATTGATATAAAATTAAGGTTATTTTCAACACTACACTTTGCAATTTGTCTTTAATTGGAATCATTTTGAGATGAGGCTTCTTAATCTGAGAATTAATTTTTATCTATTGCGGACTTTTTTGTTGAGTCTCTACGGTTCCAGGTGAGCATTGTCAGATGATAGCAGTTTCAAATCCTACCCAAGCCGGCCAGAGGTTTACTTGGTCAAAAACGTGGTGCGATAGACAACAACTATGGAAGGCAGTAATTACTGGGGATACGGTTACAAGACTCAGCATTCCTATCTGAGGTCGCGATAAATCACCTGAAGAATGCCAGAGGTGAAATTTGGCCGAAACGTAGTGAAAGAAGAAACAACACAAACACTACCAAGATGAGGACAAAAAAGTCTGCAATAAATAAAAATTAATACACTTTGCAAACATCTCAGCACTGTGAATACAACTTTCTGTGCAATTGCAGGAGGCAATATCAAGGAGAAAAGAGCTACCCTTTAAAAGTGAGATTTAAAGAGCACTATAAAATAATAATTCAAGCCAAAACGTTGTGATAAAGCATGAAAAATCATATATAAAAAGAAAAACAAAAAAAACAGAGGAACTTTCTTTTCAAGATCAATATATAAGGCAGCCTATTCCCTCAAGGAAAATTTTGTAACCTTTTTCTCTTCATGGCCCTGTACATCTACAGTAAATTGATAAATAAAAAGGTATTAGCTAACAGGTAAATATTATAATAGGTAATATGTATTATGCAAATTTGCAATAATGTATTAGTTAATATGTATTTGGTAGAAAGTAATATACAAGATGTAAGATCTATGTGCTCTAAGGTAAAAGATTAATGATTGGTTACAGGAAAAATCTAGTTGATACAAACCAAACGAACAAGCCTTGGTAAGTCAAACTTAGAGATATCAATCCTTTCTGTTGATGTTGATCGTCACTGAGTGTTCTATATCAAAATTGAATAATTATGATGGATATCATACAAGGGAGTGAAAACTTTTTTGATCAACACTTGGTCAAAGAGGAAGGCATTTTTTAAAAATTAACATTTGAATTTAATAAGTGTTAACTTACCAATTGTTTGGGATTCATATTATACAAAATTCTTTCTGCATTTTCACTGTCATGTCGGCTCTCCATAATAGCAAGAAGTAATTTGGATGCATTGTCCTGAAAGCAAAATCTATAAATTACTAAATTTTTCATTATGATTGTATATATGTAACCATAAGCTAGCAAAAACGGCATATCATAGCAAGATTTCTATAAAAGCAATATACTTAAAATGTTCTCATTTATTTGTTCACTATGCCTTCTTGAGCAACTCCCTTTTACTATCTTATATATATTCCATTAGAAATAAAGCAATTTTCAGTCCACTTGGAAACTCAATGCTAATCTTGTGGGATCAATGTTTGAACTGAACCTCATTTTATAATCATCCAAATTCTTAATATAACTATGAAATACTAATTAGACTCCTTCTTAAATAGAAACATCAATATCATCATGGACCTTTTATTTTTCAGAATTTTGTAGCTTAAATTCATACATTCGTGAGTATTATACACGAATAATTAGGGTAATCAACCAGGCCATTGGCCTAATGAGTAGAGTGTTCGCCAATGATCCGCAAGCCTGGGGTTCAATCCTAGGTCTAGTCATACCAATGACTCAAAAAATAGTACTTGATGCTGCTTTGCTTAACACTCAGCATTATAAGTTAAGGATCAAGGGTAAAGTAGAGCAATCCAAGGAATGGAGTAGTGCTCTCCCTTACACCTTAGTGTAGTAGCTATTGAAAAGGGAGCGATCAGGTTACCTCAACTAAGGTCGCCAACTTTACTTTACTATCAATCAACCCATCCGACAGAAAATTATTTATAACTCATCAGATATGCCTATTTACAAGAGTGAGTCAAAAGTTTTGTAATATTTTGGTAGTACATACTAGTTTGCATCACATATATCACATGATCAAAGCAGTTCAGACCATGGGAGGTCTCTGCTGTTGTTGGTAGTATCATGGTAGTTAGTGTGCTGACACGTTGTGTATTGCATCACTCCATGTGAGATTTGAAAGCAGCACAAATGAATGTGCAACAGTCTAATTTGGGAACTTATGGCTTATAAGTTCAAACTGGGTAATAACGCCACTGTGGAAATAACCAAAAACAAGTGTTATGCGAAAAGTGAAGGCATGGATGATCAACAAAATAGTAACCAGATAATTGAGGAAATTTTTCTTGAGTTTCAAGCACTTTGACAATCAGGCAAGGTCAGGTAGGCCTAAAACTGTGGACTCCAAGGCTGTGCTTTAAGCAATAGATGGTTGGTTGTTTGGGTTTTATGGCATATCAACCTTTGTAGCTTATTCAATGCTGTTTTCATACAAATAGTTCTATTTCAAACAATTCAGTTTAGCATGAGTACAGTTTAACTGTCAAAAACATTTGTATTTCAAGTTATTCTGTTAATTCAAAAAGTTCTAATTCAGCTAATTCAGTTTAGTATAAGTACAGATTTGGTTCTCACAGTTAAATGTCAAAACACTTCTATATTAAATAATTCAGTTTAGTGTAAGTACATTTTCAATGTCAAAAACAGTTCCTTTTCAAACAATTCAGTTTAGCATAAGCACGCAGTTTAAATGTAAGTACAGTTTAATTGTTAAAAACATCTATTTTAAGCTATTCAGTTTAGTCAAACAGTTCTAATTCAAACAATTCATTCCAGGCCCAAGTGGACCTGGGAGCAAAGGCAATAAAGGGGTGCTCTGCATTCCCCAAAGCCCCAGCATCACTGGAACCTCACCATCAGATTGTTTAGTGTCATATGCAGGACACTCATTGGGTCGGGGGATCTTACCCCTCTGCAGAGGTGTAGTTGGTGTATTCTACAGCGCCAGCCAACTGAGCAATCTAAGCTATAGAGGTAAATCTGGTAAGTAGCACTTGAAGAGTATCAGGTAAATTTGGCATCGAAAAGTTCAGAGTGGTTTGTCATCATGATGACCTCAACAAAAGCATGAGGAGCTGTGGAATTGTGCCTCATATTACCAAAATATTGCAAAACTTTTGACCCTTTGTAGTATATAAAGCTCAGAATCAACATTTCATATTCTACATAAACAATAGTACAACTGACCATTATTATATATATATATATATATATATATATATATATAGTTGTTTTATTTCCAAGCATGTTTAATCACCTTGCAATGTTTTATAGGATATCACTTAAACTAAAGTTTTCAAAATTGAATATGCGAGTCTTAATTAAAAACTGATTTTTATCCATTAACTCAAAAGAACATTGTAAATTTTTTAAAAAGATTATCACTCAAAATTTAAGATTTCGAATCAAAACCTATTTCTCTGAATTGTGAAAACAAAATCTAGATAATTTTTTTTTAAAAACTTTACAACAAAATTATTAGAAAATTACTTTGTTACATATACAAATAAACAATAAAACTAAGGACTTTCTGATTTCATTTGAGTTTAACATTATAACAAAAAAAAAAAAAAAAAAAAAAAAAAAAAAAATCACTCAACAGTTACATTCATATTCTAATTAAAAAATTATAAATATGAATTAAATATATTAATTTTCAAAATATAGATATAGGAAGTAATATTCAAAAAATGTATTTAAAAAATAAAAATCTCACTTGATTAGATTAAGAATGCTTATTTAAAACAACAAGTTTAAACAAAAAGTGGGATTTAATACACATACCTTGAGTTTAAGCACCAAGTCCATACGATGTTTGCCAAGAGGATTAATCTCATTCAGCAGCAAGGCAATAATGATATCAATGCCATTGCTTTCATGCATGGCAATTGCATTCTGGGTAAAAAATAAAAAAATTTGAAAAATTAAATATACCTTTTTCTTAAAAAAAAAAAAATGTGCAAGAAAATTTTATTCTTTTAAATACAGGGTGTTTGAAAAAATTCTATCCTTTCTATGCGAGTTTTTTTAATGATGGTATGATTTTAAAGTCTTCACTAGTTCACTATAACTGTCAACACATAATGGCAATCTTCTATTGGTGGATGTGACATATTAAATGGTAATACAAAGAATAAACTCGTGAAAAGGGTTTAGTTGGTTGGCTTTTTTTATTTTTACAGCGTATCAACCCTTTTTGGGTCATTTAATGCCAAATTAAGTCATTTTAATAAAAGTTTCAAACAATTCAGTTTAGTATAAGTATAGTTTTTTTGTTTACATACATGTTAAATGTCAAAACAGTTCTATTTCAAACAATTTAGTTCAGCATAAGTATGTAGTTTAAACACACAGTTAAATGTAAAAACAGTTAATTTCAAACAATGCTGTTTGGCATAATTACACAGTTTAGTTTTATTTAACTCATAGATAGGACCCTATCAGGTGCTACCACTACAGGCCAGAGTGAACCTGGGAGCTATGACAGTGAAGTGGTATTCCACATTCCCTAAAGCTCCAGCATTACTGGAGCCTCACCATTAGATTGTTTAGTGTCATATCCAGAACACTCGTTGGGGAGGGGAGTCTTACACCTCTGCAGAGATGCAGTCATTGTATTCTACAGCCCAAGCTGTCTGTGCCTGAAAAGGGTTTAGTTCAAGTTGACACACAGATGATTGGTATTAAGTCCTGAGTCAATAAAGATTATATAATCCAGTTTGTATTAAATCCTGAAAATTTAAAGTTCCAAATAAGTAAGTTCAACATTAGCAAGATGTCGTTTTTCTTAGCAGAGACATTACATTAACTGTCTTACACGGGTCAAGTTTTTTGTAGTAAACAGAAGGTTCATTTTTCTCAGAATGCAGCATCAATGTTCATTTTAAATAGGAAATCGTTTATAACTTATACCCAAGATAATCCCACACTCCCCTGTGACCTCTGTAATATCAGTTCTGCTTTTTTAATGAAGAGACTTCTATAAAAATTTAAACATTTTTTTTAATCACCTGTTGAGAAATTCCAAGAGTATGTGATAATAAACTGATAGAGACTGTTTGAAATTATATCATAGAGGTACTTCCACATCACTCTGTAGTTCAAATAATATCAAATTAATATAACTAGTGATTTGCAGAAATGTTGTTTATTTGAATAGAAAAGGTCAAATTCAAATTTAAATCAATCAATTAGTACAGAAATTTCAATAGACATAATTAATAACCAATACACTTAAAGCTATGAAACCTTTTAACTGCTCATTACCAGTCCTGTGTCTCTCTTTCTCTCTTAATTGAAACCTTTTAACTGCTTGCCATCAATCCTGTCTCTCTCTTTCTTTCTTTCCCTCTTACTTGCCACATCAATACACTGGTTTGCACAATCCTACTGTGAAGCAACAAATGCCAACCCAACAAAGCTGAGATTACTTATTTTATACCAGTCCTGTCTGGCCAAAATTTGCACAAACCCCGCCACACCAGAGACGAGATGCGTGACCTACAAATTGCACTCCCAAGGACGCTCATGCTTCTGTTTTTTTCTATACTTCCAGTACACCACACGCAAGACACATTCGCACTCATTTTGAACTTTGAGGTAGGCCATTTTGCTCATCACTTCTTGCTTCTTTCTTTCTTTCAGCATTGCTATGAAAGGAATTCAATTCACACAGCTTCATTGTCACATTTCATTTCTCTCGTTCATTTGGCTCACCACCTGTTTTTTATCCAGCCAGGGATGGTTGCTAGATTCACACAAATGTCAGCTGTTCTGCCTGCATATACAGCATACCACTCATTGACTCTTTGAATGACAAACCCCGGTTGACTCATCGAAGGCAGCAATCCACGGGTTCTGCCTTTCAATTTCACTACACACTATTAAAACATTTTCATTAACCAAAGTTCCTTTGTTCTTTCACTACAAGATAAAACCAATTTTTTAAACTTCCAAAACACTGTAAAATTTCTACCATAATTGTAACTATTTACTCAACTTCTCCACAATAAGCAGAATGTGACATAAGGTCAGTTTTCAAATGGAGTAAAACTGATTTCAATTCAATTTTCCTTCTTTTAGACTGGTTGCCTAACCAAGGCTAAAGAACCCAGTTTACCCCACTATTTACCTGTGGCTGGAGAGAGAACAGATGGATTGATGCCTTTCCCGAGAGCATCCGCACAAATGAAATGCAAAACAGCCTCATACAGGATTTGGAACTTGGTTTGGTGTGCTCATTTCTTATGATGATAATCATTTTAATAAGTATGGCTCCAGCAAATTTGTCAAGAAAACAATAGTTATGCCCCTTTAGATTAAATCTTGAAATGACTCAGCAAAAAAGAACTGAGACTTTAGAAATATCTCTGAATACTGAATAATTTCTTCAGAATTTCCTAGTTTGATTGATTTTAACAGCATGTAATCCTACCTAACATTATTTTACACTTACAGGTTAGGGAATTGCATCCATTGCATGTCCAAATTTACATTTTTAATGAAGTTGTTCTTCAGAATTTTATTGCACAAGATCCTATCAAATGGGGATGATTTTTAAACAGATCTATTTGACCCATAACAGATATACTACCGCTTCAGGTCAGAGTGGACCTGAGAGTAATGGCAATGGAATGAAATGGAAAAGACAGCTTACTCCGTAAAGCAAAGTGAGCATGCAGAATGAAGAGAGAAAGACATGGCTGCTCTGACATCTCAATTTAATATTGCATGGTCTCAAGCAATGAGAATTTGTGGGAATGGCTTATGCAATTTTTTTTTTCTTTAAAGCATAAAAACCACCACTCATGAGAGGAAAGACAGAAAAGACATTTCAAAGATGATGGTGCTTTTGTTTGACAGCACAGGAGACACAGAGGTCAGTAACTGATTGTTCATAATCAATTTCCAACCAGTTCAAGTACATTCCACACTCGCCAGAGTTCTAAAACAGGAGCCTTATCAGATGCAGTTTAGTGTCATACCTAGGACGCCCTTCTTTTCAAAGGGAAGCATCTTACTCTTCAGCAGAAGATAGAGTCAGTGAATTCTAAGTCACAGTAACAGGACTAATTTATCATTATTATACATAGATTCAATAAGACTAGTATCTTCATCTTGGTTATTATAGTCCCAATATTACAATCATTTTACTCTTTGGATATTAGATGTCTGTCTCAGTTGGAAAATTGAAAATTTCAAAGTAAACTTTTTATTCAATTCACATGATTAGATTACTGTAAGAGAACCCAGTTGTATCTGTCCTGCTTAAATCAAACACATCCTGAAAGTTATAGACAAGATGGCTTGAGTGTCCTATGGGACATGTAGTTTGGTTCAGGTGCCTTGATGTATGGAAACTTGTGTGCAGAAATTGACAGACTGAGTTGCAAATCACAGGGATGCATGAAAAGTGGAGTGTATAAAATTGACATGTTGTGAGAGAGTGGGACTTGTTCTTTGGAGACTCTTGGTGTGCAGCATTGCAGACCAGCAGTTTCAAGGGGAGAAATTGGATTAGCATTTATCAACCACATACATTACAGTATAAAACTGACAATTGAACAGTATAATCCTATTTACCAACCCCTCCGCTCAGGCAGGATATGACACAAGGTCAATTTTTAAGTGGAGTTTAACAGGTTTGAATTTAGAGTTTTCCTTCTCCTAGACTAGTTGCCTCAAAGGGCTGAAGAAACCAGTCTGCCCTACTATTTACCCATAGCTGGAGGGAGAATAATTAGATTCATACCTTTCCCAAGGGTATTAGTGCTATGTGAAATGCAATCAGTCTCGTCCAGGAACTCGTGTCGCCGTGTTCATTTCCCTACGATGATAACCATTACACCACAGGTACCTCCTAATAAATCCCGAATTATTGGACCAAAGACAGTGAAAAAACTGAACCATTTTTTTATTAATACTACATATTTTAAATGAAACTTCAATGGCTTAGACATGTTAGGTTGGGTAAGCCCAGCAGTATCAGTTGTAGTCTGACGAGCATTGGTGGTATGTACTGCATGACATCTATGTGACAACTGGACACTGAGGTTGCATAAGTACAACTGCTATTGGTCACTGCTTATTTATCTTCTATGTTTGTGCTGTATGGCCATATTCATAAGCCAGCAGTGTTACTTCATGTAAATGTCCCCTAAATGATATTCTTCCACTGCCATTCAAGACACACATAGGAATTGATTATTTTCCTTGATTATTGTTGCCAAAGTTCCCTTAGTTGTAGTGAAAAGTAATAACTGCCTAAAAAAAAAAAAAAAAAAACTCCCAGAAATACTAAAAGATAGGAAATTTCTTTTCCTTGATTTTTAATTAGTCCTTGGCTAATGGCCTGTAAAAAGTTGTCTGAGTTTGAAAAAGGCCGAATCGTGGAATATAATGATTGTGAATTGTCACTTCATGATATTGCAAAGAAATTGAATTGTCATCACTCATCAATTGCTGTTTTCCTCAAAAATTATAAGAGAACTGGAAATTATTATCAAAAAGAAGGTCATTGCCACAAGAGAAAAACCACGACATCTGAAAACACAAAAATTGTTAGAGCAGCAAAGCAATAGTATATTGCAACATCATAACTCAAAGTTGAAACTAAATTGTGAATTGAATTACCATGACCAGAATTCAATTGACAATATAATTCCCAAGTCAGACCTGACTGATAAAATGAAAACGCAGTTTCTTCCAAGCAGCAGTCATGTCGGTACTGCTATATGGATGCACTACATGGATGCTAACCAAACGGATGGAGAAAAAGCTTGATGGCAACTACACAAGAATACTGCGATCAATATTGAACAAGTCCTGGAGGCGACCCCCCCCCCACAAAGCAGCAGCTATACAGCCACCTACCACCCATCACAAAAACTATCAAAATCAGATGAACCAGACATGCGGGACACAGCTGGAGAGGTAGGGACGAGCTCATAAGTGATGTACTCCTGTGGACCCCTTCACATGTACGAACAAAGCAGGGTGACCAGCTCAAACCTACATACAGCAGCTCTGTGTAGATACGGGGTGTAGCCCTGAAGACTTACCGGAAGTGATGAACAATAGGGAGGGGTGGTGAGCGAGAGTCAGGGATATCTGTGCTGATGGCGCAACAAGATGATGATGACTTAAAAAAGGAAAATGTGGATTTGAAACTGAATGTTTCACCAAAAATTATCGATGTCAGCTGTCTGGGTGTTTTTTTTTTAATCTACAATGGCTTTAATAAATCTTAAAATAAATGAGAAACCTCTAAAAGCATATGGTATTTCTTTAAGATATTTTAAACTCTTGATCCAGGCTAAATTTACACCTGAAGAGAATGTAATTATTTTCCCAGAAACATTGATGGCTGGTTGAAAAGCAAGGCTGTTAAACTAAGAATAGATTCTATTTATTCATCCAAATATTTTTATACCTACCTGGTTTTCATGGCATGGTCCCTGGCAGTATTCTGTGAGTGTTGTAAGCGTTTGGTTTATAAGGTCCACATTGAGTTCATTGATGTAAAGACCCAGCAGACCAAGTCCTCCTGTCGTACTGCCACAAATACAATCAAGAAACTGTAGAGTTTCACACACCAAGTTGTAGTTAGTTTTGTTATTTTGGTTACGCAAGTAATTCTGAAAATAGTTATCAAATAACAAGATATTGGTCAGATTTCAGTTAACATTATAATATGTAAAATTTCAGTTAACATTATGATATATTAGAACATTTTTATGAGAAAAAGAGATAACAGGGGTCACATGCTAACAATCTTTGCTTTTGCATTTAGTTTTAATGGAATTTCAACCCATCTTGGACTATTTTATGCCTAGAGGTTAACAAGTCATATTCATTGAATGTTTATATTTAGATTTTTTGTGTATTTGTTTCTTAATGTGTTTTTTTGTTTCACACAGTCCTATTAAATACAAATCATCTTTAAACAGATTTATTTGATCCACAAATGAGTTAGGTTAGGTTTCTTTGTTTAATGGCATATCAACCATTGTAGGTTATTTAATGCCAAAGCCATCCTTCTAGAAGAATAGTAGTGGTACTATTTAACCCATAGCTAGGAGGATAAGAGGGTTCATACCTTTCCCAAGGGTATTTGTCTGAAAGTGAACGTAATCGCGCGACTGGAGTACAAACTCTCTTACTATGATTTCACTGTTCAACGCTTTACACCACAAAGACACTCCGCCTTCTATTACATACACATTATTAACTCTTTCTCTGTTTAAGGAAAATCTGAAGTGTCTACTCACATGTTTTCATAACAATTCATTCTTTATTTTAAATGCAGTTTCAGAGCCACATATGGCTCTCAAATGAATCACAGGAAACACTGAGAACCACATATGGCCCTCAAATCTGTCACAGGAAACACCGAGAACCACATATGGCCCTCAAATCTGTCACAGGAAACACCGAGAACCACATATGGCTCTCAAATGCGTCACAGGAAACACCGAGAATCACATATAGCCCTCAAATGTATCAAAGGAAACACTGAAAAACACATGTGACTCTCAAAACAGTGAAAAGTTTGATGAAAGAGTGTGTCCATATCCAACTCTTCATAAAGATCAATATACGTACAAAAATAAAAACTTAGGAGAATTTTGAATTAGGTTTCCATTCAAAAAATCAAAAATAAATAAGATTTATCCCATAACCTGGTTTCGTTGTTGGGGTAGTACTACTACTGAAGAATATCTTGGGCAGGAATAACCTGGTGAAGCCCATTCCTCTCAAAGTCTACAATTGGTTTGAATTTTCCTTCCCCTAGACTGGTTACCATACATAAGTTATATATAGAGCCCCTAGTCTGGCCAACTATTTACCAATAGCTGGAGGGAGAATATTGGATTCATACCTTTCCCAAAACTATTAGCACTGTGAAATGCAAATGGCCTCAATCAGGATTTGAACTTAGGTATTCAAGTCCACTTCCTATGAGAATAAACATCACACCACAAGCACAACGTTTTACAGCCATTTTGGTCCCCCAGCTCTGGCCAGGCTACCTTTAGATAGAGAAAGTTCAATGACAAGCATAGTACGAGACCTTTGGGTCTAGTGAAGCTAAGAACAGCAAGGTCACCTGGCATACATGCCAGGAGACTTTGCAAAAGCTAGCATAGTTCACATTCCACTTTGTGATCCTATGACCAGCATAGTGCAGCAGCATACAAGTTTTAGCTTGAGTGCAACCTCCCCTTCTCCTAAACTCCTATAAAATGACCTTGTGTCAAGTCTGTCCAGTTGGTAGCCAAACAAATACCGTCACACCGGAAGTGCCTCTCTGCCTCTCTATTTACTTACTTGTAAATCACGGTTGTGGTTCTCACATAAAAGTTGCAGAAATCTCAAAATGGGTTGTAAAACCGATATTTGAGGAGAGACTTCTTTATCTTTTTCTGTTTCCACTTTTTCTTCCCAGGGTGTTGATTTGGCTCCATGACAATCATCCCCTCCTGGTGTTCCTACAAGTTCATCTTCACGTCCTCCTCGATGTAACATGTTATCTCCTTCAGTATGAAAATGGTTGCTTCCTTCCAGTGCCTTCACTGTAAACAAAGATAAAACATTTACTATGTAAAACCTTCACTCATAACAATTACCGTATATACTTGCATATCAAGTAACTTTATGAGACCTTAATTTTTGTCTACTATAAGGTGGGGTTGCACCGTACATAAGGTACAAACAAGGCCTAACTTTGGCTAACCATTTATGCACACAAAGTTTGTACCTTGTGTATGTTGTTATTCCTTAATATTTGGTAGGGTTGCACCGTACATAAGGAACAAATAAGGCCTAACTTTGGCTAACTATATATGCACACAAAGTTTGTACCTTATGTATGTTGTTACTCATTAATATTTGGTGGGGTTGCACCAAACATAAGGTACAAACTAAGCCTAATCTTGGCCAATTATTTACACACAGAGTTTTGTCTTGTGTATTTTGTTACTCCCTAATATTAAGCTAAAATTTAGATCCCAGAAAGTCACATTATACATGAGTATATACAGTATTCACCTTTGATATTTTCAGGGCCCCTAAAATATATGTAAATAATTCATTCAGCAGTTGTCTGATTAAGTGATTGATTTTAATGGCATGTCAACCCATTTAGGTTTATTGTATGCTCTAAGGTTAGGGAGTCGCATTCATTGTACATTGATTGATTGATTCTGACAGCATGTCAAACTCATCTAGGGTAATTTTATGCCTAGAGGTTAGGAAATTGCATTCCTTGTACAGTAATTGATTGATTGATTTTAATGGCATGTCAAGTCATCTAGGGTTATTGTATGCTTAGAGGTTAGGGAATTGCATTCATTGTACAGTGATTGATTGATTTTAATGGCATGTCAACCCATCTAGAGTTATTGTATGCCTAGAAGCTAGGGAATCACATTGATTGTACATTCATATTCATATTTTTTGTGTAGTTGTTTCATATGATTTGTTTGCTCATGTTCCTATTGAATGCAAATAATTTTTAAACATCAATTTGACACATAGATAGGACCCTAATAGGTACTACTGCATGGGATCAGGCAGTTAGGTCATTTGGTTTATTGGCATATTGACCCTTAATAGTTATCTCATGTCAAATCCTGTTTATACATATGATTTTTTAAATTAATAGTTTGTTAGTAACATTTTTTTAAGTTAGCATACAATTAAATGGTTTTAAGTAAAGTAAATGATTAAACAGTTTTATTTGACCCATAGATGAGACTTTAATAGGTATAAAACATCTTTGGGTCAAATGGCAATGAAGGGGTACACCACATACTCCAAAGCTCCAGGACTGGAGCCTCACTCTCAGATGGTTTTGTGTTATATCCAGGACACTCTTTGGTGGAGGGGGTATCTTATCCATCTACAGAGATGCAGTTGGAGCATTCTACAGCCCCAGCCAACTGGGCTGCTCTGAGTCAGAGTGGACCAGGGAATAATGGCAATGAAGGGGTACTCAACACTCTCTAGAACTAGAGCCTCACCTTCAGATGCAGTTTAATGTCATACCCAGGACACCCCTTTTTGGGTGTCCTTATCCTTCTGCAAGGGATACAGTTAGCATATTCTAAACCCCACAGACAGAGTTGATTCATCAGTTGGTGCTTCAAGTCAGATCTACTATAAGAAAAAAATAATTAAAAAATGACTGAATTAATGTTTTACCTCGCCCATCCTTCTGTGGTGAACTGGTTGATTTCTTTGTACTACTCAAAGTGATGCTTGTATTTACAGATATGGTATTTTTTATTTCACTTTGTGCTTCTCGCATTTTGTCATTGAAAACTTTCACAAAACTCTCAGAATTTTTGTCTTTGGTTAATCGGTTATACAAAGATTTCTGAAAAAAAACAACAAAAAAAAAAAAACAACATGAAAGAAAACTCGTCAAACAAAATATTCATTTGGTTTATTCATTCAAGATTCTTGCAATTTTTTTGGTTAATACTAAGACTTCTTGCTTATAATTATTAAATGTTTGTTATATTGTAACATACCCATGATACAGATACATGAAATGTACATAGAATGTTCATAACATATATACATAGAACATAGGAATCACGAAAAACACTTACAACTTCTTAGTTCAGGTACAAAACTTTTTATTACCTTTGAGGTTAAAGGTTCTTCGACATAAGAAAAGAGAGGCACAATCTTTCTATGCAGGCTTTTCTATCTGCCCCCCCTCAACATGTGTGGCACCCGCCACAAGGCCACTGCGAGCTAGCGAAAGTCACCCTTCTTCTTCGGACCGCTAGACTCAACTCAACTGACTTTCTTCAAAATCCCCAAAATCCTCCACCCTCACTTCCGGTGCATGACGTCATTCACATCCCCAAGTCACAATTTTCTACCTGGGATTTTTATTTTGACATCTGTGAACGACACATCCTTCCCACACGCGTGTTAACACCTGCACTCAAGTTTGCACCTAACTAACCCATGCACTGAGCCAAAAGGTTCTCAGCCTAACTAAACCCAAAGGCAAGATATATAAAACAAAATCCCTCGGCCATTATATTACAATATATCATAAGCATACAAGCCAGATAACAAGAGGCATGATCAGCAAAACGGTGGTTGCCTTAGAAAAAGGAAGCAGAGACCTAAGTTCAAATTCTGGATAAAGCTGATTGCATTTCACTTCACACTAATACCCTTGTAAAAGACATGAATCTGTCGCTTCTTCCCCAGCTATGTGAAAATAGTGGAGCAAACTAGGTTCTTGGGTCTTAGTTAGGCAACCAGTCTAGAAGAAGGAAAACTAAAAATTCAAACAAGCTGTGTTCTACTTAACAATTTGACCTTGTGTCACATCCTGCTTGTGGTGTAACCGCATACGAGTCAGATTAAAACTTGAAAGAAAACTTGCCAAACAAAATATTGATTTGCATTTATTTTTTTTGAAGATTCTTGCAATTTTTCCTGAATACTAAAAGACTTATTGCTTAGAATTATCATAACATTATTATATGCTAAATATCAAATCTTGGAAGCAACTAAGTTGCATCCTATAAAATACTAGTTGTATGACTACTTAACTCCCATCTCAAAACCATGATGGGTAGTGTTGAGGAAGTAAGTAGAAACTTATAAATAACATTCTCCTTGGACTCCTACACATAGATGCACCAGTGTTCGCAGACCAGTAAAAACTTACATTTATCAGCTCTGTGTGGACACTAGATGTTGTCAAGAGGACTTATCAAGAGTAATGTCCAACAGGGATAGATGGCAAGAAGATCAGAGGACCTGACAGTTTAGTTTTAGATTTCATTGACATGTCAAAAAGGATTTATCATATTTACCACACCCTCCACTGAGGCAGGATATGACACAAGGTCAATTTTTAAGCAGAGTTTAACAGGTTTGAATTTAGAGTTTTCCTTCTCCTAGATTAGTTGCCTCACCAAAACTGAAGAACCTAGTCTACCCTACTATTTACCCATAGCTGGAGGGAGAATAATTGGATTCATACCTTTCCCAAGGGTATTAGTGCTATGTGAAATGCAATCAGTCTCGTCCAAGATTTGAACTCAAAAAGTAAAAGTTAGCGACCATAGTCGAGGGTAACCCGAAGGCTCCCTTTTCGATAGCTACTACACCAAGGTGTAGGGGAGGGCGCTACTCCATTCCCAGGATTGCTCCACTTTACCCTTGAACCGTACCTTATAATGCTGAGTGTTAAGCAAGGTGGTATCAAGTACCATTTTTAAAGTCTTTGGTATGACTCGACCTGGGATTGAACCCAGGTCTCCCGGGCCATTGGCGAACACTCTAACCGCTGGGCCAATGTCCCGGTCAAAAAGGATTTATTAATTCTAAAACTAATGAATAATACATTTGAGTTGGATTTACAAATCATTTCAAGTTTTAGAATTAAATTTTTTAATTTTGATAAATCAGTTACAGAAGGTTACAATAGACACTGTAAGGAGATAAATAATGAAGTGTGTCCGTGGTGATATGTAATAACCCCAGAATGCATCTTCGTTCACTTTTAGCTCTGTTCTTTTGAACACTAAAGACATGCTCTTTTTATCTCTTCTTGCGGATGCAAGTACTCTTAATCTAATAAAATATATTAAATTAGAAAGACCAACAAAACTAAATAAGAACACACATAAAAAAAAATCAAATTTTAATTTCATTTTAATTGGTTCCTATATAAACTTATGCATAGGTTTTCTTTTATTTCTTTTGAATAATAAAACAATAATATATTAAACTTATTTGAAACATAAAGGGTGTAATCAAAGAATACAACAGCTTAGATACTAGCTCTTCCTTCCACTCCTGGCTTTCATTGCTAAATTTTCCTAACAATTTAACTAAATTAGACAGAACAAAATTACAGTTATTTCTTTATTTCAAAAATTTCTTTTTATGTACATGAAAATATTAAAAAAATATTAATAGTGGACAAAGCCCAAAAAAAATTAATTGAATAAAAAAATAGCATTTAATATTATTTGAGATTAAATTATTACATGAAACTTATCTGAAACAGAATTAGAACAGTTTGAACTCTAGCTCTTCTCATCACTCCTGACTTTCATTGTTAAATTTTACTCATTTAACTAAATAAGTCAAAAATAAAAGAAATCCTTTAACAAAAAGAAATAACTGTAATTTTAAGATTTATTGACAGAATTTTAGTTCATATTTATTAGAGTAAAAGCAAACAATTAGAAATCAATAATACCAATGAAATATTTATTGAAATCAAATTTTTAAATCAATATGCAAATTAACCTTCCCATTCAAACTGTAAACAGCAATTTGGTTGTATATAAATACAATTGGACACTATTAGATAAGACCAGCAATCAATCATCATCATCACGTCGTGCTGGTAGCACGGATATCCCTGAGCCTCTCTCGCCACTTTTCCCTATTGTTCATTGCCTCCGGCAGGTCTTCTGGACTACATCCCGTATCCTCACATAGTTGCTGAATGTACGTTCGTGCTGGTCGTCCTGCTTTTGTTCAGCCATATGTGGGGGTCCATAAGAGTACATCACTTATGAGCTCGTCCCTGCTTCTCCAGCAATGTCCTAAATGTCTGGTTCGTCTAACTTGGATAGTTTTCGTGTTAGGAGGCAGGTGGCCGTACAGTTGGTGTCTTGTGGGGTGTTGCCGCCAGGACTTGTTCAAGATTGTTCGCAGCAATCAATAATGTAAAACAATTTTCTTAAGATTTAAATGAAAATAAAATCAAGGAGATTGTGATGTAGTTTTGGTTTGGTCCCTTTATTAATAGCATATCAACCTTCGTGGGTTATTTAATGCCAAAACCATCCTTACAGAAGTAAAGCAGTGATGCTGTTTAATCCATAACTGAGGGAGGGGTATAAAGGGTTTTTTTTTAAATCTTTTCCAAACCAGCCCATTGACTAAGTGTATTGTGTTCACCAATGGCCTGGAAGACCAGAGTTTAATCCCAGGTCGAGTCATACCAAAGACTTAAAAAATGGTACTTGATACCTCCTTGCTTAACACTCAGTAAGGTATGTATCAAGGGTAAAGTGGTGTAATTCAGGAAAAGGAGTAGTGCCCTTCCCTACACCACGGTTTAGTAGCTATTGAAAAGGGAGCCTTCAAGTGGCCCTTAACTATGGTCATCAACTTTACTTCTTTACCAAGAGTATTATTTCAAAGTCAACATGACAAGATTCAAACTCACTTACAGTGAAGCTGCTGTCAAGTACTTCAACTCTTATGCCATAAAGAAACCCACCTCCATAGTTTTCTTTACAGACAGACAGACACATTATCTCCATTATAAAAAGATATTAAATGCTTCTGTATGTGTAAATAACCTTACCTCATCATCCCTTTCATTTATTTAGTATATCACAAATATACTAATGTTAGTAATAATCCATAGTGAGTGGAGACTCAACTAAGTATCTTCCCTATTACTAAACCACCCAATAAACTGATTTACAATTGGAAAAAAAGCCGTGTGATAACTAGTAAGTTTATTTTAGTCAGACAAGATGAGATGATTGGAAAAGAGACAAAATGAAGGTAGAACAAACTGAAGGAAGTTGAGGAGATGGGAGCTGACCAATCATACAACAAGGCCAATATCCATTTTACTAGACTGATTGGTGTATAAGACCCATATAAATATAAAATAGATTTCCCAAGCAAGACCTTTTTATGAAATAACTATATAACAGTATCACACAATTCTTGATGTTTTTTTCTGTTGAGGGCTTGACTAGGAAGAGATATCTTCAAAGAGTAAAACCACTCCTGAATATTGTTCTGATATCAAAAAATTGTAATATGAGCTAAGATAAAAATCTTATATAATAGTAATAAGTAGTATCTCATAGACTGATAAAAACATGAGGTTTCTAAGTTCCAAAAATTCACTCTGAATATTCCAGCATATTAGATATAGGTGTTTAGTTAAAAGGGCTTCTAAGTGAAATCATCCAGAGGTTGCAGGTTCAATCCTGACCACAGGTAAATAACAAAGAATATTTACTATAACTTAATACTTGTACCCAGTTAGGGTTAATGGGATTAGAACAATCTATCCCCATGGATAAAATAAAGGGTTTAGTTCAAAGTTCTGTGTAGGGTCCTGATTTTGACATGAAATACCTGAAGATGGCTAAAGGATGCATTGGCCAAAACATTATGAATATAACAATAAAGAAGAAGGCAATAGTCTGAATACCCTAATGATAAAAATTATCAAGCTTCATTTTGGAAATTTAAACAAATAATTAAAGGAAAATAACAATAAAAATTCTGCAATATATAGGTAAACTACAAAATTTTCAATATATTAAAAAATATTTTTAGAGGGCGAGCTTTGGTGGGTAATTTCAAGTAGTATGTTTTGCAGTTTTCTAGTTCACATACTGATTCAAAAAGATAATACAGATGACAAAGATTTTGAAAACAAATTTTATATAAGAGAAAGAAAAGGTAAAAAGGATAAAGTGTAGTAAATTCGTTGTGATTTGCAGGAACTTATCTGAGAGGGAGTGTCAAGTAAACAAAGTTCTTGGAATTTTAGTAGTATTTTGTGGTTTTGTTGAATTCTTGGTTGATTTTTTAAGTTTCGTTTAAGTTAGTTGAGTTTTCTGTAAAGTTGACTTTTAATCGAATTCTTGAGTTTTGTTGTTCAGTGGAATTCAAGTGAATTTTTCTGTTTCATAAACTTTTAGTTGAATTTCTCCGATAGCTCCTTGCTAATTTAGTTAATTTCTAATGGTTAAAGGAGCAAGTGACAAACACCTTTCTGCTAGCTAATTTTTTTTACTGCTTCACAGGCCGATATCTGAGCATACACTGAAATTTTGGAGTTGAAGAAAATGGTGTGCGTGGGGTGGGGGGCAGCTTTTGATGCTTTATCGTTTAGGCCCACTTCTCCACTCTGAAAGCACTAAAGTTGCGGTTAATTTGCCACATCGTGGTCAGTCTTATTCTTTGTTTGAAATAAACTTTTATACAATCTCCTGTCCCTACTTCCAAGCCACCATTAATACTATCATAAAATTCAAATGTTGAAAGTATAAAATAGATGTGAAAGACTTACCTGAATTACACTGTTTCCTCCTTCCAACAAAGCAATACCAAGTTCAACCGTCTGTGAGAAAATTTGATTGCTGGCATTTTGTATGATTAGATCGACAATCAAGTCAGAAGCCCCTTCTTTATCTAAGTGACACTGGAGAAGAAAAAAAAAGAAAAAGGTATTTAATATATTTTTAAGAAATATTTTTTTGGTTTAATGCCAACACAATTATGTCAGCACAAGATAAACAAAATGGCTACTTTATACAAATCCACATTGTAATTTAAAAACTCAAGTCAAAACATATACATAAAAAAGGTTTGGTTTGGTTTCTTTGTTTAATGGCATATCAATCTTTGTTGGTTATTTAATGCCAAAGCCATTCTCCTAAAAGAACAGTAGTGGTACTATTTAACCCATAGCTGGGAGGATAAGGGGGTTCATACCTTTTCCAAGAGTATTTGCCCAAAAGTGAACGTAATAGTGCGACTGAAGTTTGAACTCGCATACTACGATTCCGATGTCCATCACTTTAACCAGTACACCACAAGAACACACCACACACACACCCCCAAAAAGATATGAATTTACTTATTCTATTACTGCAGAAAGTAACCAACAGCAATTATTTCACAAAACCAAACCAGAAACCTTAATCATTTGCAGCCCAATCAGCTGGGGCTGTAGAATACATCAACTGCATCTCTGCAGAGGGGTAAGACTCCCCCCCAACGAGTGTTCTGGATATGACATGAAACAATCTGATGGTGAGGCTCTAGTTTTGGAGCTTTGGGAAATGTGAAGTACTCCTTCACTGACATTGCTCCCAAGTAGGAGTACCTGATAGGGTTATATCTATAGGTCAAATAGAACTGTTTGATCATTTAACAATGTGGAAACAAATAACTGATGTTTAATTGAATTGTTACTGATACATAGCAATACTTAAAACAATTTAACTGTGTGCAAACAAATGAGTAATGTTGACTGGAAATATTAATGTGAAATAGCAATAATTAAAATGCTTTAACTTTGCGTCTAAATTGAAATATTGGTATAAAATAGCAATACTTGGAACCATTTGATTGTGTACAAATAAATGGTGTTGAGTAGAATAATTAGTGTTAAATAGCAATGCTTGTAACCACTTCACCGACTGTAAACAAATGGTTAATATTGAATTGAATTATTCGTGTTAGATAGCAATAATTGAAGCCTATGAAACCATACCAGCAATAACGATTCATTATAGAAACACCAAAGTAAAAGTACGATCACCAGATGGAGACACAGAATACTTTGACATTGTAGCAGGAGTACTACAAGGGGACACGCTGGCTCCATGCCACTTGATCATTTGTCTAGACTACGTACTTAGAACATTGATTGACAAAATCAGAGAGAATTGCTTCGAGCTGACGAAGAAAAGCAGAAGGTACTCCACAACAACAATTACCAACGCCGACTACGCCGATGACATAGCGATACTGGCAAATACACCCGACCAAGCCGAAACACTACTGCATAGTTTGGAACGAGCAGCCGCAGGCATAGGCCTCTATGTTAATGCACACAAAACGGAATATATGTGCTATAATCAAACGGGGGACATCTCCACTCTAGAAGGAACCCCTCTTAAACTAGTAGACAAATTCACTTACCTAGGAAGCAGCGTCGCATCAACCGAAAAGGACATCGACACGAAGTTAACGAAAGCATGGACAGCTATCAATAGGCTATCGATTATATGGAAATCAGACCTAACCGATAAAATGAAACGCAGTTTCTTCCAGGCAGCAGTCACATCGATACTGCTGAATGGATGCACTACATGGACTCTAACAAAACGGCTGGAGAAGAAACTAGACAGCAATTACACAAGAATGCAGCGAGCAATCTTGAACAAGTCCTGGCGGCAACACCCAACAAGACACCAAGTGTACGGCCACCTGCCTCCTAACACGAAAACTATTCAAGTTAGACGAACCAGACATGCAGGACACTGCTGGAGAAGCAGGGACGAGCTCATAAGAGATGTACTCTTATGGACCCCCACACATGGCTGTGCAAAAGCAGGACAACCAGTACGAACATACATTCAGCAGCTATGTGAGGATACGGGATGTTGTCCTGAAGACCTGCCTAGGGCGATGAACGATAGGGAAAAGTGGCGAGAGAGGGTCAAGGATATCCGTGCTACCAGCACGACATGATGATGATGAGGAAACTATAACAATACTTGTGTGCAAACAAATTAGTTCTCATTTAAAAATGAAATTACCTACAAATCATTTTTTTACGAACCATATGTATATCCATTTAAATATGTGCAAACAAATGATTAATTAGGAAAAAGAATTATTTGTATTAGATAGAAATACTTGAAACCATTTAACTTAGTGCAAAAAGAGCTCAGGCTCATTTAAAAATGTTATGTACAAGACGTGTTTACAAATAATATATTTAATATGCAAAAAGAGGATTTGGCATTAAATAACCTACAATGGTTGATATACCATAAAAACCAAGCAAACCAAATCCTATATATTTGATATATATGTATATTGAGGGTTTGGCTTTGAATAACCTACAATGGTTGATATACCATAAAACCCAACCAAACCAAATCATATATATTTAATATATATGTCATCATCATCATGTTGTGCTGGTAGCACGGATATCCCTGACCCTCTCTCGCCACTTTTCCCTATCGTTCATCGCCTCCAGCAGGTCTTCTAGACTACATCCCGTATCCTCACATAGTTGCTGAATGTATGTTCGAGCTGGTCGTCCTGCTTTTGTTCAGCCATATGTGGGGGGGTCCATAAGATTACATCACTTATGAGTTCATCCCTGCTTCTCCAGCTTGAATAACCTACAATGGTTGATATACCATAAAAACCAACCAACCAACTTAATCATATGCAAGTGGGATGAGAGAATTTCTACTCACACACTATTTTAAGTCAGATAAAGCCACAAACAAACAAATAGGTACAGTAACAGCTACTCAGAAGTCAAACTGCAGAACCCTTAAACTTTTTTTAAAGATTGGTCTTAATGGCATGCTGACTCCTCTAGGGTTATTCTATGCCAAGAGGTTAGAGAATTGCATTCACGAGTAGCAACATCACTACTAATAGCTATCTCATCCAGGGAGAGTAGTTTGACAGAATCCAACAAATTTCAATCTTTGTGTAGAATACTCACTTTCATTAGGTTACACAACCATAATATTTGACTGACTAATTGGTTTTAATGGCACATCAATCAGAATAAAGTTATTTTATGCCTTGAGGTCAGGGAATTGCAGTCCTTTCAAGTTCACATTTACATCTCCATGGTATTTTTTTCTAAAGAGTTACTTTTTAGCATATGGTCCAATTGAAGGAGAGAAGATAACATAACTTGAGTAGCAAAGTGAGCACGTTTATACTTGGCATTCAAAATGAGTGGTACGCCAGAGAGAGAGAGAGAGAAAGAAACATGGCTGCCCTAACACCTCAATCTAAAATAAAAGGTGGTCTCAAGTGAAGGGAATTTACGAGAGTGATATTATACAATTTTTTTTCAAGTGAGTGTACCAGCCAAACATGAAAATGCCACGAGTGGAGAAAGGAACAGAGAAAAAGATGCAATCGAGTGAAGAAGTTTCTTTTGTTGGCAATGATGAATAGAGTGAAGACATTACTTTTGTTGATAGAGATGCAATATGGTGAAGATGTCATTTTTGTTAGTGATCACTGGAATCCATTTCAACCAGTTGAAAGAACAAAAAGAACAAATACAAATTATTTTCAAATAGATCTATTTGACCCAGGTACTAATAGGTACTACCACTCTGAGTCAGAGTGAACCTGGAAGTAATGACACAGAAGGGTTACTCCACCCTCCTCAGATTTCCAGAGCTGAAGTCTCACCATCAGATGCAGTTTAATGTTATATCCCAGACAAGCCTTTTCCTTTTTTTTGGTGGGTTGTCATAGCTCTCTGCAGAGGATAGAGTCAGTATATTCTACCCCCCACCTGCTGACAAGAAAGTAAACCAAGAAGAATATGGAAGATACCAGGCTTAGTGTTGTATCATGGTAAGGAAAAGATACAGTGAAATAGAGCTAATTATTTATTAACTCAAGGAAAATGAGGTAAGCTTAGCTGGTTTGCTTTTACCAAGAAGATTCAAGAAGGCAGCCACGTTAGAAAGTGAGTCATTTGACTTCTACATCTCGCTCCTCTCCCCATCATGGAAGCATATTGGCTGTTGGGTTGGAATCAGTTCCTTATTTCCTGGCCAATTGTATGAAAGTAGTCGAGATAGCACCCTGGGAATCCTGGTTCTTGATGGCAGTAATTGAGTTGGGCCCTGGGATTCCAAGTCCCTTTGCAACGTAATGCCACCATTTCCTGGTTTTTTAGCAGGTTGATGTGGTGTATTCATATCTGTAATTGTTGGCTCAGGTGACAAGGGCAAGGCACTTGGTATGGGGGTCTCGATTATGGGAGTTTTAAGTTTCCTTAGGAACCTGTAGTTCCGCAGGGTTATTCTACCTGATCCTGTAACTAATTCTATATTGGCTTTTGGGAAGCATCTCTACCATTCGTCCAGCTATGTCCCATTGATGGCTATTTGGGTTTTGAATGGAGACTGTGTTGCCCTTACGAAGCAGGGATAAGGTATGTGCAGTACAATTGTACCTTTGGATGAGGTCTGCATTGCGTTTGGATAAGGTTTTTGGGCTGCAGCTATCCACTCAGGGTGTGGTTTATATAAGCGTGGATGTGATGGGATATGATCCTGAAGACGTCTATGAAGCAAGAGTTGTCCTGGTGATAATCAATGCCTTGGATAGGGGTGTTTCTGTATTACAGGATTGCTTGTGCTGCCATGTCATTGTCCAAGGAACCCTGGTGTCTTGTGCAGTCCCAAAAACTAGCACCTGCCAATAGGCATCTCCTGCATGGAATCAAACCTGTAACTCGTGCGACATCAAAGGTCATTTTTCAATTGTTTGCCGATCCAAATCAAGACATCGCTTTAGTGAAGTGAGAGGCTTTCAGAATGATGAAGTTAACATGGACAGTTTAATTGCACATGTAGAATTTGACCAGGAAACAGGCTCATATATGTCATCTAATAAAAATAGTGTTGTGGAGATAGAAGCAACACTAGTCCTATTTTCTCCAAGGCCTGACTCTAGAAAATAATTCCCATTGCCATTTACTGGATGAATATATGGGTGAATAGACACCACTCATGCAAATGTGTTGGGCAGGTCATCCTGGCACCACAGAACAACTCACCTGCTGCATTAGGTGCTTTCCTATAAAATGAGGTAAGATTAGCTGGCTTGCTTTTACCAAGAAGATTCAAGAAGGTAGCCATGTTAGAAAGTGAGGCATTTGACTTCTACATCTCTCTCCTCTTTTCAAGTATTGCTAATGCTAATGTGACGTGGTATGCTATCGAGAGAGGGAATGGGAGATCAATTCTCCTACCCTATGGTGTTTGAATCAACAGGCCAACGCTACCTGCACTCCATGACCTGTAATCGGTTGGACAGAGAAGGGGAATGTAGGTCATTCTAGTAGCATGACCGGAGGAAATAGAGGAAGAAGAAAAGGCCAAATGATTGGCCAGACCCTTGAGCGCCAAAATAATACCTTTTTGTCAGAGGAAATTTGGAAAGGAATCTTTAGTTCTGGACAGACATTGGCACAAGATGGACGCCAATTCAGCCAAGCTCCGGGAAAGAGTAGAACAGAATCTTTGGACAGAAGATAGCAGAAAGGCGCCTTCAGCCAGATTCTAGAGAATGCCACTCGCCCATAAAAGAAAGGAACCTGAGAACAAGCCTTCGCAAAGATAAGTACAACTTAAACTGTTTTTCCTTCTACCCTTCCTAATTATTGGAATTAAATGCATTCAGAAAAGGAAAGGATTTGTTTCATCAACCGTAAATGAGTGAATGGACTTAGATACTTTCTCAAGTAAAAGAAAGAAAAGAAAAAAGGAAAGAAAGAAAGAAAAAAAAGGTAAAAGAAAAGGACTGTTGAGAGAGATACTTGTGTTTGATTCTGCCTGCTAGCTGATAGTTAAAAAAAGGAAAGGAGAAAAGAAAAAGAAACTGTTTTTTCTAAATCTTATAATTCTCTGTTTGGTCGTCGCTTATTAAAGCTTTGTTACATTTTAAATGCACCCTTGTGTGGAAACCTATTGGTCATGTTATTTATCTATTGAGTTGCCTTCTTTTGCACATATCTTTTTCAGCTTCATATCGCCTTCATTTATTCTCGCTAAATGTCTTATTCGCCTTAAAAACATTACAAGGGAATTTTGGAAACTTGTCTGCAGTGAATAATATTTCATTTTAACCTAGAAGTCCATGCTTTCTGTTACCCGAGGGGGTAGGAAAATGAAGGGCTTGGTGGGGTATGTGAAAGTGAACCCCCTCGCCAGCACCGGAGATCAGTCTAGCCCCAAATTAACCCCCACATTATTTGCCAGTACCCTATGCCCGAAATAGGAGTCTTGAATAGGACTTATTTTGCAGAGGGTCAAGTGCCAGACTGCCCCTGACTTCACATGCACATAAAATAAACTCTCGTCCTGAGATAATTATTTATGTAACATCACACTAATAACTCTAAATAGTTTTTATTATTGCAATCAAACACTAATAATTCAATTTGCACACAGTTCAAAGGTTTCAAGTATTTCTATCTAATACTAATAATTCTATTTAATATTAATCATTTGTTTGTACACAGTTAAACAGTTTCAAGTAGTGCTATTTAACACTCATATTTCTATTTATCAAGTATTCTTATCTAACACAAACAACTTACACACAACTTTATGGTTTCAAATGACTAATAATATTAATTCATAGTATAAAAATTGAACAATACAATTTGACTCATACATGGGAACCTAACAGGTACTAGAATTCCAGGTTAGATTGGATCTGAGAGCAATAGTAATGTAGGGGTACTCTACATTCCCCACACTCCAAGACTGGAGCCTTGCAATCAGATTGTTATGGTGACCTACCTACATGATAATGAACTCTTCCTCCTTCATAAATACTAACCCTATTTTAATTTCAATGAGACTTCTTCCCAGCGAGGAAGCGCTATCAGTTGCTGCTTGGTGCAGAGGCTTTTCAATGGACTGTCTGGCATCTGTGCCGGACAGTCAATGCTCCATGGCAGACTTGAGGTCGAAAGACCCCTGGCTTTGGCTGGGCCACCTTCAGGTGGGCCAGCTGCATCATAGACACCTTTTGTCACCTTTGTATAGCTATAATCAGGCATACGTGTCTAGAATCAGATTTGGGTCCAAGTCCAGCTAGGATCATCAGACACACATTGCACCTAGTGGGCTGATGACCAGTGTTCCCCTAAACCTTCCCCTCTCCAAAACCCCCACTATAATCAACCTTCAGGTCAATGACCTTGTGTCAAGTCCTGTCTGGTGGGAGGCAGAGACAAATATCGACTTCCTCCCAGCAGTCAAACCTAACAGTTTCGGAAGAACAGTTCTAGCTGCTGTACTAACACTCTTATTTTGTATATATGTTCTGTTAATTCAATACACTTTTTCCACCTACTTTCTCTTCTTCTGTGTCTTCTTACTGGCCCCTAACAGGCCACAGCACAGATCCTATTTACCCAACCCCTCTGCTCGGGCAGGATATGACACAAGGTCAATTTTTTTTTAAGCGGAGTTTAACAGGTTTGAATTCAGAGTTTTCCTTCTCCTAGACTAGTTGCCTCACCAAGGCTGAAGAACCTAGTCTGTCCTACTATTTACCCATAGCTGGAGGGAGAATAATTGGATTCATACCTTTCCCAAGGGTATTAGTGGTATGACTCAACACAGATGTAGTTTAATTTCATACCCAGGACACAAAACTCAACAGAATAAAATAACTAGTCAGTCATCAATGCAGTTACCAGGTTGAATCACTTTTTTTTTCACTGATGAATTTTGGCAACTTGTATCTGTATGATATATCATCAATTTGATATAACTTTTGGTCCAATTTTGCTTAATTATTTATTATTTTCATATCTAACATATAAACAATCTTTTATTCTTTATTCTATAGTTTAGATTATGAGAGGCGAAAAAATTGCCTTTAGAATCATTTTATGCAACGCAAAAATGAAAGATATGGAAGACCCAGGAACTGTCAACAATATGGCAAAAAACCTGGTTCAGATATTTCAGGGAAGGTGTCACTAGCCTAGAAGACAAATCAAGGTCAGCGAAAGCTATTGAGGAATATGAGGCTTTGCTTGACATAGTTGAACAATAGCCAAGAACAAGCACTTGTACATTGTCAGCAGAACTTGGTCCTTCCACAAAGCACCCTCGATCAACACCTCCATAAGCTTGGCCTTGTGAACTGACACTGAAATCCAAAATAACTTGAAATACAAAAACTTTTGACTCAACCCAGTAAAATAAAAATTTTAAAAAGATTAGATGTTTAACAAATTAAGATGTACAAAAAAAAAGCATAAACAATTTGGAAAAAAAAAAAAGTTAAAAAAAAACTTTACCTGAACTTCATGAAGTGTCATTTCAGCCCTACTGACCATCACAGAACCCGGTCCAATGATAGCTGCAGATTTGATCTGAGAGGCATTTGCTGGTGCACTGTCACGCCTTGAACGAAAATGTTCTTTGCCATAATATCTGGTTAATAAACTTTGGCGCAAAGCTTCTCCCTAAAAATTAAAAGAGAAACAAAAACCAATGAAATTCAAATAAAAATTCAAAATTAAAATGTGCATTGAAAATATTATGTAAGTAACATGAAACAATTTCTATGTTAATGACTTCCAAAAATCATGAACAATACAAGAGAATTATTACCTTACATCATCCGATCTCACATATTGTATGACCCCCCCCCTCAAATTGGATCTCCAAAATGATGATTTCATCATATAGCTGACGTATCATGTGAGTCCAATTTTCAGTAGGTTAGTCTAAGCTAATAAATTTTTTGAATGATTTAAAACCTTTCTAATAATGAAGTACAAGTGATGATTGCTAAAACAACTTTTTAAAGCAGATGAAATAATGAAAAAGGTATCAAAATGAAATACAAGTATTGATTACTAAATGAAATTTCCTGTCCTTTAAAATTAGTGTTTTCTTATTCCAACGGCAGCAAAATACAAAAATACAAGAAATTTTGCAAAATTGTTTAGCATCATTATTTCAAAAGCAAAAAAAAAAAAAAAAAAAAAAAAAAAAAACTATCCAGAATTTTATTTGATTTAGCATCATTGTAAGGGGAAAAAAGATTTAAAACTTGATAACTATTACCATATATGCTCATATATCGTGTGACTTTGTGAGACTTAAATTTTAACCTATTAGGGTGTCGCACCAGATAAGGTTCGGTCCAAGCCAATCTGGTACATTTTGCAGCTTGTATATTGTTCTTTTCTTTACCTGCCAATTTTCTTACTGACTTATCCATATTAGTGAGTTAATTAAGAATTAGTTTTTATTATATTTCACTAAAAGAAGTTACCATGGGGTATTAAGTCTACTGTAAATCTAACAAGCTGATAACTTTGGCAATTTTGTAAAGTTTCAAAAACTTGTTTCGAATTAGAATAATAACAAAATAATGTAATTAGGATAGTGTTAGATTACTTTTCATTACCATAGACAGTGACTTCTTAGCTTATCCAATCAGTATTTTGCTTTTTTGCTAATAGAAGTCTCACGTATTGATATTGCTACAGTAATGGTATTTTCACTAAAATCATTCAAAAAATTACAGGAAGTCAAGGAAGCTGAAAAGAAAATTTATTCCCATGAATATTTATTAGCTTAGACTAACCTACTGAAAATTGGACTCACATGATACGTCAGCTATATGATGAAATCATCATTTTGGAGATCCAATTTGAGGGGGGGGGGTCATACAATATGTGAGATCGGATGATGTAAGGTAATAATTCTCTTGTATTGTTCATGATTTTTGGAAGTCATTAACATAGAAATTGTTTCATGTTACTTACATAATATTTTCAATGCACAAAAGTTTTCTTTATTTTCTTTTGCATTTAATGTTAGTAGGAAAAGAGAATCTCACTTCATATAAATACCAAGGGGAAGATTGTATCAAAATAGTTAAAGCATTCTTTAGTGGCTAAATGATTATCAGAAACCCAAAATAAATCAAAAGGAAACATTTCATGTTTGATTTTTGAGTTCGCATCAAGGAATACACTGGGTGTTTCAGAAAACCTTGATATCATTTGAGATGTGTACGGAATTTCAGAAAAATTGTTATAATTTTAAAATCTAATAACTTAATCAATTCTCATTGAAATGATCTCAAATTTTAACAGCATGTGTATAAAAAACTCAAAATTCTATTTTTGATATTTTATCTTTTTTCTATTCAAACATAAAAATTTCATTCACTGGAAAAGAAAAAGGTGTTTAAACATTAAACATAGAATTCTAAGTTGTTTCTACACACTGTTAAAATTTCAATGAGAAAATTGTTAATTTATTAGATTGTAAAATTATAACAATTTTTCTGATATTCAGAAAAATTGATATTTCATAATCTACTAACTTAAACAATTCTCATTCACATGATCCCAAATTTGAACATGTGCAAAAGCAACTTAAAACTCTATGTTTAATGACTTTCTTTTCAGCCATAAAAAAATGTTATTTACTGGATAAGAAAAGTGTGGTTATATCAATGTCCATATCACTGAATATGCTGAAGCCAACTTTCCCAGTGAAGTGCCTAGTATCAGTGCTGCTGTTGCAGTGAAAATCAAAGAACCTGACTTCAAGGTGGAATTCAACCAAACTGAGAATGCATGGACAGCAACCTGGAAGTGGTCGGGCAACTTAATGCCAGAACACTTAATTAATCAGATGTCTGAATAGACCATGCCTACACACATCCAAGAGGAGTATGACTGTGAGTTACAAACCTGGATTAGTCATGAATAGTTAAGACTTGTGAAAAAGGGAAATTCATTTGTCTAGCAGCCATTTGCTTGGTAATAACAAAGTCTTATGATTTCTTGGGAGGGGGTGAATTGGAAAAGATAAAAGAAGAAAAGACAAGCTACTGAGGGGAATTGAGTGTACTGTTGACAGTGAGTGTTATGAAAGTATTGGGAAATTGCTGTTGTGATGGTGTTTTAGATGAAAACATTCTCTGCAAAAGTTAGGACCGATCTTTGAATTCTTCAACAAAAAGGCATTTAAACATTATGCTGTTAAAATTTGGGATCATTTGAATGAGAATTGGTCAAATTATGAAATGATATCAATTCTTCTGAAACACCCTGTACATCAATTCTTTTCAAAATATCTTGTGCCAATTTTTCTTCACATTTCAAAAAACATCAAATTTTTGTGAAAAGGTTTTGAATCCAATTAAGAGTGGGAAAAAATTACATCTCTATTTCAAATTTTCAATTATTCCACTTCAATAGAAGTCATTTCTCTTATGCTCTTTCGTGTAAACATTTTTTTACAATGAACATAGATACATCTCAGAACATAACAATGTGTTGTGGCTCCTAATTTGGGAACTATTAAAATTTCAATTTCATTTTAAATGATAATGATTTATTTTTATTTTTTTAAAGGATTGATTGATTTTAACAGCATGTTAACCTGTCAAGTGTTCTTTTATGCAGAGAAGTCAAGGAACTGCAATCATTTTAGGTTGATATTTACATTTTGGGATTAGTAGTTTTTTAATATTTTTTGCACAGTCCTATTGAATTCAATTTTTAAACAGATCTATTGGACCAATGGATTAGACCCTAGCTAGGTACTACTACTCTGATCAGAGTGAACCTGGTAGTAATAGGAATGAAGGATACTCTATACTCTACAATCTCCAGAAATGAAGGCTCACATTCAGAAGCAGTTCAGTGTTCAATTTGAAAGTATCTTACTCCTCTGGAGAGGATATAGGTAAATTTTTCAGTGGTTGGCCAGTTAAAAAAGAGCAGCTGGTTTTCTTCTTCACTAATGAAGAAAAATGTTGTTTTTTTTACTTAAAATATAAATCTAATTAAATCTTTCACCCCCACTGAGATAGCTGTGTCGCAATTAAATTTTCATCTTAACCCTTAAAGCATCATACTCAAAGCATAATTTTGTCGATCCAAAATTAAAAAAAACCCAAAAAACTTTAAAGTGAAAGGGTTATAATTAAAGTTTATCGGTTAGTAATCTTACTTCATACATGTAAAAGGGTAATGTTTTTCTTAGACTTTATTTTTCCAATGCAGGTATTATTGGTTTGGTTTGATTTCTTTGTTTAATGGCATATCAACCTTCTTGGGTTATATAATGTCAGTGCCATCCTTGTAAAAGACCTCCGGTATCATTGGGGAACAAGAAATATTTTGATAAACTAACCAGGTCTTGGCCGATTTACCAAAACTTTTCTCATTCCCCAATGATACCTGCATTAGAAAAATAAGGTCTAAAGAAGTTTGGCTTTAGGTTATCCAAACTGCATTAAAGTGTTTGCCAATGGCTCAAGAAACCTGGGTTCAATCCTAGGTAGAGTCATACCAACGACTCAAAAAACGGTACTTGATGCCTCCTTACTTAACACTCAGCATTATAAAGTAAAGTGGGTCAATCCCGGGAAAGGAGTAGCACCCTCCCCTACACCTTGGCATAGTAGCTATTGAAAAAGGAGCCTTCGGATTACCCTCGACTACTACAACAACTTATATACATCTTCTAACCTCAATGTAACTATGCACTGTTTTGATTTTTTTTTTAAATGTTTGTCATTAAATCATTATTTTGCTTGTCATTGTAATTAAACACTTAAGATTTTATCCTGGACTAATCACTATTGGAAAAGTTAAAAGAAATGCAACAATTAAAGAAATAATGCAAATAGAAAAATCAATCATGAAAAAATTCAGCAATTTCGCAAATTTTACATTTCATGTATCTACACAATGAAATCCAACATGCTAAAAAAAAAAAAAAAAAAAAAAAATACAATCCTTAATAAAAAAAAAAATATTCTGGATGTTGGCAAGAATTTAAAAACATTTTTTTTTTTTTTACAGCAGAATGAGATTTAATAGAAATTAGCATCCCTCTCACCTTTTGATTCTTCTAAATTGCTATTGTTAATAAAAACAAAAAAGCCATTGGAATGTTTCCAAACAATTTTTAACAAATCAAAATGAGAAAGCAAGAGAGCCCTGCTAATTTCTATTTGATATTCTGCTACAGCCATACAAAACTTTTTATAATGTCTTTCAATTGCACAAAATTCTACATGCATTTAGACAAATTTCTTCAATCCTGAAGTCCATAATAGTACAACTTGAGTTTGAACTCACTAACAACAATGTTGCAGTCTTGCACATTAGCCACAATACCACAAAGACTACTCCAGTTTTAAATGAATTTTATCATTTGAAATTTTTCATTACATATAAAAAGTATTCAAGGAAGAAAAAAAATGCAAAGAAAAAATAATTTCTTAGGAAAATATTATATGATATTAAGATTTTATGTCCATATTTACATTTTTTGTGTAGTTGTTTCAGAGGATTTTTTTTTTTTTTTTGCACATGGTTTTATCAACCACAAATAATTTTTAAACAGATATATTTGGAAGAGTTACCCCTCTGCAGGGGATACAATCAGCATATTATAACCCCCACTGACAGGGAGCTTTGTTTCAATGAGTTATTTAATAGAAAATTATTATAAAAAGCATGCAACAACATATACTCTAACAACACTGAATGTTCTAGAAATATTTCATTATATTTATGTCTTGAGAGAAATATTTAATTGATATGATGTAGTGATATTCAACTACAGATAAAAACAATAGAAGTTAAAAGACAAATGAAAAGAGAAAAAAAACCATGTCTGTTATAGAATACCATATTGTAACAAAAAAATTCACATATTCTTTATGAAGAATTATCACTTTAGGTTAGATTTATTTGTTTAATGGCATATCAACCAATTTGGATTATTCACTGCCAAAGACATCCTTGTAGAAAAACAGTTGTGCCAGTAATTAACCCAGAACTGAGGGTATAAGGTGCTTTATAGCTTTCCCAAGAGTATTAATCTGAACATGGGGGTGTCCTCATGGTGTAATGGTTAAAGTGATGGACTACAGAATCGTAGTAAGCGAGTTCGTACTCCAGTCGTGCTATTACGTTCACTTTCGGACAAATACCCTTGGGAAAGGTATGAACCCCCTTATCCTCCCAGCTATGGGTTAAATAGTACCACTACTGTTCTTCTGCTAGGAGAATGGCTTTGGCATTGAATAACCTGCAAAGGTTGATATGCCATTAAACAAAGAAACCTAATCTGAATGTGAATGTACTAGCACAACTGGAGTTTGAACTTGCTGACTATGATATTGCAGTTCAGCACATTAACCACTACACCACAGGAACTGCCCCAATTATCCCATTAAGAGCATATTTTACAAAAAAAGGATTTCTCTTGTTACTCTTGATGTCAGGAATGAGTAACTTTTTTTTTTTTTTTTTGAGAAACAGGCTACATGAAACAAGGCTCTTCCCTGGGTGGGCTGCATGAGAAATGGCTCTTCTTTGGGCAGGCCATATGAGATAAGGCACTTCATTGGGTGAGCTGCATAAGATAGGGCTCTTCTTTGGATGGGTCACATGAGACACAGCTCTTCATCAAGCAGGCTGCTTGAGACATGGCTCTTCAAGCAGGCTGCATGAGACACGGCTCTTCATCAAACAGGCCACATGAGACATGGCTCTTTATCAAACAGGTCACTTGAAACATGGCTCAACATTAGGTGGTGTGCATGAGACATGGTTCTTTTTCAGGTGGGCTACATGAGACTTGGCTTTTAATTGGGCGGGCAGCATGAGACACAGCTCAACACCAGGCAGAGTGTATGAGATATGACATCATCATGTGGGCCACACTACTAAAAACAAATTCAAGGTAATTTTTCTCTGTAGGTATTTTTACCATTTTCACTAGAAAAGACCATATGTTTAAACATCTGCCTTAGAAATAGGAAAAAGTTGATTTTTTTTTTTCTTTAATAAAACAATCTGTTCTATAAGAAATTGAAGTTTTGAAATGATATTATCATTGATATCAATATGATTAACATACATTGTTGCACTGATACATTATAGAATAATTGAAAGAAAAAATCAATGTATTCAATATGAATATGATTCATGCATCAGAGAAAAAAATTTAATATTTTCATAATCAGTGAATTAAAATTTCATTAAAAGTTCTTTCTTTTTCTGACTGGGGCACCCACAATGCAACAGGATTAATAAGTGTGGAAGGTTAGTCAGCTATGAAATAGTTATTCCCCTTTGATACCAACTTCCCCCAAAACCTTTCTGAATGTGTGAGAGTGAACAAGTGAGAACAAAACAAGACAAATAAAATTTGAATAAATATTATTTACCTAGTGAAATTAGATAGGCCATTCAGAAAGCACTGTACATGGCGGTTTGCCCATGACTACAATAAGTTAAATAATATCATGGTTCATAAACTTTTTACCACAATCAAAAAACAGGATGGTCATAGACCATACTAATCACTGATTGATTGATTAATTTTAACATATAGGATTATTTAATGCCTAGAGGTTAGAGAATCGCAGTCTATATTCTTATTTACATTTTTTGTATAGTTATTTAAGAGGCATTTTTTTTTTTACACAGTCCTATCTAATACAAATAATTTTCAGACAGATCTATTTGTTCTATACATGGGATCCTAACAGGTACTACCACTCTGGGTGACAGTGGAACTGGGAGTAATAGCAATGAAGTGGTATTTTACACTCACGAGTTCTCTTGAAGAGGAGCTTCACTATCAGACACAGACTGACTGCTCACTGTGCAAACATCAAGTCAGGCAGGTCATATAACTTCTTTTGGCTAATTAGAAGGCCCCGTAACAACATGTGGCTCAGCTTCTAACCTGGCCATACACACATAATGCCCCACTTTTTGTAAGATCATCAGCTAGCATACACGGCAGCAGATGCTCACAATCAAACCACTCATAATATCCTTTTCTTCCTGATCTGGTGGATCACAAACACATATGGGGGAGCCTCAACCTAGCAACTCACGAAACATGACACATGACTACCATTCTCCGCAACTTCACGGCTTATTCGTGCATAGAAACTTCATTTTTCACCCACAATATTTCTAGCCATGCCCATGCGCGTGCTACATAGCGACCCCATCTCAGCATCCAATCCATGTCAAGCAAGGGCTGCATACAAACTCCTTGACTAACACCCCACTCAGTAACATATGTAACCCACATTGAACCCTCAACACTTAAAGTCCTACCTACATAAGTCTCATGCCATGTAAGAGACCCACACAACAGTCCTATCCATGTCAATGCATGGATCAAACGATGATCCTTCAAAGAACCATATACATATCACATACGTGCAACATAACTTCCTTTTGTTTTTTTCCATGTCAACATACATAATCCCATAAAACTCACATTATGGCTCTATCTATGACCGACCCTACAAAGATGGCATGATCACTCACAAAGAATTACCATAAGGAGAATGAAAACTGAATTCAAATCTGTTAAACCCTACTTAAAAATTGACCTTGAGTCACACCCAACTCATGATGGGGGAGCTGGGTAAATACGTATGTGAGGGTTATAACAAGTGGTCAGAACCAGAATATAATACTTATTTAATAGAATTTGAAGGTTTTAAGATTTTATTATTTTTAGCAAAGTTAAACATTATATCATGAGGTTTTAAATTTTCACTAAAATAAATTTAAAAATTACTCTTATATTTTGATGATTTAGTTTTTCATTTGCAAATTCATCTTGTATTATTAACTTTCACAAGGAAACTAACTTTTTTTTATAAACTAACAAAAAAGAAAAAAAATCTCAGATTTAAGGATTAATATGTATTGGGTATTTCAAAAAGTTTGAGATGTACAGGATGTTTTAAAAAATTTGGTATTATTTAATAATCTAATAACTTGACCAATTCTCATTCAAACTCTTAAATTTTAATAGCATGTGTAAAAACAACTTGAAATTTTATGCTTAATGTTTTTTTTTGTTCTTTTCCGATATAGAAATGTTCACTAAAGAAAAAAAAAGACATTTAAACATTAAACACTAAATTTTGCGTTGTTTCTACACATGTTAAAATTTGAGAGCATTTGAATCTAAAATTTTCAAGTCATGTGGACTAAACCTGCATCTTGCCTTCACGCATTAAGTATATTTGTGCAACTCAAGTGACCCTCAACACAAAAAGTGTTAATATATTTGCAACAAGTTCAAACTGAAATTGTTCTGTATCTCTTGAAATAAAAAGTTATAAATAAGGCAGTTCTTTTTATTTATCACTGTCCTCAAGAAGAAAAAAAAAGGAAGAAAAGATTTAACGTTACAAACCAGAGTTTTTAATACTAGGGTGAGTCAGAAGTTTTGCAATATTTTAGTACATGCTACTTTGCAGCACGTGACGACCAAAGCAGTTCAAGCTGTGATTGGTGATATCATGGTAGCTGGTGTGCTGATATGTAGCACATGGCTTCACTCCGTATGTGATCTGAAGTGCAATATAGTCTAATTCAAGAACTTATGCTTCATGAATCGCAACACCACAGAAGCAACCAAAAACATTTGCTGCGCAAAAGATAAAGGTGCAGTTGATTACAGCACGGATATCCCTGACCCTCTCTCGCCACTTCTCCCTATCATTCATCGCCTCCGGCAGGTCTTCAAGGTTACATTCTGTGTCCTCACATAGTTGCTGTATGTAAGTTCGTGCTGGTCATCCTGCTTTTGCACATCCATATGTGGGGGTCCACAGGAGTACATCGCTTATGAGCTCGTCCTTGCTTCTCCAGCAGTGTCCCACGTGTCTGGTTCGTCTAACTTGAATAGTTTTCGTGATGGGGGCAAGTAATTTCCGTCTAGTTTTTTCTCCAGCCGTTTAGTTAGCGTCCATGTAGTGCATCCATATAGCAGTATCGACACAACCGCTGCCTGGAAGAAACTGCGTTTCATTTTATCGGTTAGGTCTGATTTCCATATGATCGAGAGCCTATCGATAGCCGTCCATGCCTTCGTCAGTCGTGTGTCGATGTCTTTTTCGGTTGATGAGACGCTACTTCCTAGGTAGGTGAATTTGTCTACTAGTTTCAGAGAGGCTCCGTCTAGTGTGGCAATGTTGCCCGTTTGGTTGTAACACATATATTCAGTTTTGTGTGCATTAACATGGAGGCCAATGCCAGCTGCGGCTCGTTTTCACTTTGGTTGAAAGAATCCTAATTATCAGGCAAGGTCAGGTAGACCTAAAACTTATGATACTAATGTTATATTTCAAGCTATAAAAGCAAACCCACAAAGTAGCACATGGAGAGTATCAGGCAAGCTCGGCATCTCACAGTCCAGTGTGGTTTGTCAAATTAACAACCTCAGCAAAAGCATTTGAAGCAGCAGAATTATGTTTCATGTTACCAAAATATTGCAAAATTTTTGACTCAGCCTACTAAGATTTGAAAAAAAAAAAAGAGAGAATTTGAAATAAAAAAAAAAAAATAGGGTGTTTCAAAAAAAAAAAAAAAAATGTTAACATTTCTATACCATGATTCTAAAGTCTCTATATTCTCCATCCATGTCAACACATTACTGAAATCTTCCCTTGGGGATCTCCATAATATCAGTTCTGCTTTTCATATAAAGATACCCACCATTGAAGAATTAACATTTGTCTAATCACCTGTGGGGGATTCAAAGAATGTGATCACAGGGATACTGAATATGTGGAGACTGTCTAAAATTATATCATAAAGGTCCTCCCATAAAGCTGCTAACATTTTTAATCACCTGTGGGAGATTCCAAGAATGTGCTGACAGAGATGGTGAACATGCAGAGACTATTTAAAATCATGTCATGAAGATACTCTCCATGAGAGTGTTAATATTTTTTTTTTTAAATCACTCTGTACAACAAATTAGATCAAATAAAGAAATGTCTATCACATTTTTTTCAGTTACATTGCCAATCTTCAATAAACTCTGAAATTCCTGGAAAAAAATTAATTAAAAAAAAGTTATTAATTAAACTTCATTCTTATTGGTGTACATTCAATTTTTTTTTTTAAGGGGGTGTCCTCGTGGTGTAATGGTTAAAGTAATGGACTGCGGAATCGTAGTAAGCGAGTTCGTACTCCAGTCGCGCTATTACATTCACTTTCGGGCAAATACCCTTGGGAAAGGTATGAACCCCCTTATCCTCCTAGCTATGGGTTAAATAGCACCACTACTATTCTTCTAGGAGAATAGCTTTGGCATTAAATAACCTACAAAGGTTGATATGCCATTAAACAAAGAAACCAAACCAATCAATTTTTTTTGTAAAAGCTCCCACTGCTGAGCATAAAAGAAAAAAAAATCTTCCTCTTATTCTTCTTTAATCATTTAATCTAAAATGTTACCATAGATAATCGAGTATCATCTGATTTGGCAAATCATACAACCTCTTCAGTCATGTATCAAGCAAGCTCCATTTTTTGAAGGCTTGTGGAAATATATTTTCTCTTCAAATTCCTTCATTTTGTATAATTTCTTTTAGCATTTTTAACAAAAATACTGTAGTATGGCAATATAAACACAGCTGACAAGATACTGCAAAAGATACTGGTATATGAGCCATCTAATGGCAAAAAAGTGAACTACTGTAGACATATCAGTTGGCCTAGGCCTAGACTTGGCCAATAATTTACTCACACAAAGTTTGTATCTCATGTATAGTGCAACCCTTTAACATTAGGTTAAAATTTAAATCTCAGAAAGTCACATGATACACGAGCATATAAGATATGTACATTTTTTATAGGGCTGGTAGACAAAAAAAAAAATCTCAATATTTTTGTTTGGTTTGGTTTGATGGCATATCAACCATTGTACGTTATTTAATGCAAGATCCTCTTTATACACATATAATGAATATATATGATTTGGTGTGGTTGGGTTTTAGGTATATCAACCATTGTTGGTTATTAAATGCCAATTCCTGTTTATACATATATATCAAATATATTGAATTTGGTTTGGTTGGGTTTTATGGCATATCAACCATTGTTGGTTATTAAATGCCAAATCATATTTATACATATAAATTGAATATATGATTTGTAAACACATTTTGTTGATAATATTTTTAAATGAGCCTGAGCTCATTTTTTTTGCATGCAGTTAAATATAAAACTTCTCTATTTCAAACAATTCAGTTTAGCATAAGTCAAGCAGTTTTATTTAACCCATAGATATGATCCTATCAGGTACTGCAAGAGTGGACCTGGGAGTAATGGCAATGAAGGGGTACTCCACATTTCCCAAAGCTCCAGCACCACTGGAGCCTCACATCAGATTGTTTAGTGTCATACCCAGGACACACATTGGGGAGAGGGTTCTTATTCCACCACCCCTGCAGAGATGCAGCCTGTGCATTCTACAGCCCCAGCTGACTAGGCTGTATTTCATTTGGAAAATTGATGGAAAATTCAAGCAAATTTTTATTCACAGCACTTATTAACTTTTTTAAAACTATTTTACATGGATGCATAAACATTTAATCTTTCCAGCAACTGCCACCTTGGTTTTCCAGGATCCACCTGGTGTTCACATACCATATGGGTGTTATTGTGCTCACCTCTGATACCAGGGGCCCTTCCCCACCAGGCAATAGTTGCTGTGCATGACTGAGTTCATAGCTTGGTGCCTGAGGCTCTCCAAAAATGGGGAATGCAGACGGGATCAAAACTTTTTTTTTCTGACAGCTGTATACAAATCTTGATACATACTTGCACCCCTCAATAAAATGACCTCGAGTTAAATCCAGCCAGGTTGGCCATTGAATAAATATCAAACATTTAATCTTTTCATGAAAATATAATGCAAGTGAAATTTCAAATGTCAATACAATCAACTTTTAGTATGATCACTGATACATTTTTTAAAATTTGGGTCCTGAATAAAAAGAATAAAATAGAATTTAAAAAAAACAACAAATCTGAAGAATCTTGAGGATATCTATCATATTTTCAAATTCAATATAATCTGTTTATGCTCATACCTATCACATTCAGTTATAAAGAAAAATTTTTCTCTGACAAAGGTGATTTGTGTGTGTGTGTGTGTGCGTGTCTGATTAATTTTAATGGCATGTCAACTCCTATAGAGTTCCTGGAAGCAACACCCCACAAAACAGTAGTTGTACAACCACCAACCTCCCATCTCACAAACCATTCAAGTAAGGTAAACAAGACATGCAGGGTACTGTTGGAGAAGTAAGGACAAACTCATAAGCAATGTTCTCTTATGAACTCCTACACATGGACGTGCGAGTGTTGACTGACCAACAAAGACTCAAATACATCAGCTCCGTGCAAACATTGGATGCAATCAAGAAGACCAACCAGGAGTGATGGATGATAGGGAGAGAGAGTCGGGGGTGATGATGCTTACAGGTTAAGGAATTGTAATCAGGGTATGTTCATAATTACATTTTTTGAGTAGTTTTGATAGTTTTTTGTTTTTTCTGCACATGATCCTGTCGAATATGAATAATTTTTAACCCAATTTGACCCATAGATGGGAAACTAATAGGAACTACCACTCCAGATCACAGAGTGGACCTAAGAGTAATGCCAATAAAGAAGTACTCCACACTTCCTAGGTCTTCTAAAACTGGAGCCTTCCGACCATAAACAATTTGGTGTCATTGGTTTTGTTTCTTTGTTTAATGGCATATCAACCTCTGTGGGTTATTCAATGCTAAAGCTATCCTTGTAGAAGAACAAGGGTGATACCCATAGTTGGGCAATTTAATGTCATACCCAGGACACTCTTTTTGAGTCATATCCCTCTGCAGGGAATACTGTTAGCATATTCAAAACCCTGCCAACAGGGCATCCAACAACTTAGAAGACAATGGGTAGTGAGTAATGTTTTAGGCTAGTATTATAAAAATTATAGACCTCTTCAAAGTTAATGGTGTAAAAATAAATACAAATAAATATTTTAAGTTCTTAGACAAGACATTTTAAAGTGGCACAAATTACTCTAACTTAACTTAAAGTTTTTAGTAGAATATAAAAAGGTTATCTATTCAACTAATTTAACATAAACATCCAGACTTGCATAGTCCTCTGTCTTCTGCTCTGAGTTTGATCCCTGACATCTACTCAGTGACTAATTTCAAATAACTAAGCTCTCTGTTTATTCTAACCTAAACTAAACAAGGTTGATTGATTTTAACAATTTATCAATCTGTCTAAGGTTATTTTATACCAAAATGTGAGGGAATTAAAGTCATTGTACTTTTGCATTTTTTGGTGGGAGGGGAGTTTTGTTTTTGTTTTAAGGTTTTTTTTCAGGAGGGTTCAGAAGGGTAGTTTTTTTAAAGATTTTTTTTTTTTCAGATGTTGGGGGGAATTTTTATTTTTCATTTTTTTAAAGATTTTTTTTTTTTTTTTTTTTTTGGTGGGGGTTAAGTTTTTTAAAAGTTTTTTGAGATTTTTTTGTCATTTTACACACAGTCTTTAAACATATCTATTTGACCCCTTGATGAGACCCCTGAACACATGGTACCATTTTGGGTCAGCAAAGAAAATGCTTCAAATTAAAATTTGATCATTTAAAGTATAAAGTCCAATAATGGTTTGATTTGGTTTCTTTGTTTAATGGCATATCAACCTTTACGGGTTATTTAATGCCATCCTTAAATAACAGTAGCAGTACTATTTAACCCATAGCTGGGAGGATAAGAGAGTTCATACCTTTCTCAATGGTATTAGTCAGAAAGTGAATGTAATAGCATGACTGGAATTAGAACTCGCTTAGTAGGATGTTGCAGTCCAGCACATTAGCCACTACACAAGAGACTCCCTGAAGTCCAATACTGAACAAAATAAAAAAGCTTACTATACATTTGTTTTATAAGAAAATTTTAAATTACTTGTAACCAATGTCAACTGCATATTTTAACTAAAACATTTATTAGGGTCATTAACATTCTTTCAAGATGAAATGAAATGATTGAATGTCTGTACTATATTCACTCAGGTTTTTTTTTTTTTTTTATACACACTGTCCTTTCAAATACAAATAATCTTTAAACAGATCTATTTGACCCATAGTTGGGACCCTAACAGGTATTACTTATCTGGTTAAAGTGTGAATCTGGAAGTAATGGCAATGGAAAGGGAATTAAAACTCCCCAGATATCCAGAACTGAAGCCTCACCATAAGATGCAGTTTAGAGTCACTTCCAGAACATTTTTTTTTATTAGGAGTTCTTACCCCTCTGCAGGGGGAGGTGGAATAAAGTTAGCGTATTCTAAGCCTAACTGACAGAGCATTCTGCATTCTTTGCAGGACAGAACATCTGAAGTTTAGTTTAGTTTAGTTTGGTTTGGTTTTATGGCATATCAAACATTGTAGGTTATTCAATGTCAAATCCTCTTTATAGATATATATTAAATATATATGATTGGGTTTTATGGCATATCAACCCTTGTAAGTTATTTAATGCCAAATCCTCTTTATACATATATATTAGATATATGATTTCTAAACACATTTCGTTGATAACATTCTTAAACAAGCCTGAGATCTTTTTTGTACACAATTAATGGTTTCAAGTATTGCGATAAAACAGTAACAATTTAACATCAGTCATTTGTTTGCACAGTTTGTTCTATTTGACCCATAGATAAGACCCTATCAGGCGCTACCAATCATGGTCAGGGTTGACCTGGGAGTAATGGCAATGAAGGGATACTTCATATTCCAAGATTGTTTAATGTCATATCCAGGACACTAGTTGAGGGTGGGGGTCTTACCCCTCTGCAGAGATACAGTTGGTGTATTCTACAGCCTCAGTCGACTGGGCTAGAACATCAGAATGAAAAATCTTTAAACTATGAATAATACAAACAGCAAACCTTTTTGCCATCAACCCAGTTGGCTGGAGCAGTAGAATACGCAAACTGCATCACTGCAGAGGGGTAAGACCTCCTCTCTGCAACAAGTGTCCTGGATATGACACTAAACCACCTGATGGTGAGGCACCAGTTCTGAAGCTTTAGGGAATGTACATTACCTTTTCATTGCCATTACTCCAAAATCTACTCTGACCCGGAGTGGTAATATCTGTTGGAATCCAAACTAGAGGTCAAATAGGACTGTTTAATCATTTACAATACTGGGAACCATTTAACTATGGCAAATAGAACTTAATGTTAGATAGTTAAATGGTTTCAAGTATTGCTGAGTGGAAAAAATGATCTTTGGCTTGTGTAAACATTGTCACCTACAAACTATTTGTTTACGAATTACATATATTTAATATGTGTATAAACAGGATTTGGCATTATATATCCTGCAAGGGTTGATATGCTGTAAAACACAGCTAACTAACTAAATAAAACTGTTCTATCGTTTACTATACTTGAAACCATTTAACTGTGTGCAAAAAAATGAGCTCTGGCTCATTTAAAAAAAATGTTACCTATGAACTATTCACTTAAAAATCATATGTATTAATTTGGTATTAAATAACCATCAAGAGTTGATATGCCATTAAACCAAATAACCTAACCTGTTTGCCACAGATTTCTAACAATGCATGATAGCCAATAATGACAAAGATCAGTAAAGTAAAAGATTAAACATCATTATATCGTTATATCTTCATAAAAATACTGATGTGATAACCAGTCACAGCAAATTATCAATTAATATTGAAAATATAATGACTTTAATCTTCATTAACCTAAAAACGGAAATGGAAGAAGCATACTGGCAAATGGTATTCATTTTAGGAAACAGACACAATGATCCAAGTTGAAGTCTTTCATGAGGCTGTTTGTATTTCACTTTCACTCTAATGCTCTTAGGAAAGGCATGAATCCATCCTTTCTGCCACTCCCTCAGCCATGGGCATACTATAGGAGAGACTGGGCTCTTTAGTCTTAGTTAGGCAACCAGAAGAAAAACTGATTTCAAACCAGTTATACTCCCCCTAAAAGGTTGACCTTGCATCACATCCTACCCATTACGGAGGGGTTGGGTAAACACATAAAAGTGGAAACAAATAAAGAGTACTTTTCAAAATAATAGTTTCAGCAATTTTCAAAGGATCACAAAAAAAACTGTGAAAACTACATTTTTATCTATACAAGTAAATAACAAATATTAGTCAATACAAATATTTGCCTAAATTCTACAAGGGCAAAACATATGCAATTTGCATGTAACTGGAGAATTTACAACAAATAATACACAAGCAGTAAAATATGCACAGATTGAGGAATTCTTTAATGGTGTTTTTCATTTCACAAAGTGCAATAAAAAAATCAAACTAATTAAATTAAAAAGAAAAAAAAAAGGCCAGGCTGAACGCACAAATAGAAATAAACAAGGCCAACAATATCAAATGCCATTTATGAAAATAACCAGCAGTATATTTCTTCAGGCTATGTTTAGTCACGGCAGGAAAAAGGTTTGGATGAAGGAACAAGCATTTATTACCATCCTATATTACTAGGTTGAGTCAAAAGTCTTGTAATATGTCGGTACATGCTAGTTTATGGCATGTACAGGGTCAGGCAAAATGATCTGACACACCTGATTTAAATCCATGTGATTTTTTTTTTCTCTGGGGATACCTCAAGTCAAAGGTATACAGTAATCACCCTCAATCTATTGAACAACTTAAAGATGCAATTCATCATGAAATTACAGCCATTCCACATGAAATGACCCGCCAAGTTATAGACAACTTTCGTGAATGCCTTTGACAGTATGTAGACAATAACGGATTCCATTTGACTGATTTAATTTTCAAAACCGAATGAAACAGAATGGCATTAAAAGTACTTTTCGAAAAATAAAAACACTTTTTTGTTTCTTTACCTTATTTGTTTTTTATTAAACCTACAAATGTGTCAGATCATTTTGACTGACCCTATATATTATATGATCAAAGCAATTCAAGCAGTAGTAGGTACCTGCTGTGGTTGGTAGTATTGTGGTAGTTGGTACACTGTCATGCTGCGCATTGCTTCACTCTGTGTGCGATTTGAAAGTTACACAGATGAACAGGCAAAGCAGTCCAATTTGGAAACTTACACTTTACAAATTCAAACTGGGCCATAACACCGTAAAAGCAACCAAAAACATTTGTGTGAAAGGTGAAGGTGTACTTGATCATAACACAGCTACCAAAAAGTTAAAGAAATTTTGCTTGGGTTGCAAGAATCTCAACAAAGGTCAAATAGGCTTAAAACCATCGATTATGAGGTTGTGCTCCAAGCTATAAAAACAAATCCGGTACGTCACACTTAGAGAACAGTGAGTGATTTTAATAACTCACAGTCAAGTGTGGTTTAATGCGTTCACGACCTTGGCAAAAGCATTTTGAGCAGCCGAATTGTGCTTCACATTACCAAAATATTGCAAAACTTTTGACTCACTCAAGAATATACCAAGATTACCAAAATAAAAGATGATGTGAAGTATCATACATATAGTGATTACAGATAAAAACATCAACTCAGGATTCGTGAAAATATTAAGATTATAATTTTACAAATATTTACTATAAGCTGAAAAGGTAAGTGACCTACTATAATTGTATTTAAACATTAAGTCTTTCTGAATTAAAAAGTGTAAAGATAAAACAGTTTATTCAAAAAAATAGTTAGGATGATTTCTATGTATCTATGTTTATTTCACAATTCTATTTATGTGAATTATTAAAGCATGAAATATATTACAGCTTAAATTTTTCACTTCATACTGTAGGTTTAGACTTATTTAAACCTATTAGTAGTATAAAAGTCTAATGAAATTCTCCTTAAGGCATTTAATCTAGTTAAAAAGGTGCTACTAAATGAATTTTACAACAACATACATTGATTGATTTTAATGACATGTCAACCCATCTAGGGTTATTTCATGCCTAGGGGTTAGAGAATTGCATTCATTGTACAGTGGTTGATTTTAATGACATGTCAACCCATCTAGGGTTATTTTATGCTTAGAGGTTAGGGAATTGTATTCACTGTACATTGATTGATTCTAATGACATGTCAACCCATCTAGGGTTATTTCATGCCAAGGGGTTAAGGAATTGCATTCACTGTACATTGATTAATTGATTTTAATGACTTGTCAACTCATCTAGGATTCATATTTACATGTTTTGTGCAGTTGTTTCTTGAGAAATATTTTTTGCACACAGTCCAATTGAATATGAATAATATTCAAGCTGATCTATTTGACCCAGAGAGGGAACCCTAAAATATTACCACTCTGGATCAGAGTGGATCTGGGAGTAATGGCAATTAAGGGGTACTCCGCACCCACCCAGATCTACAAAATTAGAGCCCAATTATCAGATGCAGTTGAGTGTCTTTCCCAAGATACTCCTTATTTTGTGTGTATTGAGGGGTACTCCTATGCAGGGGATACATGGAGATGAAAAGCCTTCACTATGTCTGTGAAAAGATTGTTTAATCTTATGGATTACATAAAACATAGATGTTTTCTGACATATTTTGTTTGACGGTTAAATATTTCTAACAGTCATATCTGGAAGGCACTCATGATGAAATGGTTATCATTGTAGGAAGGAACCTCAGCTACCAGTGTTCAAATCTTTAACAAGGTAGTCTGCATTTCATATACTCTTGGGAAAGATGCATCCAACTATTTTCCCTCCAGCTATGAGTAAATAGTTAGGCAGACTGGGCTTTTTAACCTTGGTAGGATAATTGATCTAGAAGGAAAACTCTGAAAGACCAGTTGTAGACCTGGCGAGAGATCAGCTCTACAAAGCTGTTCCTGCTGAAGACATACTACATGAGTAGTGCTCCCATGAACAAAGCAGGTTATGGGACCGGTCATATGACTAGTCACATGATTATCTCTCTTCAGTTATGACCTAAACTTTGATAGGCAAGAATAACTAGTAAGTTTTTATATAAATTTGAGAAAAGAATTTCATACATACTTCCTTGACATATGAGGCTCTTGAGGTCTAACAGTTATCAGCTTAGGAAATGGACATGGTGACCCTAGTTCAAACCCTGGACAATGCTGTTTGAATTTCACATAGCACAAATACCCTTGGGAAAGGCAAGAATCCAACTATTCTCTCTCCAGCTATGGGTAAATAATAGGAGAGACTGGGCTCTGTAACTTTGGTATGGAAACTAGTCTAAGAGAAGGAAAACTTTCAATTCAAGACCTGTTAAACTTCACTTAAAAAATTGACTTTATGTTACATCCTGTTTATAGCAGAGGAGTTGGGTAAATACTATTTTAGGATTTTTTTTTATTTGTACTGAACTTAAAATTAAATGAATAACAACATTTTGTTAAGTATATATATATATATATATATATATATATAAAATTAACTTAAATTGTGAGTCGAAAATCTTCTACTAAAGTTTCACCTTATCGAATCATCAGGAAGCCTAACTTCGACTCTAAGTTAGGCTTCCTGATGATCCTAACTTCGACTCGAAGTTAGGCTTCCTGATGATCCGATAAGGTAAAACTTTAGTAGAAGATTTTCGACTCGCGATTTAAGTTAATTTCATAATTGGCTCCACTTGCGCTGTGTTGAGCACTTTAGTAATTGTAGCATTGCAGGATTCGCGGAAGGTTTTTAGTTTTCTTTTGACCACTGACTGCATATCTCTTGATTTTTTTCAAGGGGTCGGACGAGGTTGGCCTTTTCTTTCTTTTTGACCTATAATTTTTTCTTTTCCCCCTGGGCGGTGATTCAAGATACTTTTATCTCTTGTTCCTGGCAGGGTTTTTTTTTGTTTTTTTCTGGTACCGTGAATGCTGGTAGATATTAGATTAGTAAATATATATATATATATATATATATATATATATATATATATTTCAAAATCATTAGGATTCAAATATTTACATAATATAAAAACCTATACAATTAACTACAAGAGCTTACTATGTGTGTGTGTATGTATATATATATATATATATATATATAATATATATATATATATAAATAACCTATTTAAGCAACTGAACAAATGCCTATTGATTTTGGTATCAATGTTAATTGATTACCTTTAAATGCTTCATCAAATTCCTTATTTTGTAGGTGCGCATTATCAGTAATGATCGGGATTGAGGCAAAATATCAAGTTTCTAAAGCAAACCATGGGTTTTCCTCAGAATATTTGAATAAACAAAAACAATATAAGCAAGCTAACAAGAAAAATATGCAGCAACAGAATATACAAGAGCATAAGGGAAACATGGCATGCATCCAAAAAGAAGGTTTACACAGAGCAATAGCTTACCCGCCTGTGATCATCAAGCTCTTTCTTATTAAGGGCCTTGAGGTCCACCTTATCATAGGCAGCAAAGGAAAGGTGAACAACATTCTATTAGTATGGAAGATTGGGTGAAAATTCAGACAGATCAAATGGATAAAAGAAATGAAAAATGTGGAATTGAAAGAAAAAAAATCAAAAGCCAATTTCCACTGGAATTAAAATATGAAAATGAAAGAAAAAAATTTTTTTAAGAGGAGAAAGAGAAAAAAAAAAAAAAAACAGCACAAAGGAGTTAGTCTTTTGTAGAAAAAAGTATAAACACATTTGAAATGTTCCCATAGACAGATACTCACATTTCAACTCAAACATTTATAGTGTGTGTGTGTGCCTATATATATATATATATATATATATATATATATATAAAACCTAACATGGCAATGAGAAGTTTTGTATTAATTTTTTGGCATCCAACAAATGTGTTTCACACCATCATTCAAAGATTTATAGATAATTTTACTGATTTTGTATAATCAAAAATACCCAGGCCATTGGCCTAATGAGTAGTGTTTGCCAATGATGTGAGAGACTGGGGGTCAATCCCAGGTCGCGCCATACCAAAAACTCGAAAAATGGTACTTGACACCACCTTGCTTAACACTCAGCATTATAAGGTAAGGATCAAGGCTAAAGTGGAGCAATCCAAGGAATAGAGTTACGCCCCTCCCTACACCTTGGTGTAGTAGCTATTGAAAAGGGAGCCTTGGAGTCACCCTTGACTATGGTCACCAACTTTACTACTTATTTTTGTGCAAAGAGTTTTGCTTTTATTTTTTTGTTGTTGTTTTAAAAAAATCCCCCTTTTTTTTTCTTTTTTTAAATCAATGTTTTTATATTGTTTTCTCCAACCACTGAGTCATAAAATACAGTGAAAAATCAAAGCTTTACCATTATATGTAATGACCAAAATTTACAATAAAAGTGAATACTTCATAAGCTTAAAGCAATGTCTTAAAGGTTTCTGAAAAACTAATTTGTAAAAAATAAATAAATAAATAAAAAATAAAGCTAAATTTTGCACAAGCTAGAAAAAAAAGTTATGGAATGAGCCAACTTACAGTCTTTTTCCCAAAAGGTGTAGGTCCTTTGAGAAAATAAAAGTATTAATAATTTAATAAAAGTTTGAACTGTATATTTAAAAAATCATTTGTAATTATTTAAAAATTTACATGCTTTCTAAGTTATAAAAACGTTCTGCACTGCCTCAAATTGCTAAATAATTTTTAGTATGTCCAGTAAATTCATTGTATGGCAAATTTATCACAGGTAAATTATTCATGGCTAAATTCAGAATTTAATTTTTGCTTTTAAGAATCTAATAAAAAGAACTAAAGAGTTAAGGAAAACCAATAAGAACAATTAATCTGATATGATGTATTTACCTGTAATAAATTTACCTATAATCATTTTGTAGATGTCCGAGTGAGCATAAGGTAAAATGTGCAGAACAAAGTCATTAGAAAAATAAAAAAAAATAAAAATATTTGTGATGATCTTAATTATAAGTCTTAACACTTATTATGTTTGTATAGCAGATAAATATAGAATATTTGTGCAAATTAATACCAAATTCTTTAAATACAAAGTTAACGGTTAAGAAGAATGGTGCTTTGTCCATGTCTAAAATTAAGGGCATTTTTTTCTTTTTCTTAAGCTTTTATCAAAATGGGATTTAGTAATTTAGCTGCTGCAATTCATAACTTAGAGTTAATCCAAATTTATACATGATACAAAATATCTGTCACTGAATATTTTACTATCTCTAAAATCTGTGACTTTATATCATTTGGAAGATGCACTCAGCATAACAGTTGTCACTGTAAGAAATGGAGTTGGTAATCAAAGTTCACATCCTGGACAAGGCTGTTTGAATTTCACTTCACACTAATGCCCTTGAAAAAGGCATGAATCCATCCTTTCAACCACCTACACACCAGCCAGGGGTAATTAGTAGGCAGACTAAGTTGTTTAGCCTTAGTTATGCAACCAGTCAAGGAGAAGGAAAACTGAATTCACATCAGTTGTACTCTGCTTGAAAGCTCATCTTGCACCACAATCCTACCTGTAATGGAGGGGTTGGGTAAGTACTGGCTTTATGTCAATTGTATCATTTTCTTGTAAATTCTGAACTGATTATTGTTTTTGTACAAGGTGTGGCAGAAATACTTTGACCTATGTGGTACAAGTGAACTTAGACAAGTGGCAATGATAGTTATATCTAGATAATATCTTACACTTTTTTTCACATACGATCAGTTATGATTATGGGTTGAACCAGTGCACACTGTACATTTACTTTTAAAACGTTTTTAAGACTGATGAATCTGTAATTGCTACACAGAAAGCTTTTCCTGCTTATTTCATGTTATGTTAAAATGATGTTACAGATAGAATTTTTATCAATTTTCTATCAAGAACAGCATCATTCCATCATAACATGAAATGAGCAAAAAAACTGTGTAGCAATTACAAATTCACTAGTCTTAAAAAAAATGTTTGAACAGCAAAAATACAGTGTGCCCTGGTCTAAGCCATGATCCCTACTGATTGCATCTGAAAGAAAAATAGGAAGAAATTAACAAGATGGAGCTTCTATTACCACTTCTCATGGACCACATAGGTCATAGTTTAAAATGTGGAAGGTATTTCTGCCACACCCTATATATAAATAGAAAAGGAATCTGATAGGTGGTAGAGAATCAGTGTGGCTACATTGCTTTTTATTTCCCATAATGTTCTGTAGAATTACTGTTACTGAAATTTCAAAAAGTTAAATTTCCCCTTACAGTTGACAGCTTATAAGATGCACATCAATTTAGGTAGGCATTTAAAAAATAGATAAATGGGTTTAAACTATTTCACCTGATGTCCATAGCCCTCTCCATTATCAGGTTATTTTAAAAGTTTCCTATGTATTCAAGAACCTTATTAAATCTCAATATTCTATATTTAAAAACTTTAATAGGTTTGTTTTGGTACATGTATGATTAAGCTTGGCGACTTAATTTTATTCCTAATTTTATTCAAGTACCAGTAAGTACTATTGTTATACATTGTTAACTTAAAAAAGAGTTGCTGTAGGAGCAATAGTCACATTGTTTACACACGAAGAAGTTTGTGGTTTAATTTAAGGAGCACTGCAGCACTACAACAGTAGTAGCCTGCAACCCAAAGATGACTCATGACCTTATGGGACATTTTTTGGAAAAAAAAAAGAAAAGAAAAAAGTGCATCTTAAAAGACGACAAATATATGTTTATGAAATAACAATAGCTCATATGTTGACTATTATAACGATAGAAATAAATGTTTGGTTTCTTCGTTTAATGGCATATCAGCTTTTGTGGGTTATTTAATGCCATAGCCATCCTTGTAGTAGTGGTACTATTTAACCCATACCTGGGAAGATAAAAGAGTTCATACCTTTTCGAGGTGTGTCCTCGTGGTGTAATGGTTAAAGTGAAGGACTGTGGAATCGTAGTAAGTGAGTTTGTACTCCAGTCGCGCTATTACATTCACTTTCGGACAAGTACCCTTGGGAAAGGTATGAACTCCCTTCTTCTGCCAGCTATGGGTTAAATAGTACTGCTATTGTTCTTCAAGGAGAATGCTTAGGCATTAAATAACCTACAAAGGTTGATATGCCATTAAACAAAGAAACTAAAATAAACCATATCTTTTCCAAAGGTATGAGTCTAAAAGTGAATGCAATAGAATGACTGGAATTTGAACTTGCTTAACACAAAGTCACAGTCCAGCATGTTAGCAACCACACCACAGGGACCCCCCCCCATAAGTGTACATTGTCTTTAATAACTTGTGAGTCATAATAAAAACCTACTGAATTTACTGAATACAAGTGAAGCACAGTAATTCATATTAATTCTTCAATACAGTTGTAACAATAGTGCTTTTTAATTTGGGGAAATGTTGAGGTAATTCATTTTTTAAAAATTTTTTTATGGAAATCTAATCTCTGATAAAATAAAAAAGAAGTTTTCCAAGCTGTAGCTATGTCAGTACTATTATATGGCAGTACCACCTAGACTTTAACAAAGTGCTTGGAGAAAAAGTTAAATAGGAAGTACAAAAGGATGCTGTGTGCTGTTTTGAATAAATCTTAGAAGCTACACTCCCACAGCAGCTCTATAGCCACTTCCCTCCCATCTCACAAACCATCCCACTGAGATGAACACTGAGCACTGGTAGAGGAGCAAGGATGAACTTATAAGTGAAGTTCTCTTGTGGACTCCTACACATGGACACACCAGTTTTTGCTGACCAGCAAAGACACATTCATCAGGTCTGAGTTGAACACAAGACGTCAGCTAAGAGCAATGGATGATAGGGATGGATGGCGAGAGAGAGTCAGGAAAATCCATATTAGAAGCATGACTTGATGTAATTGATATTGACATGGAACTGTACAGTTTAGAAAAACTTACCTTTTTTGTGTTTTTTTTAACTTATACAGAATATAGATGATAGTATGTCAAGCACATAAGAACACATATTTAATGTCATTAAGGGGTTTCGGACTATTGTCTTCATCTTTATTGTCATTTCCACAATGTTTCGGCCGATATGTCCTCCGGCCTTCTTCACATGTTTGTCGAACTCGGGAATCTTTACGGAACTTCGAACTACATCCTTTATTGAAACCACGGGGGTCGCCAGCAGGACACATGGCGTAACAGTTATAGGCGTTGGTTCCCTAAGCTTCTAGGGAGACAATCATCTGGAGGTTGCAGGTTCAATCCTCACTACAGGCGAGTAACAATACAGGAATACTTAACACTTGTACCCGATTATGGCTAATGGAATCAGAACAGGCGAACCTGAGTTCGACAAACACCTGAAGAAGGCCGGAGGACATATCGGCCAAAACATTGTGGAAATAACAATAAAGATGAAGGCAATAGTCTGAAAACCCTTCATGATAAAAATCAACAAACTTCGTCTCAGAAATTTAGACAACTAACTTACTTATTTAATGTTATTAATCATTAACTTCACACAGAGTAATATAAAGGGTATGATCTCTGTTTAAATACTACTATGGGGGAAAAAGTTCATTTCTTTGTTCTTTTACATCAAAAATATCAATTTATACACAGATTAAATTTGATAAGAAACAGAGTACTTTCCAAAATCTTACATTAGAAATAAACAGAATATTTCAACTTGCTTTTTTATGAACTGCATTAATAAAACTCTAAGAGTTGTATCCACTGGATTTTTTACAAGCACTTTTTGTTTATAAGATTAATTACTTAAAGAATTATTCAAAAAGCTTAAAAGTGTTACCATCAGGTGAAAATTCACAGAAGAGCTTAATTAAACCCCAGAAGTCACAAAATGATTAAAAGGATTTATCCATTATATTTCATCAAGGATATTAAACATAAATAATAACCATAACAAAAAATTGTCAAATAATTCTTAATTTATGCTTTAAAGTATCTCTCAGATGCCATTTGTTAATAATGTTAGTTATTAGTGTTTTTAGATTGTAAATCTGGAAATGAAGCACAAAGCAACAAAGAATGTGCCTTACAAAATATATCAATATCTCCCCACCTACCAATCATTTTTTTTCTGAGCAATTTTATTTAGAAAGAAAAGCAATTCTTAGTTTTCATTGAAGAGTCAAAGTAAAAAAAAAAAAGGTACTTAACTTTGAAAGCTGAAATTTAAAAAAATGTCTCTACAGAAAGAAAAAAAATGGTGGTACAGAAAAGAAAAAAATGGGCTGTACAAAAAAGGAAAAAAAAATCGCTGTACAAAAAAGAAAAAAAAATGGCTGGATAGAAATTTAAAAAAAAAAAAGAAAAGGCTGTACAGAATAAAAATTGAATAAGAATTAAAAAGTAAGAATTAAAAGTGATAATTTATCTTAAAAGAATCCTCACCTTCTCTCCATAATCAATATCTACAGTCATCATCTTTTTCAATGTTTGCAGAACTTTAATACATAATCTCTCTTCTTTTTCCTCAAGTAAACGCTCAGTATGTTTGATTAACCTGCCAATGAAATAGGTGCAATAAAAATATTTTTAACTTATTTAAAATATTTGCATCTACTTTATACATCAATAAATGAATAAGAATACATTTTCACTACTGTGGATAATTATTAAAAATCTCAGCAATTAACAGAATGTAAGTCAAAATTATCTAAATACACAGATTAACAATGGGAGTATCAAGATTTGGTTATCAACTCTACCCCTATACTAAATCTATATATAATGTAGCTAATTTTGTCAGAGGAAATTTTCAAAGTATTTTTTTCTCTTAATTGCCCAATCAATCAACAGTGAATGGAAAAATAAAAGGTAAAGAGTAATGAGTGGAAGGTATTAGACACCAGGTAAAAAAAAAAAAAATAATAGGTAATATGTATTTATACAATATTTGAATGATGTTATAGTCAATATGTCAAAGTTTCTTTTAGTTGTAGTAAAAAGTGATAATTTCCAAAGAAGAAAATTCTCAGAAATAACAAAAAATAGGAAATTTCTTCAATTGTTCTTTTCCTTGACACAATATCCTCATTTATAATAAGCTCTTTTCTAACGGCTTATAGGGAGTTAGTTGTCTGAGTTTGAAAAAAGACAAATTATGGCATATAATGATTGTGAACTGTCACTTTGTGATATTGCAAAGAAATTGAATCTTTATTCATCAACTGTTGGTTTTCTCAAAAATTATAATCAGAACAAAGGTTATAATTGTAGTAGAAAAACCACCACATTTAAAGATATAAAAATTGTTAAAGCAGCAAAACAGCAGCTTACTGCAACATCAATTGATGTTTTCTTCAAAAATTATAAGAAAACTGGAAATTATCATCAGAACAAAGGTTATAGTTGCAGTAGAAAAAACCACCACATTTGAAGATATAAAAATTATTAGTGCAGCAAAGCAGCAGCATAAAACAACTCAAAGATAAATTGAAATTCAATGTTTCACCAAAAACTATTTAATGTCAACTGTCTGCTTTTGGTGTTGTTTTTTTTTGTCCAATACTTTTATTATATACTGAACCTATGAACATTAATGGGTATGTCCCAGTCCTCATAAATACATTGGGCACTATTATAAAGGGGGTAATATGCTGACTAAATAGTGACCACTAGCAGTGGTTTACCTTCTCCACACCTCTGGCAAGTATTGTATTTTGTTAATGTTATAAAGATTTCTAACCTTCATTTGATTTCTAACCTTCATTTTGGTTATTTCTCATTCAGTAACCTTTTTAGTAGGTTATAATAACTGTACATTTCATTAAGTTTTATTTTTTTATTTTTAGATACATACCGTGAAATAAAGCCTCCACTTTCACATTTCATTCGAGCTTCTGTTCCATGAAGGAAGAGTAATTCTGGATGGTGAAGAACATCTACAAGTACCGATAATTCAGCTTGCACCAATGGTTTTAATTGTTCTTCCAGAAGAGAGACAATTTCCTTAAAATTGAAAGCAAATTACATTGATGCTAAAATAGGAATGTAGTTTTGTTTTTTGTATTTTTAATATTGGCAATACAAAAGACATTGAACCATAAAATATCATTTGCTGATGAAGACACATTAAAAAAAAGTTAAGCAAAGCTAAATTGTAAAGGAAATAATGTAATTATTTTTGCATAAGATACAATTTACTCAGATTTTTCAGATGAAAAGTTAAATGTGAGAACTGAATATTAACTTTTTTCGGCAATGTGAGTCGTCATATTTTGGATGATGTGGCTAAAAGTAAATTATATCTATCATCTAAACTAACTAATGTGTAACAAAACACTCGACATATATAACTACAGAAAAATAGCTACTAGAATGTATGTTTGTTTATAATTTGTTTTTTCTATTGTGAATTTATTTTTGTTACATTTTCACGTGAACATGTCCTTGCTATTGCTCTAATTACTGCATGAATTTTTGTTTCAAAACATTTTATAAACTATATAAATTCTTATTTTTAGTTGATAAAAATTTAACAAAAAAAAGTTGCTAAAAATTCCAAATAGCCAAGGTAGGTTTTTTTTTCAGAATTTTGCAGCCAACAGAAGTGAGTGTTATACATGAATAATTACGATAGAATGGAACAAATGTTATGTTCCGCTCTGGCCAAACAAACGACAACACGTAATATATATAACAATATATATCTATTTTCTCGACAGATGCTTGTGTGAAGTAGGAGCAATCAGGAGACATATTAGAATCGTTCATCTATGAGGCCTGGACTCTTCGATGTAAGTAGACGATGGCTGAGAAAACGCACATGGGGCAACAACGGGCCAAGCTTGCGTGAACAGCGGAATTTTTTCGCTGGGATTTTTCTAAATTTCCCCTCGCTCACTTCCTAAGTGCTGCATTCTTTCCGTCTTTGGCCACTTCGTGGATTGTCTACTCAGGTTAGAGTTACACATGTGGCGTGAAAACTGGCATCAGGCACCAAATTAATATAATGTTATACACTCATATGCAGATGCATGCAAACGACACAAAGACAAGTGACACAGTACTTAGAAAAATATACCTCTCACTTTTTTGAAAGTGTTGTGTGTAAGAGGGAGTTGGAGACCGAACAGAACTGCAACATATTGACCCTCACTCTTATAGCCATCAGCGTTTTTTTCCCATTCTCCTGGGCTGCTCAACCGGGAGCCTGGGGCCCAGCCTCTCTGGATGCTGGTTTTCTCTACCACATTTTATCTCCAACTGGTCTGGTCTCCAAAACTAACTGACTTCCTGTCTTCACCGAGTTATATAATAGTTCAACGCCCCCTTCTTGTGGGCATCACAATTGCACTCATTCAATCCATCCACGGTTAAGGTTATAATTCTGATATTCCTCGACCGGATGCACCTGTTATGTTATGATCTGGCATAGGACCCTTTTATGAAGCTTAGTTTAGTTTCATCCAGAGCTCCAGACTTCCTGGAACTGTCTTGAAAAAACATTTCAATTGTCCTAAAATCAACATTTTTTTTCTTATTTGTCATCATCTCTAGTTGCTAGTAGCATGGTTACATAATCAATAGGTTGCCGATTAATTTTGTAAAGTAAGTGTAGAATTCAAAATAGATGCATCCAAAAGTTAACTGATAATTCGTTAGAAAACAAGTCATAGAAAATGACTGGTGATATAATAGACAAGACGATTCCTGGCTGACCATTTTAGCAGTTCTCTGATTGGTTGGTTGAGTCATGGGAATGGGTCAAGTTAGGTAAAGTTAATCAGAGAGTAGCCCAAGGCACCATAACAAATAGACACCTAAAATGGCTACTTCTCCAGCCTTACGGTTAACATGAGAATTTGGGTAAATAAAAACATTGAAAATCAAAGTCTGTGCCCATTTATAAGAACAGAAGGAGACCACCCAAAGAAGTTTCAGATAGAAGATAAGAGAATCCAGCCCGATAAGTATAAGAAAAAGAATAAGGTTTTTACAACAGCATAATAAAAATAAATCTAAATAATTCAACTGTAAAAAATGTTAAACTTGAATACTCAAAATAATGATTGGAAAATCAATCTAGATAACAAAAAGTGTCACTTGTTTTTGTATTTTCTGTATTTTTGAAATCTTAGGCTAATAAATTTTCTTTTAAATAAAGAAAAGAAAAAAAAAGAAATTTGAAAACATGACAGGCTGAGGTCCATAGAAAAGAGTAGAGATACATAAAATAATCTGTGGACACTGTTATAAGACATGTAGAGAAAAAGGAAAAGAGAGTAAGAGACAAAAAAATGAAAATAAATTCTATTTTTTAGAAATGTTATTTTTATGTCATTCTTAACCTATCATAAAAAAAAAACCTTTTCATAGATTTGGAAGACTTAAAAAAAAAAAAAAAAAAAAAAAAAAAAACTGGCATAAAAAAATGCAAAAATTTTTCATTCTTTATTAGCCGGGTATACTTATTTAGATCCATATAAAAATTTGACAGAAATTTCCCCAGGATAACAGGACACTGGTAATTTTAATCTCTTGTCTGGCCCAAGGGCATAATAATAGGGCACTTACTGAGAATTGAATTCACAGAACTATTAAGACATACTAGCATTGTGTTTTGATAAGTACTTCGATATGGCTAATAAAATCACATATAGACTTATTTACTCCTCTGTGAAATGTCCACCAAAATTCAAAATTGATCCAAGTGTTCGCTTTCACAGCAGTCTCCCTATGCTCAGTATCAAGCTCACAGAACTGATCTCTCCAGGTTTCTTTCGCTCGCAGTGTTTTATGCTTAGCCAGTATGTTCACTTTGAAAAATCTGCTTATGCCAATCTCGCAAATTCTCCTCACTCAAGACTGCATTGTTAGGGCAGCCATATTTCTTCTTTTTTTCCCTCTTGAGCCCACCATTCATTTTGCACACTAGGTATTTATGTGCTCACTTTGCCACACAAGGTAAGTCATCATCTCTTCTACAGCTCACTATTTGCAAGTTATAGGAGTCTCGCTTAGTGCAACAATTATTATTATAGAAAATAGAATCAACAACCCAAGTTCAAATCCTGGATGATGATGTTTGTATTTCATGAATCCATTTCTCCCTCCAGCTTTAGTTGAATAGTAGGGCAGACTGAATTCTTTATCCTTAACTAAACAACCAGCATAGATGAAAAACTGAATTCAATCCAGCTTTATTCTGCTTAAAAACAGAGCTTATATTAAACCCTGCCATGGCGGAGGGGTTGGGTACAATTTGTACTATTTGCTTGTCAAAGTAAATCAATCAGTTAACCAAGTATATGTACTCAAATAATACTTAGGTAATAATAAATCACTGAAGAAAGAGTTGATAAGTTTTTATGAACATACTTGTAGACCTTCAATGATGACTCTATAATCCCGAGACACAGGACTAGAATGAAGAGAGTCCCTTTTCCTGCCAGTCGCCATCCAATGTCTTGTATGTTTCATTACAATTTGAGACTTCTCAAAAAGATTTTTAACTTGAGTACTTAGGTCTCCTGGAATAGCAATGCTTCGATTCTTGGCTGAAACAAAAAAAATATTTTTAAAAACAGATAAGACATTTATAATCATAAAAAAGATATAATTAGCAGTAGAATTAAAAAAAAACAAATTTAATTGAATATTATTATAATTATTTATTAGATATGCCTTCTTGGGCATCTCCACTTTTTACTATCTTCTTACATCAAACTTAGAAAAAAAAATTTTCACACAGAACGTATACAATATTGATACAATATTAAGACAATAAAAGTTGTTGACCATAGTTGAGGGTGACCTAAAGGCTCCCTTTTCATTAGCTACTACACCAAGGTGTAAGTGAGGGTGCTACTCTGTTCTCTAGATTGCTCCACTTTACTCTTGATCCATACCTAATAATGCTGATTGTTAAGCAAGGAAGCATTAAGTATCATTTTTTGAGTCTTTGGTATGACTTGACCTGGGATTGAACCCTGGTCTCCCAGACTATTGGCAAACACTCTAGTTACTAGGCCAATACAATATTGATATACAGATTAAATTCTGTTAAGTAATTCATCTGATCCTATTTACCCAACCCCTCCGCTTGGGCAGGATATGACACAAGGTCAATTTTTTAAGCAGAGTTGAACAGGTTGGAATTCAGAGTTTTCCTTCTCCTAGACTAGTTGCCTCACCAAGGCTGAAGAACTTAGTCTGCCCTACTATTTACCCATAGCTGGAGGGAGAATAATTGGATTCATACCTTTCCCAAGGGTATTAGTGCTATGTGAAATGCAATCAGTCTCGTCAAGGATTTGAACTTGTGTCGCCGTGTCCATTTCCTACGACGATAACCATTACACCACGGGCACCTCCAAAGTAATTCATCTGATAGTTCCCCAAAATATCCTCTTAATTTCTTTTACATATCATTATTTCTTACCCCCCTCTACAGAGGATACAGTCAGCATATTATAAAACCCAAGATAAAGACTAAGATACCAACAAAATGATACAACAGTCAGTCAATATCATCTTTACTTTTAGACAAAGCATTGTGAGCCGTTAATATTATTATTAATTTGGATTAATATTTTCTTCCTTACTCATGTTTTTAGGGTTTTTTTTTTTTTTTTTTTAATAGCAACTCACTCAGGTTGTCAATCTACAACAATATGGTCCTGTTTACAAGGTTTAGAATACACTATTTCCTGCAGAAGGGTAAGACCCTGCCCCCACAAAAAAAAAAAAAGGTGGGAATATCCTGAATATGACACTAAACAGCATCTGATGGTTAAGGTCCAGTTCTGGAGATCTGGAGAGTTTGGAACCCCTCTTGATTGCCATTACTGTTCTGTTCTCAAACTGGTTGAAATTGATTCCAGTGATTGCTAACAAAAATAACTCTTCCCTGAATTGTGACTTTCTCCCTCCTCATTCTCCTAGATGTGGCATTTTTATGCTTGCCCAATATACTCACTTCAGATAGAATTTGCATACGCCACTCTTGCAAATTCTCCTAGCTCAAGACAGTGTTTTATTTTAAATTGAGGTGTTAGGGCGGCCATGTTTCTTTTTTCTCTCTCTTGAACATATTATTCATTCTGCACACTTTACCATACAGAGTAAGTTATCTTCTCATTTTTTAAAAATTCTTCCACAATTACTCCAAGTTCCATATCCGGTTTATACATGTATAATTAATGAATGATTAGTAAACACGTTTTGTTGATAACATTTTGAAATGAAGCTGAGTTCATTTTTTTTTGTTGATAGTTTCAAGTATTTCTATCAAATATGAATAATTCTATTTACAATTAATCATTTATTTCCACACTGTTAAATGGTTCCTAGTATTGCTATGTAACAGTCACAATTTAACATCAGTCATTTGTTTGCACACATTTAAATAGATACACATGATATATCAGGGATTAGATTGTCAGTAATTTCATTTTTAAATAAGAACTAATTTGATTGCATACTAGTATTGCTATTGTTTCGATACAGTTAAATGGTTTCAATTATTGCTATCTAACACAAATAATATAATTTAATATTAATCATTTGTTTGCAGACAGTGAAGCGGTTACAAGTATTGCTAATCAACACTAATAATTCTATTCATCATTACTCATTCATTTGTACACAATTAAATGATTCCAAGTATTACTATGTATCACTAACAATTCAATCAAATATCAGTCATTTGTTTACACTCAGTTAAATGATCAAACAGTTCTATTTCTAACAATTCAATTTGGCATAAGTAATTTGTTTGCCCACAGTTTAAATGTCAAAAAGCCCTATCAGGTGCTACAACTTCAGGTCAGAGTGGACCTGGGAGTAATGGCAATAAAAGAGTACTTCATATTCTCCAGAGCTCCAAGATTGAAACCTCAACATCAGATTGTTTTGTGTCATATCTAGGAAACTCATTGCAGTCATCTTACCCATCTTCAGACGTGTAGTCAGTGCATTCAACAGCCCAATCAGTTTTCCTTCTTCTAGACCGGTTGCCATACCAAGATTGAAGAACTTAGTCTGCCCTACTATTTACCTATAGCTGGAGGGAGAACAATTGGATTTATACCTTTCCCAAGTGTATTTGCACGATGTGAAATAGTCTTGTCCAGGATATGAAATTGCGTCGCCATGTCCATTATTATACCACAAGCACCTCCTGGCAGATCTAAAACTCCTAAGGACCCTAGGGTTACATCACTAATGACTTGTCTATGAGCATCATTGCAATGTATTTTTCAGTATGTCAACAACAACAAAAAAAAAAAGAACCAGACATTGGCAGAATGGTTAGAGTGTTTGCCAATGGCCCGGGAGACCTGGGTTCCATCCCAGGTTGAGTCATACCAAAGACTTAAAAAAATGGTACTCGATGCCTCCTTGCTTAACACTCAGCATTATAAGGCACAGATCAAGGGTAAAGTAGAACAATTCAGGGGAAAGGAGTAGCACCTTCCTCCTACAGCTTGGTGTAGTAGCTATCGAAAAGGGAGCCTTTAGGTCACCCTTGACTAAGGTTGCCAATTTTATTTACTTACTTATTTCATAGCACTGAATTGATTACTTGCAAAATAATTACTTGAGTCTAATTAACTTCAAAGTAAAACTTCATCAGAGACAGGATGTAAGAGGTTCAAATTTTTTTTTAAAAACTAAAAATTTGATCCTCTAACATCGTGTTCATTTATAAAAAAAAAAGTCTCTGATGATGAAGTTTTAGTTAGACTCAAATAATTATTATTTCACATTCCAACAGCCCTCAAAATTAATTCAATACTATAAAATAAAATAATTAGTGCAATGCTCCAAGCAAATTACAAAATACTTTTAAAGATAAGATAATAAGCACTTACCAATATCAGCTAATGTTTTGATACAGTTTTCAACATTATAACGCTGAGCACCTGATAACCAGTTACACTGAGATAAACGGTAAGCACCTTGAAATAATTTTACAAACACAGGTTGTCGTGTCTGAAATAAAAGAAAACATGGTTTATAATGAAGACAATAAGCAAGAACAAATGTTTAGTCTTAGGGTGGGGTAAGTACAGGTGGCTAAGAGTTATCTACATGAGAAATAGAATTTGCAAGTAGAATTCAAATTCCATCCAAAGTTCTTGAGTTTGCTTTGATTTCCCACCAGCTATGGGTAAAACAACAAAACAGATTAGACTTAGTCTTGGTGATAGATTGATTGATTGATTTTTCTTTGGGTAGGCTGTAGGCAAGTAGTATTTGCTCCATCTTCCCTCTGTGTATGGAGTCAAAAGCTTTAGAGAAGTTGACGAATAATATTGTAGCCTCTAGGTTTTTGGCATGTACATCTTCTAGAATTCAACGGATAGTCAAAATTTGCGATGTTGTGGATCGATTTCTCTGAAAGCCATTTCGGTTCTTCCTAAGTATCTTCTCAATTTTGGGTTCTATGCAGTTGCATAGAAGAGCATTGTAGATCTTGGCCGCTATGGATGTAATGGTTATACCTCGGAGGTTCTTGGCTATTCTGAGGTCACCCTTCTTAGGGAAGGGGAGGATGCATTCCTTTGTCCATCTGTCTATTGTGTTTTGGTTATATACAGCATTACAGTGTTGGAGCAGAATGTCGTCGAATTCCCTGGTCTTCCATGCTTCTGGGGGTATTTCATCAATTTTTAATTTTTTTTAGTACTGAGAACAAAAATAATAAAGCAATGAAAATGTTTACCTGAACTGTGGTCGTTTGGTCTGAGAAGGGAGAATTAAAAAATGTGGTCACTATGTTCATAATAGTAATAGTCACATAGTTTTCCAATGCAGTATCAGCATGTTGGCGGTCAGTAGTTGCATTGCTCACCTATAAAAACATAAGATGTTATGAAAATTATTTTTTAACAAGCTATAATTAAGCCAGAGAGGTGTCAGTAGAAATTTTATTGCACTATTTCTAATAATCATGATCAATTTGTACTCTTGGCAGGTCTTCTAGACGGCACCCAGTGTATACACAGAATGGCTAACACTGGTGTGTCCATGTGTAGGAGTCCACAGAAGAAGACTGCTTATGAGTTCAGCATTCGAAGAATGTTTAAGTGGATATCATATCATATGTGGACACAAACCACTACCAACAGTCTGTGTCCATACATGACATCACAACCACATAAAAATTCCTAAAACATAGAATCAATAAAGATGGTTTAAAAGTATCCTTTCTCTGACTACACTAACAATGACTCGGACAGTTTTTAAACTGGCTGTAACCTCACTTGCAACATTTCCTTCATTGAGAAAAAAAAAATGGAAGACTAATTATATAATTTGGATAAGAAATAGAATGTTTAAAATTTTCATGAACAATTAATTCCAAAACAACAATCACAGGCAAAAAACCAGGAATTACACTCAGCAAAAATTCAAACACTGCCCGATGAGGACTGAAATTTCCAGAATATGGATAGCATAGATATATGAAATAATAAAAAAAAACCTAAATACTAAATCTGAAATCATTTACAGACCTATTCATTTTAAGATATTTACTTTTCTGTTGTTGGACCAACAACAAAATATATATATATATATATATATATATATATATATATATATATATATATATATACATACAGACATATAAAATAAATATATATATATATATATATATGAGAGAGAGAGAGAGAGAAAAAGATAGAAAAACAAGGTAATCCAAAGAAAAATTTAATGTTAAAAAAAGTCATTTTAACGTTTTGTTTCAAATTAACCATCTTCAGGACTTAGAAAGGATGATAGTCAGTAATGTTAGATCACTGATGGATCCATTAGAACCAAAATGCTTTAACATTGACTTTCTTTTACATGGAATTTTTCTCTCTGGATTATCTTGTTTTTCAATTTTTCTTTATATTGTCGGATTCATTTCCACTATTTACTTCCATATATATCTCGTACACATAATTTTCTCTTTCTCTACAAAAGACCATGGAAATTTTACTAGAAATATAAACTTCATAGGATAAAAGATATAGAATTCGTATTTCATAATATAAAAATTTAACTGGTACTGTCTTTTGTTTAGCTAAAGTAATGAAAATCATTCAAATTCTGTTTTTCGTTCTTTAATCAGAAACAATCAGAGCAGTGGAAATTTTTTTTAATAAGATAGGTAAGAATTTCACTTACCATCGCCATATCAACTAAGAAAGTTTCAAATAATGTCCATAAATGATTGCTGGTATAAATTTCCTTCATTTCAACTTCAGTATCAACATAGCAATGGTTCAGAAAGTTTATGTATGCTGTTTTCACCTATAAAAATAAAATAATAAAATGTATGTATTAAGAAACATAGTTTAAATAAAAAAAAACAACATATTTCAAATGTGAAGAGAAACCAACTGATAATTATTAAACCCTACAAAAACTTATAAATACATTGTAATAAACTACAATTATATACCAGGCCATTGGCCTAATGAGTAGAGTGTTCATCAATGGTCCGGGAGACCGGGGTTCAATCCCAGGTTGAGTCATACCAAAAACTCAAAAAATGGTACTTGATGCTACCTTGTTTAACACTCAACATTATAAAGTAGGGATCAAGGGTAAAGTGGAGCAATCTAGGGAATGGAGTAATACCGTCCTCTACACCTCGGTGTAGTAGCAATTAAAAAGGGAGCCTTTGGGTCACCCTCGATTAAGTCGCCAACTTCACTAGAATTTATTCCAGAAACTTGAGGGAATCAAACTGATACCACTCCCAGCATATAGTCTGGACCAGCTACCTCAGATTATTACTTGTTCCATGGCTCACTTCCTGCTTCAACAACCAAGAGGAGGTGGAAGCTTCAGTGAAGAAGTTCTTTCTCTTAAAGGACAAGAACTGGTATCAACATGAGATCAAAGAACTGACAGAAAGGTGTCTTTAGACAGTACAACACAATGGCCTCTATGAATGATAGGCTGCTTTTGTTGTAACTTGAAGAATTAAGCAAATAAGTTACTAAAATATCACAAAACATGTTTGAAATTATATCATAACAGCCCTCTCATAAGAATTAAAATATTTTCAATTATGCTGTATTACATAGGATAGGTATATATATAAAAAAGTAGCTTTGCAAGATAATTTGATTATTTATAACACTGATACACTTAAAATGATTTATAGGTGGATAGATATATATCTAAAGACAATGATTATACAGGATGTTTAAAAAAAATGTTAACTTTTTGTTGTAACCGAACAAAAAGGTTACTGAATGAGTAATAACCAAAACGGAGGTTGGAAATGAAATGGAAATCTTTACATTAACAAAATACAATACTCGCCAGTGGTATGAAGAATGTAACCACTGCTCGCGATGACTACTTAGCATATTTTTACACCCCTCATAATAGTGTCCAACATATTTATGAAGAATGCAACATGCCCATTAATATTCAAAAGTAGGGTATATAACAGTATGAGGAATGGGACATTCCCGTTAACGTTCATAAGTAGGATATATAACAGCATGAGAAATGGGACATACCCGTTAATGTTCATAGGTAGGGTATATAACCATATGAGGAATGGGACATACCCATTAATGTTCATAAGTAGGGTATATAACAGTATCAGGAATGGGACATACCCATTAATGCTCATAGGTAGGGTATATAACACTTTAATTGGAGTTCATTTCTTTATGATTTTATGCTTTTAAAGTCTCCACCTGTTCACCATCCTTATCGATACATTTCTGGAATCTTCCCTAGGAGGTCTCTGTAATATCAGTTCTGCTTTTCTAATAAAGATATTCCAAAGAAATATTAACATTTTTTAATCACCAATGGGAGATTCCAAGAATGTGCTGGTAGGGATAGTGAATATGTTCAAGACTGTTTAAAACCGTATCATAAAAGGTAAGTAAAGTTAGCGACCATAGTCGAGGGTGACCCGAAGGCTCCCTTTTCGATAGCTACTACACCAAGGTGTAGGGGAGGGCGCTACTCCATTCCCTGGATTGCTCCACTTTACCCTTGAACCGTACCTTATAATGCTGAGTGTTAAGCAAGGTGGTATCAAGTTCCATTTTTAAAGTCTTTGGTATGACTCGACCTGGGATTGAACCCAGGTCTCCCGGGCCATTGGCGAACACTCTAACCGCTGGGGTGAGAGATTCCAATAATGTACTGACAGGGATGTAGAGACTGAGATTATATCATAAAGGTACTCCCATAAGAGTGTTAAAGTTTTCTTTAATCACCCTGTAGTACGATAGCAGTTTCTGACAACTAAAAAACTAAACAAGTGTATATATTAGAAAGATTTTCTTTGTTGAAACTTTTATAATTCCTCCAAGATTTTTTAACAGAAAAGTGAATAGTAAAAATATGAGTCTGGATATTTACCTCAGGAATACAATATTCGTGAGTCACAACTCTGACAATATCATCAAGAGGCAGGAGTGAATGACACTTTATTTCAGTACGCACATTTTTGCCTTCCGTACATAACGCCAATAATTGCACTAGGTTGATATGATAATTCAAAGGACTGCGTTCATCATTTCGGTGACGTTCCGATCTCATCAGATCAACTAGTGTAGTAAATGACTGTTTGTCATTGTAGAATAACAATACTTCTTCACTGACATTCACCAGCTGTACAAAAAAAATTTAAAAAATAATAATAATGTACCAATATGAATATTAACTTTTTTTAACAATAAAAAATGTATATACACAAGATGTTTAAAAAAGTCTTGACTGACGTAGTCTTCATTCAGCGTATCTTATTTTATGATCTTGGTACCTATGGGTTTTTAGAACTGGGTTTTTGGGGGTTTTTTTTCAGATTACCTAAATGTTCTTCCACAGAGATTCTCTATATCTATTTTGTGTGTGTTTTTTCCTCAGTTCAAATTCTGACATTATAATACACTCTCGGATGTTTGAAGATCAAAATGTTTTGATAAACAAAAACAAACAAATTTGATATCTAAGATGTACCAGGGATCTTAGAAAAATTGATATGATTCAAAAGAAAAAAAAAAAAAAAAAAAAGAAAAAATGTTTTGAACAATATGAATAAAATTATCTAAGATATGAAATTATGAAAACTTTAGAAAATATTTTAGGTCATCTTTAGGGTGTGAATTATGAATTTAAAAAAATGGTTTCAATGATACAGAAAAATATTTTTTCAAAATTACATCATTAAAGGTAAATTCTTAAAAAGTTAAGGAGAGACACAGCATCTATAAAGAGTTGGTTTGCATTAGAAGAGAAAGGAAATAAGAGGAAGAGGGGGGAAAGAAAGACAGTGGAAAAAAGGAGGGAAAAGGAAAAATATTGTGTACAGATGGAGTCTAGTTGGAAGGCGGATAGAAATATCTGTTTAATTATCGTTGTTTGTGTAAGTTGAAATTTTACAAAATTATTTTGTCTAAATAAAGTGATATTTTATAAAATCCTGGTCTCTGTTGTATGGTGTTATAATGTGAAATAGCAGAAGATTCTATAATTCTGTTTGCTTTTATCATGAATGAATGCAATGACATTTGAGTGTTTGAAATCAAATAAATGGTTTGTGTAGATGTTATGAATAACTAAAGCATTGGAAAAAATTGCCTGATTTAAAGTCTTCTATGTTTATTGATTCATTTTGGTAAATCTCCACAAGATTCTCCTATATAAGATCTTGGGCAGTCCTGGCAGCAAATTTTATATATACCTGCATTGGAATAAGATTTTATTTTATTGTTATTATTGTTTGTTAACAATATTTGGTTTGGTTTGGTTGTTTGGGTTTTATGGCATATCAACCTTTGTAGCTTATTTAACGCCAAATCCATTTTTATGTAAATAATCAGTTCTATTTAAAACAATTCCAGTTTAGCATAAGCACGCAGTTTAAATGTAAATAAAGTTTAATTGTGAAAACATTTTTATTACAAGCTATTCAGTTCAGTCAAGCATAGCTAATTCAGTTTATTATAAGTACAGATTTTGTTTACACAAAAAGCAGTTCTATTTCAAATAATTAAATTTAGCATAAGTATGAAGTTTAACATAAGTATGCCGTTATTTCTATTTAACCCATAGTTAGAGCCCTATCAGGTGCTACCATGCTGGGCCAGAGTGGACCTGGGAGCGATGGAAATAAAGGGGTACTCCACATTCCCCAAATCTCCAACATTACTGGAACCTCACCATCAGATTGTTTAGTGTCATATCTAGGACACTTGTTGGGGTGGGGGGATCTTACCCCTCTGCAGAGAAGCACTCGGTGTATTCTACAGCCCTGGCCGACTGGGCAATTAACAATTGTTTGATTGATTTGGAAGTTTGTGTGATCATCTTTATACCTAAACAGTTTAAATTCTTTTCAATATTTTGGGATTCTTATTTTTCTTGGACTGTGGTGTTAGAATTTGATTTTAGTTGGGAGTCTTTAGTCTTGTTTAATGAAGTGCATTTGTGGATATTCGTGGCCTTTAGTTTTGCATGATGTATAAATGAATCTGGGTACTGGAGTTTGTAGAAAGATTTTATGATATAATCAAGTTTGTTGTTTAAGTGTTTGGGAGATCAAATTCTTATGGTTCTTAGGAAAAAATCTATTAGAACAACTCTTTTTATTTTGTCATTGTGGTTAGAGAAATAGTGGATATAATCATTTCTACGGTTGGTTTTGTGAAGAACATTGAATTTTAATTTATCGCTTTTAGTTATTAATAAGATATCTAGAAAAGGTAAGTAGTTATAATTTAAAAGTTCATAAGTAAGTTTTATAGTTCTGTTATTTAGTCTATAAGTGATTGTTTCTATGTTATATTTGTTTGGATATATGATTAGAATGTCATCAATATATCTAAAGAAATGGATGTCTTTGGGTAGAATATATTTAAAAGGTTTGGATTCCAGAAAAAGACAAGCTAAAATACCTCTAAGTGGAGATCCCATAGGTAATCCAAATTTCTGTTTATAAAATTGCTTATCATACTTAAAGAAACAATGATTGGTACAAAGTTTGACTATTTGAATAATTTTGGAAATGGGAAAATTTTTCTAAAAGATGTTTTAAAATGTTGGTGCTTTTTATGACAGGGGCATTGGTATATAAGGATTGAATGTCTAGGCAGGCAAATAGTTTGTCTTTCATATTTATGTTTTTTATTCTTTTGAGGAGGTCACCAGAATTTTTAGGTGAGAAGGGCTGATAGTTCCTAGGAGAGTAGTTTCTCCTTAACTTTTTTAAAATTTACATTTCATAACGTAATCTTTTTCGAATATTTTTCTGTATCATTCAAACCATTATTCTAAATTCATAACTCTCAACCTGAAGATGACCTAAAATACTTTCTACCTGAAATTTTCATAATTTCATATCTTAGATAATTTTGTTCATATTGGTTGAAACATGTCAATGGACTTAAACTAATATTTATTTATAAATTTTTCTCATCCATTTATAAAGGTTGATATGCCATTAAACAAAGAAACCAAACCAAATCATTCATTTATATGTATTTTTCTTTCTTTTTTCTTCTTTTAACAACATATATATATATATATATATATATATATATATATATATAAAAACCTCCGTTTTCTTAACTAATCTTGGACTTCCTCCATCAGACAAGAGAAAATACATGGAAAAGATCCAAGATAAGGCTCTAACTGCATCAGCATGGATCTGGCAATCTCATAGAGCAACAACAATCTGATAAAGTCTGGTGGTGTCATGAGATACTGCTGGGGCGCTCTGGGTTAGTCGTAATTATGCTTCGGCCCCGAAACCATGCCTGAACCCAGAGTCATCATCTGATGAAGGCTTCGTTAGAAGCAATGCTGTTGTATAAACATCAGTTATTGTATGATACCTACTATATATATATATATTAGTAAAAAAGTGGAGATCCTTAAGGAGGCATAACAAACCAGCATAACAATTTTGTAATCTAATTAATTAACCAATTCTTAGCGAAATTATTTCAGATTTGAACAGCATGTGTAGAAACAACTCAAAATTCTATGTTTAATGCTTAAATGGCTTTTCTATCCCAGTGAATGGCATTTCGATACCTGAACAGAAAAAAAACATTAAACAGACTTTTGAGTTATTTCTCCACGTTCTGTTAAAATCCAAAATCATTTCAGATGTACAGAGGGTTTCAGAAAAATGAAATCATTTCATAATCTAATAACTTGATCAGATCTTATTCAAAGGATTTCCAATTTTAATGGCATACATAGAAAAAACTCAAAATTCTATGTTATCATCATTATCATGTCATGCCATAGGCACGGATATCCCTGACCCTCTCTCGTCACTTCTCCCTATCGTTCATCACCTCTGGCAGGTCTTCAGGGCATAATCCCGTGCCCTCACATAGCTGCTGTATGTATGATCGAGCTGGTCGTCCTGCTTTTGCCAGTCCATACGTGGGGGTCCATAGGAGTACATCACTTATGAGCTCGTCCCTGCTTCTCCAGCAGTGTCCTGCATATCTGGTTCGTCTGACTTAGATAGTTTTTGTGATGGGAGGCAAGAGGCCGTATAGTTGGTGCCTCGTGGGGTGTTGCCGCCAGAAGTTGTTCAATATTGCTCGCAACATTCTTGTGTAATTGCCATCTAGCTTTTTCTCCAGCCGTTTAGTTAGCGTCCATGTAGTGCATCCATACAGCAGTATCAATACGACCGCTGCCTGGAAGAAACTGCATTTCATTTTATCGGTCAGGTCTGATTTCCATATGATTGATAGCCTATCGATAGCTGTCCATGCCTTCGTTAGCCTCGTGTCAATGTCTTTTTCGGTTGATGAAACACTGCTTCCTAGGTAGGTGAACTTGTCTACCAGTTTCAGAGAGGTTCCGCCTAGTATGGAGATGTCGCCTGTTTGATTATAGCACATATATTCCATTTTGTGTGTGTTGACATGGAGGCCAATGTCTGCGGCGGCTCATTCCAAACTATGCAGTAGTGTTTCGGCTCGGTTGGGTGTATTTGCTAGTAGTGCTATGTCATCGGTGTAGTCAGCGTCGGAAATTGTTTTTGCAGGGTACCTTCTGCTTCTTTTCTTTGTCAGCTCGAAGCCGTTCTCTCTGATTTTATCAATCAATGTTCCAAGCACGTAGTCTAGACAGATGATAAAGAGGTATGGGGCTAGCGTGTCCCCTTGTAGTACTCCTGCTACAATGTCGAACTATTCTGTGTCTCCATCTGGTGAAATGGCTGTTCTTTTCCAGTGAATTGTAGTTCAATAGCTGAAAAGAAAAAAAGACATAAAACATGATTTTGTTTTTTGTTTCTTTGATTTGTTACCAAAAAAGAAAAGAGAACTAACCTCCATGACCATGTCTTGACTCTTTCGAATATATTGTCCTTCAGCTTTAACAATTGTTTGGAGAAATCTTAGATACTGAACATGTCTTCCATGTGTTTCAATACAGTGCACAAAATGTTGAACAATACGTTCATCCACCTCATTGCATAAAGTTGCATTGTCTTGGAAAATGGCTTTCATTGTTTGCGCTTCCAACAGCTAAAAATACAAAATAAAGAATTTGAAAAATAAGAAAAACAACACTCAAGTCAAAAACTTAGAGAGAATGTAATGGCTTAATTTGTTCAATTATGATGGATTGATTTTAATGACATGTCAACCAGTCTAAGGTTATTTTATATGTAGAGGTTAGGGAATCATGTTCATTGTACATTTCTATTTACATTTTTTGTGTAATTGATTCCAAAGAGGTTTTCTTTTGTTTTCCTATTGAATATGAATCCTTTTTAAACAGATCTATTTGACCCATAAATGAAGTAATAGTAATGAAAGGGTATCCAGATTCTCTAGATTTTCAGAACTGGAGCCTAAACTTCAGATGAATTTCGTCTCATACCCAGGAAACCTCTTTGGAAGAGATACCTCTCTGTAGAGGATACATTAGGGTGGTTATGTTTTATTGCATATCAACCCTTGAGGGTTATTCAATGCCAAATCCTATTTTTAAAGATATATATATATATATATCTTTAAAAACAGGATTCACAATCCTGCACAATCAATTGTTAAAGATATATACATATCTTTAAAAACAGGATTTGGCATTGAATAACCCTCAAGGGTTGATATGCAATAAAACATAACCACACAAATGTATCCCCTCTCTCTCTCTCTCTATATATATATATATATATATATATACACACACACACAGAGACTTTAAATTCATGACAAATGTTAAAATAGCAATGGATGTTTGATGAAATAACAGGAGAAAAGAAAGTGTTTATTTCATCAAACATCCATTGCTACTTTAACAACATTTTTCATGAATTTAAAGTCCTAAAAAAGGTTACTATAACTGAAACATTCAATGTCAACTTTCATAATAAATTCATCAAATTTTGGATCATTTTGTTTTTTCAACTTTTCTTCATACTGTCGGATTTATTTCTTTATTTAGTCCCATATATATATATATATATATATATATATATATTGTCAGCCACAGACAGACTGTTCCATTGTATCACAACTCTTCAGTAAGGTTAGACCAGTGAGATGCTTCAAGCCAAGATTGAAACTAGGCTGATTTTATGTAAGTCGGATATCTTACCCCAGAACCATTGTTAATCTCAGCATAAGTGAAGGAATTCTTTATATATACCAGTTGGCTCCTGGGCTGCTCAATTCATGAGAAGAGCATTGCATTTTACCATATGTGGCAGCCAGTGGGGGACACAAATATATATATCTTTAAGAAATAACAAAACCGGTCACATTAGGATTATAAATTTATTTCAGTTACATTGACCTTTTTACCAGGAAAATTTAAATGTTCACTGTTGAATGTTTTTTTTTTGTCCTGATGGAATTACTCTCAACTCTGGTTTAACTCGACCGAATTATAAATATATATATATAAAAGTAGATAAATAATTGAACACCTCTGGATTTTCTGGTCATGGTAATTCAGTTCACAATATAATTCCTCTACTTAAAAAAGAAAAAATGTACATCTATATCCTTGCCCTTGAGGTTATAATAATTACACGGATGAGTATTTCCAATCCTCCTGGGAAGATGTGGCCCATGTCATCTGTAAAGGGTTAAGAATGTACCTTGCAAGACACATGACTAGTTAATTTGGCATCACTTGTGTGCGATGTGGATTGATAGCTCAGTGGTAGAGTTTTGTGGTTGCTTGTTTGATCTCCAGTGGGGGAGATCCTGGTATACACTGCTGAAGAGACCTAATAAGGTTGAAATAGCTGTCCAGTGTTTCTGTATGCCACACACAAGTGTTCGCTGGATTTTCTGGTTATGGTAATTCAATTCACAATTGATTATTTGTGTTTTTTATAAAATAAAATTCCTCAAAGAATAGACAGCAAATTTTTAAAAAAGATAATTTTACATTTTACAATAAAAATTTTGTAAAGAACATTGCTTTTCAAAATAAGTTTGCCAATTTGGTCAGTTGTGTTTTATAGTATATCAACCCTCATAGGTAATAAAATACCAAATATATATATATATATATATATATATATATATATATATATATATATATATACATATATTAATATGCAAGTGAATAGTTTGGGTGAAAAATTATATTTAACAAAGTAAAACTCATTTGTTTGCAAACAGTTAAATGGTTTTATGTATTGCTATTTAATTTTTTTTATCAATTTTTGTTTGCTTGGATTTTATATCATATCAACCTTTGTAGGTTATTTAATGCCAAATCCATTTTTATACAAATAAACAGTTCTGTTTCAAACAATCCAGTTTAGCATAAGTACACAATTTAATTGTCAAAAACATTTCTATTTCAAGCTATTCATTTTAATTAAACAATTCAGTTAAGTATAAGTATAGTTTTTGTTTACACACAGTTAAATGTCAAAACAATTCTATTTCAAACAATTCCGTTTAGCGTAACTATAGTTTCAAAGTCAAAAACAGTTCTATTTCAAGCAATTCAGTTTAGCATAAGTCCACAGCTTAGTTCTATTTGACCCATAGATAGGGCCCTATCAGGTGCTACCACTCCAGGCCAGAGTGGATCTGGGAGCAATGCCAATGAAGGGGTACTCTGAATTCCCCAAAGATCCAGCATTACCAGAACCTTACCATCAGATTATTTAGTGAGGTCCTAACAGGTCAGGGTGGATCTGACAGCAATGGCAATGAAGATGAAGTCTACATTCCCCAAAGCTTTAGGATTGGAGCCTCACCATCAGATGGTTTAGTGTTATACTCAGGACACTTTTTGGGAAGGGTATTATTCCCCTGTAGAAGTGCAGTTGGCGTATTCTACAGCCCCAGCTGGCAGTGAGAGTTTGCCAATTTAAGTTGTTTGAAATCTTAACAAATTTCATAAAGCAAAGTGGGTAAATCATTAAACAGATAAATTAACTTTGAATTATACAGTAGCGTCCAAAACTAAGGGACAAAATTTTAAACCCTAATATTTGTTAGAAATAACAACTGTGAAAAGCTGAAATTTTGACAACTGGTAGTCGTTATCATCCATATTAACATACTAAAATTTGAATCATTTGCAAAGGATAGAAAAAGAATTATAACAATTATTTATTTATTTTCAAATTTGGAATGTCCAAAAGTAAGGGACAAAATTGAGAAAAACAATGTAAACAGCCAAAAAACAATAAAAATACATGTACAATCAATATTTAGTAAATGAGCCCTTGCTCTCAATGACAGCTGCACATCTTCGACTACAAGAACGAATCAGTTCTTGACAATCCCCGATACTAATTTTAGACCATTCTTCTTGAAGCTTCATTCACAAATCCTCCGTGTTAGTGGGATTTCTTTCCATAACTTTCACTCCTAAGGTCTTCCAAAGACTTTGCGGTGGCCAATCCATAATTTCAAAATCTTGCTCACTAAGATAACTCATTACCACCTTTACCAGTTGTCAAAATTTCAGCTTTTCACAGTTGTTATTTCTAACAAATATTAGGTTTTAAAATTTTGTCCTTTAGATTTGGACGCTACTATATAACTGTGAGCAAATTAATGGTATTAGGAATAAGCTCTACTTGACTACTAAAGATTATTAGTTGCTTGAAACTGTGTAACTGTTTTTAAACTAACGGTTGAAAAATAGAAATAATTACTTGAAACTATATAATCATTAGGAATACTTGAGGGTTGGTTTAATGGCATTTCAACCATTGTTGATTATTTAATGCCAAATCCTGTTTTTACATATATATTAAATATATGATTTGTAAACACATTTTGGAGGTACACACAGTTAAATGAGTAAACAGTTCTATTTCTATCAATTCAATTAAGCATAAGTCAAAGTTAAATGGTTTCAAGTGTTGCTATGTATCACTAACAATTCAATTAAACATCAACCATGTGCTTATAAACAGTTAAATGATCAAACAGTTCTATTTTTAACAATTCAATTTAGTCTAAGTCATTGTTTGCACTCAGTTTAAATGTCAAACAGTCCTATCTGAACTATAGATAGGACCCTATCAGGTTCTACCACTTTGGGCCAGAGTGGAGCTAGGAGCAATGGCAATCAAAGGGTATGCTACACTTCCCAAAGCTCCAGCATTACTGGAGCCTCACCATCACATTGTTTAATGTCAAAATCAGGACACTCGCTGTGAGGTGGGGTGTCTTACCCCTCTGCAGAGATACAGTGAGTATTCTATAACCCTAGCCGACTGGGCTGAGAATACCTGAGACCATACAGCTGGGTGCAAATTATTTGTATTAGATAGGAATACTTCATATCATAGCTGTGTGCAGACAAATGATTATAGACAAATTTTTAAAAGTGCAATTGAACATTAAAATATAGTAATGATTGCGAATTGAATTACCATGACCAGAAAGTCTGACGAACACTTACAAACGACATACTGAAAAACTAGACAGCTGTTTTGGCTTTATTAGGTTTCATCAGCAGTGTATAATGTGATCTCAATCACTAGAGATCAAACCAGTGACCACAGAATGCAGAGCTGAAATTCTACAACTGAACCAACAGTCCATATCGCACACAAGTGACGCCAAATTAACTAGTCATGGTAATTGCGCAGCCAATTAACCTGAATGTGTCTTGCAAGGTACATCCGTACTCTTTACAGAGGACACGGTCACCTCCAGAGTCATGTCTTCCCAGGAAGATAGGAAATATACATCCGCATAATTATAATCTCAAGGGCAAGGATATATAGATGTACATTTTCTTTTTCCTTTTTAAGTAAAGGAATTATATATATTGTGAATTTAATTACCATGACCAGAAAGTAAGTTTTTGCCAGATTTTCTGGTCATGGTAATTCAATTCACAATATATATATATATATATATATATATATATATATATATATATATATATATATATATATCAGGGGCAGAGATGGGACTAGTGCTACTCGTGCCCGGCACAACCAATAACTCGGTCAATGTTATTCAAAATGGATTAAAAATCATCCATTAATTTCAAGCAAACATACTTAGTCTGATCTCAATTAAATTACGTATCTATTCAAGTTTTGATAACTAAGTAGCCAAAAGTTCATAAATATATCTGGGAATAATACAACGATGCTGTTTTGAACGGATGGTCTTTGTCCGGCCACCGTCAGATCCATTGAACATCCCATAAAATCAGCTATAATGTTGAACACACGTAATCTGTGCCAGGCACTAGACCCTTATAATAACAGTAATGTTAGCGAAATCTTGTTTTTGGCTGTAGCCAATAGAAAAAGCAAGCCAGAATACCGTGCTCAAAAAAATTAGCACAATGTGACTGCTGACAACTGTCTTGGGAAGAGGGACCGAGAGAGAGAGGGGGGGGATAGCAGATTATAGCCGTCACCAACGTCATCATCATCGCTATGGTAAATGTTGGTTAAACGGCGTGTTTTAATTCGTTTTTTCACCAACAGATCTCTATTTCTTCAATGAATGTTGCATATATTACATTCTGTAACTAAAATTTGTTTATTTGAATACATTTTCAACAAATAATCTTTATTTTAAGCGAAATTGAAACTACTAGCTGTGTCTGTGTATATTGTCATCAATTTCTTTATTCTAATAAACATATTTTTCTTGTCATAGTAATGAACATCTTCTCTTTTCTTCTATACTTTCGAAACGAAAAAAAATTATCTTATCTACTGTATTAAGTAGACTACAAATTATATAGTATCTTGATTGTTTACAAAAAAAACACCATGCAAGGTACGTTTGTCAATCTGTGCTATACAATGGAGAATCACGCAATAGCAACTATGATGACTTACTTTGGGTCCACGGACCACGGGTTGGGAACTGAAGTTGACAGAAGGCGGGGGGGCACGAGTAGCAAAAATAGGCTAGAGTCGCCACTGATATATATAATTCCTCTATTGAAAAAAAAAAGAAAATTTACATCTATAGTGTTGTATTTGAGTAAGGAAGAGATACACAGTGAAATAGAGTTAACTATTCATTAACTGAAGTGGTACAGTCCGACTAGTTTTATAAGTCTCGTGCCATTGGTGTTACGTCCGAAGTTGGTCTTGCTACTGACCAAGATCTTTAAGTACTGACTGTGTTTAAGAAACAACATCTTTTATTACTCTGAGATACTGGAAGTCACATGGTATGAGCCACTATATAACATATAGTAATGATTGTAATCCAAAAATTGAGAAATAAATCAAATTAAATCCATTATTTTTACTTACCCCTGGATTAAGGAATAAATCCACCTCTTTATGCAACAGAGCCTGATTAGCTGGGTTACCCAGACAAAAACTCTGTAAGAATTCATGGGCAAGTTTCATTATTTCTTGCATTCGCACATCTTGATTCTAAAAATAAGATAAATATTCAAAAAATCATTAAAAAATAACCCAAAGCAATTAAAGTTAAATATTTCAACTTTACACAAAACACTGATACCTTTCTTTTGAGAAGAAAAAATATTAAAGATAAAATCCGTCCAACCCAAAAAGATATCTAATATTAAATTAAAAAAAAAACAATTTTAATAAAATATTTTTCAGTTAAATTTCAAGGAAATCTTTTTAAAGATTTCTTCAAATGTATCTGTATTAAAAGAAAAAAGAAAAAAACATTTATCTGAAGGTGAAATAATCCTATAACTACCAAGTTTGAATTATATTCTGGGTTTAACCCTTTCACTCTCACTGGAACACCAGTGTCCCAGTCAAATTTTATCTTAACCCATGAAGTTATACTCAAAGCAGTATTTTGCTTATCCATAAATGAAAAAAAAAAAAAACAAACTTGGTAGTGAAAGTGTTAAAGATAGAACTTATCAATAAAAGGCTAGCAGCAAAAATTTTTTTTTTCTTTTTAAATAAATAAATAAATTATTGTTAAACACTTCCAATTTAACTTGTAAGTGAAAAGGTTAATATAAGCATTCACGTTTTCTCTCACTATATGCAAATTAATGTTAAAAATACAAAATTAGAATTCATAATCAAGACAAAGAAAACATTAGCAAGCTAAAGGCAATATATTGAGATAAGAATGTAAGAGGATATTTAAAAATATGCTGAGACAAAATATCAAAATATCATCTAAATCAATTAAAAGTTTTAACTTCAAATATTAATTTAAAAAATTTTTTTTCTTTTGGCAGCTACTCATGTAATGGCTACAAATCATCTAAACTATTGATATCTGTTATTGAAATCAGTAGTTTTTGTTGTTTTTTTTTAAATCATAGCAACATAACACATTCCATGAATGGAAGCAGTATCAGCTACAGAGGCCATTTTAGCATCCAAAAGAAAGTCAATCTATTAAAACAACACTTACAACATGCTAATTATTATTTTTTTCTATGCGGGATGATTTTATGATTTGTTTGGTTTTATGGCATATCAACCATTGTAGGTTGTTTAATGCCAAATCCTCTGTATACATATATATTAAATATATAAAATTTGGTTTAGTTGAGGTTTTGTGGCAATATCAACCATTGTAGGTTATTTAATGCCAAATCCTCTTTATACATATATATTAAATAGATATGATTTGATTTGGTTTTATGGCATATCAACCAGTGTAGGTTATTCAATACTAAATCCAGTTTATGGCTTGTAAACATAAGTCAACAAAGTTAAACAGTTCCAAGTATCGTTATGTACCACTAAAAATTCAATTAAACATTAGTTATTTGTTTATGCACAGTTAAATGATCAAATAGTTCTATTTCTAACAATTCAACTTAGCCTAAGTCATTTGTTAGCACTCAGTTTAAATGTCAAACAGTTCTATTTGACCCATAGATAGGACTCTTTCAGGTGCTACCACTCTGGGGCCAGAGTGGATCAGGTAGCGATGACAATGAAGAGATATTCTGCATTCCCCAAAGCTCCAGCATTACTGGAGCCTCACCATCAAATTGTTTAATGTCATATCCAGGACACTTGTTGGAAGGGATCTTACCCCTCTGCAGATCATAAAGAGGTCAAGGATGGGAGCATAACAAACCTGTCTCAAAGCAACAAAGCTACCTGCAGCTATGCATGACAAATTCACTCGTTTATTTCATGAGAATATTAGTTACTAATATTCCTAAACTTTAAGACGCAGCTTAAAAGTAGACTAACAGCTAGGTTTAAGTAAATGCACAATTTTATTTGAATATAATATAATATTTAAAACTTTTATTGATTAATGAATTGCTTTTAGGATACACAAATATACAATTTTGAATTTCATCCACATACGCTTTAAATTTCAGAAGTCTGAATAATTAACAAGGTTTTACATAACTTTTTTTAAACAACTTCCTAATCATGATTTTCTTTTTTTGGTGAATGAAGAGGAAATTCATAGAAATATATTTCCCCACTTTTCAGTAATTTGACTAGACACAAATTATTCAGACTTTCTAGAAATTCATCTTCCCTCAAATATTGTTTTGTCCTCAGTCCTCTAAGATCTTTCTGTTTCATGTTGACTTGTATACCCAACATCTTATTCATAAATTGGGTCTTAAAATGTAACTTCTAAACAGACTCATCATCATCAAAGTGCGATGACAGCAGATTCACTTTTCTCTCTGCCTGTTCCTATCAGCCATCACTTTTGACAAGTCTTCTAGACGGCATTTATGGTCCACGCAGAGTTGATGAATGAAAGATTTTGCTGGTCAGCAAACTCCATGTGTATGAGTCAATAGGAGAACATCACTTATGAATTTGCCCATAAGTGGCAGTACCCAGCATATTTGCTCATTCTATTTGGATAGTTTGTGAGATGGGAGGTAAGTGGCCATAGAAAAGCTGTTTTGTAAGATGCTGCTTTGAGAATTTCTTCAAGACAGCATGCAGCATCCTTATGTCATTATTACAAATTCAGAACCAATCATTTTATACGCATTAAAAACATCTTGTTGAAAATCTAATAAAATTTAGCAATTCTTAAGAGAGAAAAAAAAAAAAAAGAAGGCCTTTTCCTTCACTTTCTATTTTCGTTAGAATAAGTTCTCTTTGCAAGAAATAATTATCTTGGGTGAAATTGTTTAGTACCAAAAGTTAGTTTACTAGTAAACATTTCAAAAAGTGATAAAATAATTTATACACACAAAAAACTTTTGGATTAAATAGCAAAAAATAAGATTGTAAAAAAAAAAAAAAAAAAAACGTTTTTAGAAGAAAATAAAAAACGTTTTTAGAAGAAATCTTTAAAAAGATCAAACTACATGCAAAGAATAAAAGACAAAGAAAGTGTAAAAAAATGATTTTATGTACTTAAAAAAAAATTTAAAAAAAAAAAAAAAAAATAACTAAATTTTTTTTTATTCAATATTTTATTTTAAATGAATTTCAATTCTATTAAGAAAGCATCAAAATCCCAATTTATAATCAAATAATTATACTGAAATATACCATATGAGATACATGGTTTTTAAACAAATTTAAGAGGCTACTGCTTGCAGCACCCCACCCCCTCTCCACCCCGCACAAGCTCCACAGCAGTAAATTTCAAAATCCAGTAGATAAACCTTATAGTGTCTTACCACATAGATTATAATAGTAGCAGCCTGGAGATATGAAAAAGACAAAATATCCTAACCTCCTCCAGGTGAAAAGCTGCTGGACTCCTATACATACAAGCCATATCCTAATTAAGTGTTACATATGTGCCAAAAAGGTAAAACCATATAAGTTTAATCAGTTTAGTTGATATTACTTTGTGCATGTTATTGTCCTCCACACTATTTTTTAAAACTCAGTTTAATGTTCAACTTTTTCAAGTAATTTAATCAAAGACCCTAATAATCTATAATAAAACTTTCTCTTACATTAGCAATCTGTTTAAACCCCAATATTAGTTTAATCACAATTAACATTTCACAAAACCTGGTCATAATACCAGTGAATGGTAATATTGACACAGAATTAGTTTAAAGTTTAATAAAGCTTTTTCTATATGCCATCTAATAATAAATTTCAGACATGAAAAAATTAAAATTCAGAAAAAAACTAAAACCACTTCACAAATTTTATATGCCTAACATTTTTCCTGTTTAGAAGAAAAATAAACGTCTACATAATCATTTTTAAGGTTAGAAAATTTGGATTACCAAATAGCATAATGACTTATCCCATTAGCATATATTGGGCAGGAATATCTTAGCAGAGCCTCTTCCTCTCAATATCTGGTTTGAATTTTCCTTCTCTTAGACTGGTTGCTATACCAAGGTTAAAGAGTGTGACAGAACGGGAATCAAGCTACAGAAATGAACAAGACCCACTGTGTTCTCGAAGGAAAAGGGTCAGACTTTGTCTGGTGTATAGGGCTGTGATATAAGAATCGAATACCTGCTGGCACTTGGATATTTAGGCATAGCAGAGAAAGAGAATCAGAGTCCTTCTGAATGCAGAAAAGTCAGCTAGGGCTGATGGAGGTGCCCGGATGCGAGGACTCTGCATCAATAAATAGACAAGTCAGATGTCCTCTCGGGAGAAAACTTGGAGCTGAACCAAGAGAAAGCAGCAGTGATCATTGTGGAAGGAAGAAGAAGAAAAAGAAACTGATTTTGTATGTTTATTTAATTCCAACAAACCACAAAGACTCCAGTATACCCTACTATTTACCCATAGTCGGAGAGAAAATAATTAGATTCATATTTTTCCCCAAGGATGTGAAATGCAAATAGACTTATTCAGGGTTTAAACTCAAGTAGCTGACCCCAATAACAATAACCATTATGTTACGAATGCCTCCTATAACATTATACTTAGAAATGATAAAACTAACATTTAAACTTTCCCTTGAGATATCTTAAAGACTTCTAGAATAAATGACACTAGTATAGCATGCTTGATAGTTTCAAATGCAAAATTTCTATTTTAACCAATCAGAAGCAAGAAAACACACACACACACACACACACAATGCTCGATCACCTCAGAAAGTTTGTTGTCAGAATAGTCCATATTATCTTCCTCAGTGAAGACTTGAAAAGGTAGAGGTTGACCATGAACCAAATGGATTTCATTAGAGTTTAACTCTCCTCCATCTGCTAGTTTGGGTGATACACTTCGCTGGGGTACTTCAACCTCAACTTCCAGCTCATCATTTTGAGAATCAATTACTTCTTTCTTTTTAAGGTTCATTTGCTTTACAGGGTATACCTGAACATTTAATGCATTTAATAAGGACAATCATAAGCAGTTCTTTAAAAAGAAATAATAAAAAAATAACTCACCTGTCGGGCTGTTTACCATGCAATTTGCCTACTTTTAAGTTTGATGGCTTTACTCTCTCTCTCTCTCTCTATATATATATATATATATATATATATATATATATATACACATGCACCAACACAGATGCATAATATATATATATATATATATATATATATATAAAAAACACACACACACAGATCCATAAAATACATAATATATATATATATATATATATACTCACAAACACAGATGCATGAAATTATATATATATATATATAACACAAATCTATAAAATACGTAATATTGCACATATGCACACACACACATATATATATTCAGTACATAACTATATATATATATATATATATATCATCATCATCATCATGTCGCGCCGCCTGCGCGGATATCCCTGACCGTCTCTCGCCATTTCTCCCTATCATTCATCGCCTCCGGCAGGTCTTCAGGATTACAACCCGTGTCCTCACATAGCTGCTGTATGTAAGTTCGTGCTGGTCGTCCCACTCTTGCACATCCATGAGTGGGGGTCCACAGGAGTACATCGCTTATGAGCTCATCCTTGCTTCTCCAGCAGTGTCCTGCGTGTCTGGTTCGTCGAACTTGTATAGTTTTTGTGATGGGGGGCAAGTGTCCGTATAGTTGGAGTCTCGTGGGGTGTTGTCGCCAGGACTTGTTTAATACTGCTCTCAACATTCTTGTGTAATTTCCGTCCAGCCTCCTCTCCAGCCGCTTCGTAAGCGTCCATGTGGTGCATCCATATAGCAGTATCGACACAACCGCTGCCTGGAAGAAACTGCGTTTCATTTTATCTGTTAGGTCCGACTTCCATATGATCGAGAGCCTATCGATAGCTGTCCATGCCTTCGTCAGTCGTGTGTCGATGTCCTTCTCGGTTGATGAGACGCTGCTTCCTAGGTAGGTGAATTTGTCGACTAGTTTCAGAGAGGCTCCGTCTAGTGTGGCAATGTTGCCTGTTTGGTTGTAACACATATATTCGGTTTTGTTTGCATTGACATGTAGGCCAATGCCAGCTGCAGCTCGTTCCAGACTATGTAGTAGTGTCTCTGCTTGATTAGGCGTATTCGCTAGTAACGCCAAGTCATCAGCGTAGTCGGCGTCCGTGATTGTTTTTGCGGGGTACCTTTTGCTTCTTCTCTTAGTCAGCTCAAAGCCATTTTCTCTGATTTTGTCGATCGAAGTCCTAAGCACATAGTCTAGACAGATGATAAAGAGGTACGGGGCTAGTGTGTCTCCTTGTAGTACTCCTGCAACAATGTCGAAGTATTCCGTGTCTCCATCTGGTGAACGTACTTTTACTTTGGTGTTTACACACACACAGATGCATGAAATTATATATATATATATATATATATATAAAACACACAGATCCATAAAATGTGTAATATTACACACACACACACACACACACACATATATATATATATATTAAAAGTAAAATGCTCTTTATATATATATATATATATATATATATATATATATAAAAAGAGCATTTTAGTTTTAATCGATATTTGCAACTTGACACTTGTGTATACCAACTTTATATTTCTGATGATAAGAAACACTTCAGCATATTTCAACCGTGAAACCTAAATAACATGAAATGCTTACTTTTTCTCATTTTTTAACCAAAGTGAAAATATCAAAACAAAAAAATGAAAAAAGAAAAAATGATTCCATTCCAGACTTTAATAAGACCCCTTGTTAAATAATTAGGAAATTTGACAATTTTAAAAGACTTTCTTAAGTGTTCATATAAAATGAATCATACAAACTTGACAACTACTGATAATAACATCTATTGAAGTGTTCAATTTATTTATTTTGCATAAAAGGGCTGCAGTATTTTATAGTAAAAATTCAGATTTTTAAGTAAAATAACTACATATTAAATTTAGAGAATAAAGCAATTTCCAGTGCACTTTGCAACTGAATGGTAATCTTATTGAGTGTCTGCATTCACAGTGAATATCATTTTTTAATCATCCAAATTCTCAACAGAGATACCCATGAAATCCTAATTAGAAACCCTTCACAGGCTTTCTAGATAGAAGCATCAATATAATCGTGGACCATTAGTTTATTGGTTGTCTCGTATTTCTATAAAGATCTAAGAATAAAATCTTTTGGTAGTTTTTACCTGTCCTATAATACAAGGTAAGACAGAAATACCTCCCACATTCTAAACCCTTACCTATAATGCATGTGAACTTAGGCAAGTGGCAATGGTAGCTCTATCAAGCTAATGTCTTTTTTTTCCCAGATATAATCATGGCTTAGACTGGTGCATACTGTGAATTTGCTGCTTAAGCATTTAAGATTTATGAATCTGTAATTGCTACACAGAGAGCTTTCATGTTACATCAAAATGATGCTGTTCAGGATAGAAAATCTAAACAACTATTGGTTGAAAATTCTATCCAGGACAGCATCAATCTCATGTTACATGAAATGAGCCTAAAAAGATCTCTCTGTAATTACAGATTTGCCAGTCTTAAAAAAAATGTCTCAATAGCAAATGCATGGTGTACACTGGTCCAAGCCAGGACTGTAACTGTTTATACCAAAAAAATTAAAATAGTAAGACATAATCTAGATTTTTATCTGCCATTACCACTCACATAAGTTTACTTACACCATACAAGGGACATTTTAAAATGTGGGATGTATTTCTGCCACACAATGTAATTGTTACATTTACATATAAATTTCATATGCTAAATGTAACATCTATTTTGGGACAGAGGTAGCCAGTAACTAGAGCTGTTCTATAAAAATTGTTACATTTACATATAAATTTCATACGCTAAATGTAACATCTATTTTGGGACAGAGGTAGCCAGGAACTAGAGCTGTTCCATCAAAATTGTTATATTTACATAAAAGTTTTCATACATTAAATGTAACATCTATTTTGGGATAGATACTGTATAATATTCCCCAGATTGTAATAATTTATGTCTATCATTGGCCTAGTGGGTAGAGTATTTGCCAATAGTCCAGGAGACCTGGGTTCAATCTCAGGTCATGTCATACCAAAGACTTTAAAAATGGTACTTGATACCTCCTTGTTTAACACTCATCAATATAATATACGTATCAAAGGTAAAGTGGAGCAATCCGGGAAAAGGAGTAGCACCCTTCCCTACACCTTGATGTAGTAGCTATTGAAAAGGGAGCCTTCTGGTCGCCCTCAACTATGGTTGCCAACTTTACTTACTTAATATTAGATAAAGAAAATGTGAATAAATTATCTTTTTTTTCTAAAACTTAGAAAAAAAGATTTAATGTAATCAAAAATTTGAATAAATGTAAAAGGAAAATTTTTGTGTGATTTTTCGGACTGTTATCCTCATCTTTATTGTTCTTAGTTGTACTACAACACTTTGGCTGCTATATCCTCCAGCAGGTGTCCCTTGTTTATCTGGGTATAGAAATGATTCAATCTGGGAAATCATTTTTAAAGTTTGACTGTTGATCAAACAAGGTGTTTAAGAAATAGGAAGACGTTATTCAAATAATAACATCGTCGTTTTTCATGTCTATCAATCCAATAAGCATCACAAGAAGTTTCTCAAGAAGCGTCATGAGATGAATTCAAAATGTAAAATCCAAAGGCATAAGTTATTCTTAATATTTTTCAAGTAATTTTCTTTAAAAACAATTTGATTTGGCCTTTTCAATTATTGGTTACCAGATGATCAAGGGACACCTGAAGAAGGCTGGAGGATACAGCAGCTGAAACGTTGTGTTACAACTAATTACAATAAAGATGAGGACAACAGTCCAAAAAAAATCACATACAAAATTCTGCACATCAAGCCTCATCTAAAAAATTCAGACAGGTAAAAGAAAAATATCAAGTTACAAAATAAATACAACCATATACAGTCAACAGAGAAACGATGTTTAAAAAAAAAAAAGAAAAAAAAAAGTCTTACCTTGTCAAATGGAATTTGAAGTAATTCCAAGACAACTAATTGTGCATCCATGTTGCGCAAAAGGCGTTGCTCATGTTTGCGGGGTTTTTTGCCTCCAGTTTCTGGACATTCTTGGACACAGAGCTTGGTTAAACGCAGCAGTATCTACAGTAACAAACATTGATAAAACTTAAATCTTCACATTCATCGGGTATTATAATCAATATATATTTGATACTTAAAGACTTGATTAATATATACTTGATACTTAAAAACATAATCAAATAGCATTATTTTTTTTTTATTCGAATTTGACATTTGATCATCATCATCATGTTGTGCCGCTAGCACGGATATCCCTGACCCTCTCTCGCCATTTCTCCCTATCATTCATCGTCTCTGGCAGGTCTTCAGGGCATAATCCCGTATCCTCACATAGCTGCTGTATGTATGTTCGAGCTGGTTGTCCTGCTTTTGCTTGGCCATATGCGGGGGTCCATAGGAGTACATCACTTATGAGCTCGTCCTTGCTTCTCCAGCAGCGTCCTACATGTCTGGTTCGTCTAACTTGGATAGTTTTCGTGATGGGAGGCAGGTGGCCATATAGTTGGTGCCTTGTGGGGTGTTGCTGCCAGGACTTGTTCAATATTGCTTGCAACATTCTTGCGTAATTGCCGTCTAGCTTCTTCTTCAGCCATTTAGTTAGCGTCCAAGTAGTACATCCATATAGCAGTATCGACATGACCGCTGCCTGGAAGAAACTGTGTTTCATTTTATCGGTCAGGTCTGATTTCCATATGATTGAAAGCTTATTGGTAGCTGTCCATGCCTTTCTTAGCTGTGTGTTGATGTCTTTTTCGGTTGATGAGACGCTGATAAGATACTGTAATTATTTTGTGAATAAGATGCACTATTTTTCCAGATTTTTCAGAGCCAAAGTTATAGGGTGCGTATTATACACAATAAGTATATAATTAACTTTTTTTTCTGGTCACATGTCTCACAATATTCTGGATAAGATGATGGAAAGTAAGTTTCATCTATAGTCCAAACTAATTTGTTTTATGCTGTTACACTCAAACATCTACTTGAATGTGTGTTTGTTTATAAATTTTTTCTCCTAATGTGAGCTTATTTTTACCATAAGCTTGTTGCATTTTTATGTGAACATGTCCAAGTGTTTGTGATAAATACTATGTAAATTTTGTGTTTTAAGACAAAGTATCTATATGAATTCTTATTTTTTGTCAGAATGAACAAATGAAAAGTTGAACAAATATTAATTTAGCTTAAATTTATCAACTAGAAATTCTAAAAAAGTCAGAGTGTAATATACACAAACAAAAATTTTTCAGAATTTTCTAGTTCAAAGTTACGAGTATGTGTTATACACAAATAATAACCATATTTTTCAGAAAGTAATTCAATAACAAAGAAAACACTTCATATTTCTTATAACTTACTCCATTTGAGAACATGTCAGTATACAATTTCAAAACTGGATTCAATGTTTTATATATGTGAATTTAACTGTTTTATATATAGTTATTAGTTTGTAAAAATTTTCTTTCAATGTCTTTTTTTTCTTTGTTCACATTAATATTTTGTATGAAATTGACCCAAATAATTGTTTTCCCAACAACAAAGTCTCTCCATATATGTGCAGTACCACTCTCGCCAATGTCTCGGTATTTGTCTGTCTCCCCAACAAGACAGAGTAAGACATAAGACCTTTTTTAATGAAAGAGCTGGGCACAAGCCAAAGCTCAAATGCATGGTGGATACAAAACTACTTTACTTCAATTGGCATTCCTCTAAAAAGGGTGCCTCAGATGCTAGGCAATAAATCTAATGCTGCGAAAGTAGGTGAAAGCCTTGGGGAATGCTCACCTGGGGCCAAACAGAGCGTTGGTCTCAGACATCCAACACAAATGCTAGGCTTTCCCAGCGCACATGTCAGGCAGCTTTAGTCAACATGAACAAGACCATGTAAAGAAAACCACATTAACCAGTTTGTGCACCAAGCAACATAGTCCCCCAGATCATGACTTGTTCACAAGTGTCGGTCTTTGTTCAGTTCCCTACCAAGCTAAAGTCTGGAAAAGAGTCTTTTTTAATGTGGGGGCTAGACACAAGCTGAAGCTCAAATGTGCAGTGCACACAAAAGTACCTTGGGCCCATTGGCATCCCCTTAAAAAGGAGCACCTCAGGCAATAAACTTAGCCCTGCCAAAGCAGGTAGAAGCCTAGAAGGATGGCCTTGAGGAAAAGGAGAGTGTTGGTCTCAGCCAACCTACATGAATGCAAGGCTCCCTCAGCACACATGTCAGACAGCCTTGACCAATGTGAAGAAGACCACATGAAACTGTCTGTGCACCAACTACATCGCCATCAGGAGTGTGACTCGTTCACAAGTGTCTCATTTTTCTCTCGAATGTGGTGTTTCATGCTTAGTTGATCTCAAGAAAAATTTGCATATGCCCAACCGCTCTAGGCAATTTTCCTGGCTCTGAGATCATATTTTTTCTTAAATTGAGTTGTTAGGGGAACCATATTTCTTTTTCCTTTTGAGCCCTTCACTCATTTTGCATGCCAGGCATTTATATGCTCACTTAGCCACATGGGCTAAGTCACTTTCTCTTCTACATATTTTAACTATGAATCTTTTATAGTCATCAGAGAATGTCTACCTCATTTTTTTTCTTGTAGTTTGAAGAAAATACTTCATATTTTTTATGACTTAATCCGTTTGAGAGAATTTCAATATACAATTTCAAAAATGGATTCAGTGTTTTCTAAATGTAAATTTAACTGTTTTGTATATAATTATTGGTTTGTAAAAATCAATGTCTTTTTTCTCTGTTCACATTAACCATGTGAGTAAAAAAAACGAATCCAACAAGCAGCAATGATCTCCACCAATTCTCGTACTGCACTGCCCTCCTTCCTCAAAGCAACCCGCTTTTATCAAGTCGGAGACCACTTCATTTGCATATGAGCAGTGATAATTTGCACGACTTTGCGAGATCAGATGGTAATAAAAAGTTGCGGGCGCCATCTTGAATTTCTTCGTTTCCCAGCCTGACTCTGAACGATGCACATGTGAGGTCGCTTAAAAGGTAAGCCCCCCTCTCCGTTTTCACAATTTTCGCCACATCATGTATCTTTTACAATCATAAAAGAATGCTTACCTCTTTTTTTTTCTTGTAGTTTGAAGCTGCATATAGGTCAATATTTGGACCTAAGTCAAGATCAATGGCTGAGCCTTGATCAGCACCAATATCCTGAAAAAGAGAACAAAAATTTTGTTTAATATAAATACAAAAGTAATGGTCAATTGAATTATTTTTATTATTTCAATCAATCAGGGCATGTAAAAGATTCCTTTGACTCTCTCTTGCCATCTGTCCCTATCAAACATCACACTTGCTAAGTCCTCTAGACCAGTGCTACTCAAAGTGGTAGTATACAAACCAGTGCTGGTACATGGCAAATTACCAGTTTCATATTGTCATCATATATAACATGTACTGTGAAAATGAAAATACATAAAATCTTTCTGTATTGTTTAATACTTTTCTTTTCACATGCTGTCATACAATACAACAGATAGAAATACTTGGAACTTGATTGGAAACAAAAGTTGCTAGCTATAAATATTGTACCAGTCTGTGGCCCATTGGGAAAATATCCTACTGGCATGCCTCATCAGATAGTTTGAGAAGTACTGACCAAGATGGCATGGTGTGTCCATGTGTAGGAGTCCAAAGAACAATGTTGCTTATGACTTTGTTCTTACTTCTTCAGTAGTGCTCAGCATACTTGCTCATTTTACAAGAATGGTTTGTGAGATGGGAGGTAAGTAGCCATTGAAATGCTGTTTTGTAGGGTGCTGCATCAAGGATTAGTTTAAAACAGTAAGTAGCATTTTTATGTAGCTCCCATTTAGCTTTTTCTCCAAGGGTGGTGCAATCAAACAGTAGTACTGACATGGCTATAGACGGAAGAATTCTGGTTATATTTCATCTTAGAGATCAGAACTTGTTTATTAATGCTAAAAGCTAAAGAAAAAAAAAATGAAATGCAATATCTTAGAATTAAAATATTTCTAAAAAATATATAATGAAAAATCAATAAATAATCCAAATTACTTTTCTTAAGTCAATATGAATATTAGTTCTTGAGCACAAATCTTTTAAACCTTGTTTAAAGTTTCGGCAACCCATTTTTCATCAAAAGAGAGTGGATTAGATTTTATATATGTTATATATTAACCCTTGACCAAGCAGTCAATCAGAGATGCACCCGTGTAAATAAGAGGAAGAAGAAACGGAAGCAAGTGGGCGTTCTGAAAGAATATAGGCAGATGCCGGCAGCCGTTGAGTTAGTTGGAGACAGGAAGGCCAGAGTGGGAGCCAGCTCGCAGACTGAGGGCTGTGGCCCTCAGCAACCTCCGGTTGAGCAACCCTAGCCAAGATGCGGAAGAAGTGCTAAGTGGGTTTTTGAAGATAACACAGCGTGCTATGGTCAAGAGAAGAAGTTGGGTCAATATAGCAATCTGTTCCTGTCTGCACCCATCTCTCACACACCACAGAAACATCAACCCTTTCGAGAATAAAGTGTGAGAGATACATATTTTTATAAAGAAGTGTGTTCGTTCGTTCACTGAAGTTCATAAATTATGTTTGATTATGTTTCCGCTTATATTTTTATTATGGCTATACAACATATATAACATCACTTCATTTTTTTTTTTTTTTTCAAATAAAATCCAGCAAAGATCTGCATTTTTGCTCTGTCCCAAGTACTAAAATAAATTATGTCCTCAAGGACTCATGGTACAGTGGATAAAGGCGTTGGTTAGATCCAGTGACATACCCAAAGAGTGAGAGTTCAATACCCAGTGAAGGCAGTGGAGAACTATCAGAGGGGGAAATTAACAGGAGATAACTGATAACTGACATCCATTAAACATGGCTCGTGGAACTAGAACAGTCTACCCCTGTAAGCGAAATAAAGGGTTAGGTTCGACATTCCAACCACCTGAAGAAAGCCGGAGCGTACGATGGCTGAAATGTTGTGATAAACATGGCGACAAAGATGAGGACAATAGTCTGAAAAATGTAAATGATGATTATACTCAAATAGAAAATATTCTTCTGTAGATTTCAGTAAAAGTTAAAGCAACTTACCCAGGCATGTTGTTTACGCATTTTGTTTTCCTTTTTTTCCTAAGAGAAAATTTTGAAATACAAAGAGAATATTTTATTGAAATAAACAACAAACAAATATTATACAAGGATGAGCCGAAGGTATAGCAATATTTTAGTAAGGGCTAGTTTGTGATTCATATATCATATTTACCAACCCCTCCGTCCGGGCAGGATATGACCCAAGCTCAATTTTTTAAGCAGAGTTGAACAGGTTGGAATTCAGAGTTTTCCTTCTCCTAGACTAGTTGCCTCACCAAGGCTGAAGAACCTAGTCTGTCCTACTATTTACCCATAGCTGGAAGGAGAATAATTGGATTCATACCTTTCCCAAGGGTATTAGTGTTATGTGAAATGCAATCAGTCTCATCCAGGATGAACTCGTGTCGCCGTGTCCATTTCCTGTGACGATAACCATTACACCATGGACACATCCACATATATCAAGTGACCAAACCAGTTCAAACTGTGGAAGATAACAGCTTTGGTTGGTAGTATTGTGGTAGTTGGTGCACTGATGCATTCAACATTGTTTTATTCAATGTGTGATGAATGTGTAATGAAGTTTAATGCAGGAACTTAGGATTTATAAGTTCAAAATAGACCGTAAACCTGTGGAAGCAACCAAAAGATTTTACTGTGTGAAAAATGAAGGCAAAGGTGATCATAGTACAGTCACCAACTGGTTCAAGAAATTTTGCTCAGGTCGTCAAAAACTCAACAATCAAACAAGGTACAGCTAAAATTGTGGATTCTGAGGAGGTGTTACAAGCCATGGAGGTGAGGTTGGTAGTTCAGAGTTCAGTGTGGTAGGACGTTTGCATGACCTCTGCAAATGCATCTGAAGCAGTTAAATTGTGCCGTATGAGACCAAAATATTGCAAAACTTTTGACTCACCCTAGTATCTACAAAAATTAAGAAATGAAAACCAAATGAATATATAGGTCAAACCAATTCAAATTGGTCTGATGTTTATCAAGTATTTTGAGAACATTTTTATACTAAAATAAGTAAGTAAATTTAGCGACTATAGTTGTGGGTGACCAGAAGGCTCCCTTTTCAATAGCTACTACATTTGCTGAGTGTCGAGCAATGAGGTATCAAGTACCATCTTTCAAAAAGGCAACTAGTCTAGGAGAAGGAAAACTCTGAATTCAAACCTGTTAAACTCCGCTTAAAAATTGACCTTGTGTCCTATCCTGCCCGAGCGGAGGGGTTGGTAAATAGTATCTTTCAAAAAAATCGGCACTTGATGCTGCTTTGCTTAACACTCAGCATTATAAGGTAAGGATCAAGGGTAAAGTAGAGCAATACAGGGAATAGAGTAGTGCCCTCCCATATACCTCAGTGTAGTAGCTACTGAAAAGGGAGCCTGCAGGTCACCCCCAACTAAGTTCAACAACTTTTTTATAGTAAAAATAAAAATCAACATAGACAATTTTTTCTAGAATTTATCAATTAAAAAAAAATTGACATCATCAGGTCATACAATATGTCTAAAATCAGGCAGCAATAAATATTTTCACTATTCTAGAATGCCTAAATCATAATACTCGGTTGGCTGGAAATAGGGAAGACATTTATTAGCATTAGTATATTCATGATATACTAACACTGAATAGTCGGAAGGAAAGACAAGCTTATTTATACATTAAAAATTCTATACATACATAATATGCACATGTGTAATGGTTATTGTCAGGAAATGGGGATGGTGACACAAGTTCAAATCCTGGACAAGGCTGTTTGCATTTCACACAGTGCTAATACTCTTGGAAAAGATATGAATCCAATACTTCTCTCTCCAGTTATGGATACATAGTTGAGCAGACTAGCCTCTTTACGCTTGGTAAAGCAACTAGTCAAGGAGAAGGAAAACTAATTTCAAACCTGTTGAACTCTGATTTAAAAGAATTTACCTTGTGTTGCATTCTGCTTGTGCAGAGGGGTTGGTAAATACATATATAATATAGATACGAGTGGTATTAAAAAGAAAATATCAACATGTCCTAACAGATAAAAATATTCACAGATTGTTCTATTAACAAGTAGTATATAAAGGGACCACAAAAATGGAAAAAGGCTTACTTGAGATTGAGGGACAGTAAAATGGTCATAGCCATGTTGGCTTTACATTTCAAGGGCAAAACAAAAGAGAACATTTCAACTGTTCAAGACAAAAGAGAACAACAATGGATTTCTGAGACCATCACATGACAATCTATGAGCCAGTTAATGGATATGCCCATTCTTTAAGGGAGACAATTATTTATAGTCTCCTTACAGTAAATTAACATGAACAGGTTTTTGGAGCACATAAAACCTTTAATGCTCCAGAAATTTAGAAAAAGCAATAATGCTACAGAAATACCCTAAAATATTTATGGCATTTCCTGAATAGATTCTTTAAATATTCACTCAAAGTTTTTTTAAAGATATAAAAAAAGGTGAATTTTTATTTATTGGACACTGAGACTTACATATTAAGCTGATGTAACAAAGTATCAAGGAACTATAAAATAAGTTAGGTTTGGTTGTGTTTTATAGCATATCAACCTTTGTGAGTTATTTAATGCTAAATCATATATATATATATATATATATATATATATATATATATATATATATACACACACACACACACATTCAGCATATTCTAAGACCCACTGACAGGCTGGTATTTGTCATACACCCCACCAAGTGTACAAGTGTGGAACAAGGCCGTTTTTTTTTTTTTTAGATGGATCCAGGTGCAGAGCCATAGTCCACATGCACCTAGCAGTCCCAAAAATGCCTCGGGCTCCGTCGACATACCCCTAAAGAGGGGCGTTTCAGGTGCCAGGAGATAAACCTAACCACTCCGAAGAGGGTTAAAACCTGGGGAGGATTGCCTCCCAAGGCTTGAATTTGCCAGTCATTACTGACTGCCACCTGAGCAAGGATACACCCAGTCGGAACGTGACTTGCCACTACAGCCAACCGAAATGTGTCCTAATCAAGTAACATAATGCTCACAGGGACAGGCTGATAATAATATTTGTTTGTTTCTTTGTTTAATGGCATATCAACCTTTGTAGGTTATTTAATGCCAAATCCATTCTTTTAGAAGAACAGTAGTGGTACTATTTAACCCATAGTTTGGAAGATAAGGAGGTTCATACCTTTTCCAAGGTTATTTGTCTGAATTTGAACGTAATAGCACAACTGGAGTTCGAACTTACTTACTATGATTCCACAGTCCAGCACTTTAACCATTACACCACAAGGATACCTCCACTGATAATATTAGTTGTAGTAACTAAACCTACAACTATACCAACAAGTGCATTACAAGTTGTCATGTGGATTGCTCTTTTTGTAATAAAAATAATTTGAATGTATAAAACACTCAAGTATTGTTTTTAATGATCTGCTTTCCCATGCAATGTTAAAAATCCTTTTAAGTCTTTCATACAAAATAGTATGTATGTACATTTGATTAAAGACAATAGAAAATTGATTAATTTTAAAGGCACATCAACTCGTCTAGGGTTATTTTATGCATAGAGGTTAACAAATTGCATTCATTGTACATTCATATTAATATTTTTTTGTGTAATTACTTCTTTAGTTTTTTGTACATGATCATATTGAATATGATTAATTTTTAATCAAGTCTATTTGGCCCTTGCATTGGACCCTAACAGGTACTACCACTCTGGATCAGAGTGGACTAGAGAGTAATGGCAATGAAGGGGTACTCCTCACTCTTCAGAACTGAGGCCTCAACATCACATGCAGTTTAGTGTCAATTACAAACCAGAATACATATATATATATATATATATTCAGCGAGTGTAATTATTATTAAATGTTTTGAATCTAAAATGAATATGTATATTATTCTCTGATCTTGATAGTCAAAAATACTAATTCTAAAATGTTTAGACCAGACACACTAATAAAAGACTTAAAGATAATTTTTTTTGTTGAAAGTACCTCAACCATTTTCATAAGAGGAGACTATATGTGTAATAGGGAAAAATTCATCTTTTTTTTTTCTTTGGCAAAAAGATCTATAAAAATATTGGTTTGGTGGCATATCAACCTTAGTAGGTTATCTAATGCCAAATCCATTTTTATACATAAAATCAGTTCTATTTCAAACAACTTACTTAAACATAAGTATACTGTTTAGTTCTATTTAACCCATAGGTAGTACTCAATCAGGTGCTACCACTCCGGGCCAGAGTGGACCTGGGAGTGATGGCAATGAAGAGGTACTCTGCATGCCCTAAAGCTCCAGCATTAATGGAGCCTCACTATCTGATTTTTTAGTGTCATATCCAGGACACTTGTTGGGAGAGCCTTACCCCTCTGCAGAGATGCAATCTGTTTATTCTGCAGCCAATAAAAATCTTGATATAATTATGACAGATATCAATGTAATTAACACATGCTTTTGTTGACAGTGTCCTGTGTAGAGATGACAATTTAAAGCACTTGAATTTGGATAGTTGCAGATTGACTCAGAGAGTCATTGAAAATTACAGATTGACAATATTTTTCTTTTTCTGACTGAAGTACCTACAATGCAAAAGGCAATAATAAGTAAGGGAGATTAGTCGAATATGTAATAGTTATTTCCCTTCGACACCAGCTTTCCCCAAACCTTTTTCAGAGTGAGAGAGTGTGTGTGTGATTGAACAAATGGGAATAAAACAGCAAACAAAATTTTAATGAACATTATTTTCCTTATGAAATTAGGCAGTCTGTTTGCCATTTACTGGTTTAGACAAAACTTACTCTCAGAATCCAGATGTGTGTTCTCTAATATATAACAAGAATAGTCTTAATTTTTTTTAATTATGGTAGAATTCTACACAGGCAACCATTCAAGTTCACCAGGAAAAAAAAATTTCTAAAATCTTTTTTAGTGATTTCAACTAATTAGACCTTCAAACTTACCACAATTTTTTATTTTTCTAAAAAATAAAATCAAATTAAGTAAAAAATTGAAATAAAAACAAAATTATCTAAAATTTATAAGGGAGTTCACTTTCAATTCAATATAGAATGATCACCTATTTCAGCAACAACAGAGGAAATGGATAATCATTCTAAATTGAAATAGAATGTGAAAGTGAAAATAATCCAATTTTTTTAAAAAGAAAAGAATGAATTTGAGGGTCTAATTAGTTTAAATCACAAAAAAAAAAAAAATTACAAGAAAATTTGTTTCCTTGTCAACTTGAACATGTGTACATGTAGAAAAATACAAAAAGTATTCCTTGTCTACAGTCTTTAATCAAACATGTATTAATGAGGGACTGCTGTCTAAATATACACCCATCCACACATGAAAATGTAAAGGAAAAATACTTACTTTCTTGTTGTCTTTGTTGCTTTCTTTATCGTCTTTGTCATCTTTATCTTTTTTCTTCTTCTTCTTTCCTTCGAGTGGTTTTGCTTTGTACACCCAAAGTTCAGACTTTTCCACGAGGAGGCGTAGTTCATCGAGGTCCCGCTTAATTTGTTTGTAATTCTCCACATCACTTGCAGATACCAGCAGTTGTACCTTGGCAAAGCAGAAATTTAAAAAAGAGGTTAAAAAAAATCAAGAATTCCAGGTCTTTGATAAACAGCTTTGAGCCCAACTAGTAAAAAGTAAAAGAAAATTTTATACCCTCTTGTTACATATAAATTGTAACAGTCATACAACTGCTCTTCTTCAGAATAACTTGGTTGGATGGGTTGGTCAGGTTTTAAGGCATATCAACCTTTGTAGGTTTGTACCATAGCCATGATATGGCTATGTGTGAAACGTACATCAAATGTCCATAAAGATAGAACATAGTATCTCAAAATTCGAAAAACACGTAACGACTTCTCAGTTCAGGTACGAAACCTTTTATTACCTTTGAGTTTAATGGTTCTTCAACATAAGGAGAGAGAGGCACAATCTTTCTATTCTGGCTTTTTCATCTGTCCCCTCCCCCAAATACGTGTGGCACCCACCACAAAGGTCTCCGCGAGCAAGCAAAAATTAACCATCTTCCCCCGAGGCAGGTCTCATCTCAACTCACTGACTTTTTCAAAATCTCCCGAAATCCTCCGCGCACTTCCAGTGCATGACGTCATTTGCACTCGCTAGCCTCCGTTTCCCATCTCGAGCTATTGTGACATCTCTGAGTGACACGTCTGCTCTGCATGCGCGCGCGTGAACACCTGTGTTAATGTTGCACCTAACTAATCCATGTGCTGAGCCGAAAGGTTCTCAGCCTAACTAAACCCAAAGGCATAAACCGAAATCCCTCGGCCATTATATTACAGGTTATTGAATGCCATATCCATTTCTATGCATATATTCAGTTCTATTTCAAACAATTCAGTTTAGCATGAGTACACAGTTTAATTGTCAAAAACATTTCTATTTCAAGCGATTCAGTTTAGTCAAACAGTTCTAATTCACCCAATTCAGTTAAGTATAAGTATAGATTTTATTTACACACAGTTAAATGTCAAAACAGTTTTATATCAAACAATTCAGTTTAGCGTAAATACAGTTTCAATGTCAAAAACAGTTCCATTTCATACAATTCGGTTTAGCATAAGTACACAGTTTAATTGTCAAAAACATTTCTATTTAAAGCTATTCAGTTAAGTCAAACACTTTAGTTCTATTTAACCCATAGATAGGGCTCTATCAGGTGGTACCATTCCATGCCAGAGTAGACCTGGAAGCAATAGCAATGAAGGGGTGCTTTGCATTACCCAAAGCCCCAGCATCACTGGAACCTCACGATCAGATTGTTTAGTGTCATATCCAGGACACTGTTTGATGGGGTCTTACCCCTCTGCAGAGGTGCAGTTGGTGTATTCTAGAGCCCCAGCCAATTTGGCAACAGTCGCCTGGTGCTGCAGAATACACTGACTACATCTCTGCAGAGAGGTAACTTCCCCAGCCCGTCCCCAACAAGTATCCTGGATATGACACTAAACAATCTGATGGTGAGGCTCTAGTTCTGAGGAATATGGAGTACCTCTTCACTGACATTACTCCCAGGTCCACTCTGACCCAAAGTGATGGTACCTGTTAGGATCCCATCTATGGGTCAAATAGAAATATTTAATCCTTTTCTATATTTGAAACTAACTGAGCAAAAACAAGAATAATATTGACCAGAATTATTAGTGTTGAATAGTGATACTTGAAAAGCCATTTAACTCTGTGCAAGTAAAAAAGCCATGGCTTGTTTAAAAATTGTTACTTTCAATTGTTACTTACAAATCATAGATATTTAATATGTATGTATAAACAGAACTTGGCATTGAAGGGTTGATATGCTTTAACACACAACCAGCCATCTTCTTTATAACGATATAAAAATTTATAACGCAAAAAGGCTAAGATTTTAAAGCTAAAACTAATATTTTCTTTCAACCTAATTTTTAGTAATATTTCAGACCAACTTATTCAGATCATCAAATCTATAACAAGTATTTTTTTGTAAGTACTGCTATGTTGATTTTGCCTAGTCAGCTGGAGCTATAGAATACACTGACTGCATCTCTGCAGAGAGGTAAGACACCCCCCCCACAACGAGTGTCCTGTGGCCCAGTGGGCTGTGGCTGCAGAATACACTGACTGCATCTCTGCAGAGAGGTAAGACCCCCCCCACAACAAGTGTCCTGTGGCCCAGTTGGCTGTGGCTGCAGAATACACTGACTGCATCTCTGCAGAGAGGTAAGACCCCCCCCCCCCACAACGAGTGTCCTGTGGCCCAGTGGGCTGTGGCTGCAGAATACACTGACTGCATCTCTGCAGAGAGGTAAGACCCCCCCCCCACAACGAGTGTCCTGTGGCCCAGTTGGCTGTGGCTGCAGAATACACTGACTGCATCTCTGCAGAGAGGTAAGACCCCCCCCCCCCACAACGAGTGTCCTGTGGCCCAGTGGGCTGTGGCTGCAGAATACACTGACTGCATCTCTGCAGAGAGGTAAGACCCCCCCCCCACAACGAGTGTCCTGTGGCCCAGTGGGCTGTGGCTGCAGAATACACTGACTGCATCTCTGCAGAGGTGAAAAACTCCCTCAATGAGTGTCCTGAATATGACACTAAACAATCTGATTGTGAGGCTTCATTAATGCTGGAGCTTTGGAGAATGCGGAGTACCCCTTAATTGCTATTGCCCCCAGGTCTATTCTGGCCCGGAGTGGTAGCACTTGATAGGGTCTTATATATGGGTCGAATGGGAAGTAGTTTTTTGTTTACATACAGTTAAGAGTAAAAACAGTTCTATTTCAAACAATTCAGTTTAGCATATGTATACAGTTTAGTTCTATTTGACCCATAGATAGGACCCCATTAAGTGCTACCACTCTGAGTCAGAGTGGACCAGTATTAGTCTGGAAGTGAACATAATAATCTGACTGGAAAGAAGAGGTAATAGTCATCATCATCATCATCATCAAGACGTGCTGCCAGCACGGATATCCTTGACCATCTCTCGCCACTTTTCCCTATCGTTCATCACCCCCGGCAGGTCTTCTGGGTTACATCCTGTGTCCTCACATAGCTGCTGTATGTAAGTTCGGGCTGGTCGTCCTGCTTTTGCTTGGCCATATGTGGGGGTCCATAGTAGTATGTCACTAACGAGCTCGTCTTTGCTTCTCCAGCAGTGTCCGGCGTGTCTGCACGCTGAGAGGTAATAGTAGTAGTAGTAGTATATACTACTAATTTTGAATATGAAGTCAACAAAATCCTTGAACAGTCAGAAGTAAACAACATTTAGAGATTATACAGATAAAATTGCAACAATGATTGGCAGAGAACGTCTGCAGAATAAATGATTGTTGCCTTCCCAAGTTTATGCCATATGGACAACTTCCCTCATAAAGGCAAAAAAGAAACACTCCAAAGAATGTCTGAAGAAGGACATGTTACGTCAACCACTGTCAATTTTTGTTAATTGCAGGAATTGAGGACAAAAGGAGGAAGAATTAAACAACTTCAACACCCAACCCAGATGTACATTTACAGACTTTGTGGTCAGTTCCACCTGTCTCATATTGGACTCTTCTCCAGCAGAGCCCAGCATGTCTTGTTTGTCTTGTATGGTTTGTGAGATGAGAGACAGCTGCTGATTTGTCAACTAAGTTGTTGGCGGCCTTAGTTGAGGGTGACCCGAAGGCTCCCTTTTCAATAGCTACAACACCAAATTGTAGGGAAGAGCGCTACTCCATTCCCTGGATTGCTCCACTTTACTCTTGATCCTTACCTTATGCTGAGTGTTAAGCAAGAAGGCATCAAATACCATTTTTTTTTTAGTCTTCACAAGTGTCTTGGATATGACACTAAACAATCTGATGGTGAGGTTCCAGTAATGCTGAAGCTTTGGGGAATGTGGAGTACTCTTTTATTGCCATCATTCCTAGGTCCACTCTGACCCAGAGTGGCAGCACCTGATAGGGTCTTATCTATGGGTCAAATAGAAGTAAATTGTGTACATATACTAAACTGAATTGTTTGAAATAGAACTGTTTTGACATTTAAACTCCATACTTATGCTGGACTGAATTATTTAAAATAGAACTGTCTCTACATTTAACTGTGTAAACAAAAAACTGTACTTATGCTAAACTGAATTCCTTGAAACAACTGTTTCTATGTATAAAAATGGATTTGGCATTAGATAACCTACTACAGTTGATATGCCATCAAACCAAACCAATATTTTTATAGATATTTTTACCAAAGAGGAAAAAAAGATGAACTTTTCCTTATTGCTGATGCAGATTCTTACACATATAGTCTCCTTTTATGAAAATGGTTGAGGTTGGTTGGTTGGTTATTTTGGTTTTATGGCATATCAAGCTTTGTAGGCCATTCAACACCAAATCCTGTCTATATATTCATACATACATACATACATACATACATATTCAACCAAAGATTTCAAAACGAATATTAAGGTAGGTAGAATTTTCTATTAGCAGGATTTCATTTGTTTGCACAAGATTAACCAGTTTTAAGTTGTCATATTTTTTGGTACAACTCTGTCTCTTTCAAGAAGGACAGAATGTCATCTATTTTGACATTCTCGAATAGATCGGTTAAGTTATTTACTTTGAAAAATTGCTTTCTGATAACAGCGAAAGTTCTGCATTCTATAAGAATGTGTTTAACCGTGCAAGTTGTCTGGTAGGTTAAACACTGTGGTTGTGGTTCCTGTTTCAAAATGAAAGAGAGAGTAAGCCTTGCATGACCAATTCGCAATCGGGATATAACAACTTGTTCTCTTCTTGATTTTCTCGATGGTGGTCTCCACTCTGGTTAAATGGTTAAGGTACTTTCAATAAAAAATTATCTTGAAGTCTTTTATTAGTGTGATATGCCATAAAATTTTATTAGGTTGATATGCCATAAAATTTTATTAGGTTGATATGCCATAAAATGAAACCAAACTAAAACTCCAGAACTGGAGCCTCGCTATTAAATGGTTTAGTGTCATACCCAGGACACATTAACAAGGGAGTCTTACCCTTCTACAGAGATGCAGTTGGTGTATCTACTGCTCCAGCCAACTGGGCTGAAACCCTTTGAACTTGATCAACCAGTAAATTAAAACTGACAAAAATATGAGAAAAACCCAAAAGAAACTCCTGTTAATACTTAAATGTTGAGAAATATCACTTACTTGTTTAAATGCCTGAAGAACTTCTTGTCGTTGACTGAAATGTCTGAATAATAACTGGAGTGCCCCTGACACAACTGCAGGGTAATTATGCATGACCAAATTGAGCAGAACACGCAGGAACATTTTACCACCTTGACCATCTAAGTCAAGTTCAGCTGTTTCAGCACTGTAAATAAAAAATCAAAAAATCAAAGGTAACATTCAAAAGCAATCAATTATCAATCGATAAAAAAAACAAAAAACAATTATTGACTTGCATAAACCAAACAGCACTGAATATTGAAGAGGAGTGGATTATTAATTTATACACATCAAACAGCTGAAGATTTAGTAAAAGTCTTACATTAGTTACCAAGCCAACTAATCATAAACACCTAAGTGTCCTAATCTATACAACATGAAACAGCTGAAGATTTAGTAAAATTCTTAGATTAGTTACCAAGCCAGCTAATTATAAACACCAAAGTATGCTAACAACATGAATTCCTTTGACTCTCTCTCACCATCTGTCCCTATTGGTCAGAACACTTGGCAAGTCCTCTAGAGTTGAGCTGTATAAGTTTTTGCTAGTCGGCCAACACTGGTGTGTCCATGTGTAGGAGCCCATAAAAGAATACTGCTATCATTTCATCCAACAGATTTGTTCTGTATTGTTAATCATTCTTTTCACAAGCTATGATCCAATACAACAGATAGAAATACTTGGAACTTTATCAGAAATGAAAGCTATGCACCAAGTCACTTGCTATAAATATGGTACTGTGGTTCATTGGGAAAAATATCTTGCTGGTATGCCACATCAGAGAATCTGAAAAGCATTGACCAAGACAGAACCCATTGTCGGCACAGAGCTGATAAATATAATTTTTTTTTTCTGGTCAGCCAACATTGGTGTGACCATGTGTAGGGCCCTATGGGAGAACATTGCTTATAAGTTCATTGTTACTTTCTCAGCACTACCAGCAGAATCCAGTCTAACTTGAATGTTTTGTGAGATGGGAGTTAAGTGGCTCTACAGCTGCTGTTTTGTAGGGTGCTGCATCAAGAATTTGTTCAAAACGGCATGCAGCATTCTTGTGTAGTTCTCATCTGGCTTTGTTTCTTAAACTAGTTTATTGTATATTCTAACTGACAAAGCAGATGGAATTCACATTCCTTCTTAAACAAAATCTGGTTCCTTCAACAATATTCATTTTATTACTCTCTCTCTCGAAAGTAAAAATGCATTCTATGTGCTCCAATTGAATGTTACTCTCATTCTGGTTTACATCCAATGGGTCTTTCTCAAGATTGTCATCTATCACATCCGTACACACTAAATTATCAATATGCGTAAGCGATGACAATACTACAGATTCAAATCATTGCAAATGGCTGCTTACACTACCAACACAAAGCAGCACAACTGTTTAGCATTAGCCGAGTGCAAATCATCATAGAAACCTTTACATAAGGTTTGGTTAAAGAACTTTGTTTAATGGCATATCAATCTTCATGGGTTATTTAATGCCAAAGCTATCCTTGAAGAAGAACAGAAGTGATAATATTCAACCCTTAGCTGGGGGGATAAAGGGGTTCATACATTCCCAAAGGTTATTAGTCTGAAAGTGAATGGATTGGTTTTGTTTGGTTTTATGGAATATCAACCATTGTAAGTTATTTAATGCTAAATCCATTTTGATACATAAAAAAACAGTTCTATTTTAAACAGTTCAGTTTAGTATAAGCACAGTTTAGTTCTATTTAACCCATAGATCAGGTTCTACCACTCTGGGCAGAGTTGACCAAGGAGCAATGGCGATACCCCACATTCTCCAAAGCTGGAATTACTGGAACCTCACCATCAAATTGTTTAATATCATATCCAGGACACTCATTGGGAGAGTGGTACCCCTCTGCAGAGATGCAGTCAGTATATTCTGCAGTCCCAGCTGACTAGGCAATGAGGGTGTATGGAATTTCAACTTGCTTACTTTAAGGTTGCAGTCCAACACTCAAGTTATTATACCACAGGGATTTCCTCCATTTCAAATAATGATAAAATATTTTGTTGAATATAAATATTTTAATCAAAACAGCTTGTCATTTTTATGTGCCATTCTGAATGGTATTTTTCTTTATTCAAATTAATTAGGAAATTTTTAAAGAATAATATAAATTATTCCTTTCCCTTGAAGAATGCTGCGAGCAATATTAAACAAGTCCTAGAGGCAGCACCCCACAAAGCTATACGGTCACCTACCACCCATCACGAAAACTATCCAAGTTAAACGAACCAGACATGCGGGACACTGCTGGAGAAGTAGAAACAAACTCATAAGTGATATACACCTGTGGACCCCTTCACATGTATGAGCAAAAGCAGGTCAACCAGCTAGAACCTACATACAACAGCTCTGTGCTGATACAGGATGTAGCCTTGAAGACCTACTGGACGATAGAGAAGGATGTAGCCTTGAAGACCTAATGGACGATAGAGAAGGGTGGAGGGAGAGGGTCAGGGAGATCCGCGCTGGCAGCGCAACATGATGATTCCTTTCCCTGGATTGCTCCACTTTAACCTTGATATGTACCTTAAAATGCTGAGTGTTAAGCAAGGAGGTATCAAGTACCATTTTTTGAGTCTTTTGTATGACTCGACCTGGAATTGAACCCTGGTCTCCCAGACAAAGGGAGCCTTTGTGTCACTAACTTTACTTTGACTTACTTATATATATTATAGTCATTTCCATTGCCGTGTCTGGAAATTGGATTCTGATTATGATTGATTGATTTTAATGACATGTCAATCTGTTTAGGGTTTCATTGACCAAGTGGGTAGAGTGTTCACCAATGGTCTGGGAGACCTAGGTTCAATCCCAGGTTGCGTAATACCAAAGACTTTGAAAATGGTACTTGATACTGCCTTGCTTAACACTCAACAATATAAGGTTCATATCAACAGTAAAGTGGAGCAATCCAGGGAAAAGAGTAGCGCCCTCCCCTAGACCTTGGTGTAGTAGCTATTGAAAAGAGAGCCTTCGAGTCACTCTCGACTACATTCACCAACTTTACTTACTTTTATGCCTAGAGATTAGGGAATCGAGTTCATTGTATGTTCATATTTACATTTTCGTGTAGTTTCTCAAGAGTTTTTTTTTCTGCATTCAGTCCAAGCGAATATAAATAATTTTTAAACAGATCTATTTGACCAATAGATAAAACCCTAATGAGTAAATGACAACACTAATTTCTAATTGTAATTGAGGTAGCAGAGTAACCCCTAGTACCTTTTTATTAGAATAAATCAAACATGATTATAATGCTGAATGTTAAGCAAGGAGGCATCAAGTACCATTTTTTTGAGTCTTTGGTATGACTCGACCTGTGATTGAACCCAGGTTTCCCGGGGTGTCAAAGAAACAGTAAAAATACACTAACCTCCCTCCAAAAACATCTTCTGCTTGCGCTCCAATACTTTCCAGATCTAAACCTATAAAAAAATTTTAAAAATTTTTAAATGACAAATTTGACAAAAAGAATAATGCTCAAAAATTTAAAAAAAAAAAGTTTTTAATTTTGATCAATATATTTCACTGATAATTTAAGTATAAAAACAAATTTTATTATCACTGAATGTCTGACTGTCCATATAACAAAGGCTCTGTGATTTTGGGCTAGATTGCAACTAGGAATTGTTAGGTTCATCCTTGAAAAGGTTTTAAACAACAGGAAATTCAGCCCCCCTCTTCTTTTTTTAAAGATAAGATTTGTCTATCACCTTTTACCATAATTATTTCTATATAAGACATACTATTTTTCCAGATTTTTCAGCCCCAAATGCTTTTTTTTTTTTAGATATCTGTCTATCACCCTTCACCATAATTATTTCTATATAAGACATACTATTTTTCATTTTTTCAGCCCAAAAATTAAGGGTGCATTATATTGAAACCCATTTATCATAAGATCTTGAACAGTTAGGAGAAAATTTGGGGACAAATTGACTGCACTTGTCAATGTTTTGCTCTACATAAATATTTACATATAATAATACACTCTAGATACTTTGAGCCAGTTCAACAGGGTTTAGAATACATTGACTATGTCTCCTGCAGATTGGATGAGACACTCCTTGAAAAAAATGTATGTCCTGGCAATGACACTAAACTACACTTGATGTTGTTAAATAATAGATTACAAGAACAATATAATTAACTTTTTTCTGACCACATACATCATCAGGATAAGATGCCCAAAAGTTAAGTTTTCTCTAAACCAATGTCCAAATTGTCCAAACCAATTGATTGATTTTAACAACATGTCAACCTGTTTAAAGTTATTTTATGCTTTAAGGTTAGGGAATCACATTCATTATACATTCATATTTATGTTTCCTGTGAAGTTGTTTCTTAAGAGTTTTTTTTGTGCATGGAGCCATTGAATACAAATATTTTTAAAAAGATCTATTTGACCTATAAATGGGGACCCTAACAGGTACTTCAGGTCAATGTGGACTTGAAAATAAAGGCAATAAAAGGGTATTCCACACTTCCCAGATCTCCAGAACTAGACCCTCACATTTGTTACATACTGAGTTTATATTTGTTCTAATTTACAGCTTCTTCATTTATTACCCATCTCCTCCCTTTGCTCCACTAACACCATGTTGCTTCAATGTCTCTTCTTGTCACCATCTTTGCTCTTGTCGTTCTGTTCTTCACTGCTTCTCTCATGTATTCTCATGTCATCTTTTCACCTTTTGTTTCTTCTTCTTTGATGGGATGAGGAACAACTCAGACACATTTTTATGTGCCCGTATTTACTTTATACACTTTACAACAATTTTCATCTCACACCACTTTATATAGTAATTGTTGGCGACTGTCATTGAGGGTGACCCAAAGGCTCCCTTTTCGATAGCTACTACACCAAAGTGTAGGGGTGGGCACTACTCCTTTCCCTGGATTGCTCAACTTTACCCTTGATCCTTACCTTATAATGCTGAGTGTTAAGCAAGGTAGCATCAAGTACCATTTTTTGAGTCTTTGGTATGACTCGACCTGGGATTGAACCCAGGTCTACCAGGCCATTGGCGAACACTCTAACCATTTTTATAATTTATACTTTATATACTTTACAACAATTTTCATCACAAACTACCTGTCCAACTGAACAGGGAGTCAATGATCAATTTGTCCTAAATTTTCTCCTCTTATGATAAACGGGTTTCAATATAATTTATTCCAACCATTAAAAAAAAAAATTCAGCATTGATACACATAAGTAAAAACATTCCTTTCAATTCCAAAAGATTTTATTTCATGGAGAAATAATTCTTCAATTTGCACCATTCTTTCCTTTTTTCTTATCAAGCATGCCATACCAATACAATTTTTGTAAAAATACAAGGGAGAGTCAAAAGTTTGGCAATATTTTGGTAACGTGAGGCACAATTTGGTATTTCCAAATGCTTTTGCTGAATTCATGAAGGTGTTTATCACAGTGGACTGAGATGTCAAGCATGCCTGATAACCAATCTCTCAGGATTTGCCTCTATTGCTTAAAATCTCAAAATCCATTGTTTTAGGACTACCCGTGACCTTGCCTGATTATCAAGCATCTTGCAACTTTAAGAAAATCTATTGAATTATCTGCTTACTGTTCTGTAATCAACTGTACATTCACCTTTCGCACAACAAATGTTTTTCATTATTTCCACAGCATTATAACCCTCTTTGAGCTCATAAAGCATTAGTTCTCAAATTAGAGGACATTACACATTTATCTGTGCAGTTTTCAAATCACAGGCAATGAAGCAATGTCAGTTCAACAACTACCATGATAATAACAACCACAATGGGTACCTGCCACGGTTTGAACTGCTTTGGTCATATGATATATGCATTGCAAACTAGCATATACTGAAATAATCCAAAATTTCTGTTTCACCCTAGTACAATTACTGTAATTATTTGTGTATACATTATGTTCTGGACGCTTGTGTGTGTGTGTGTGTGTGTGTGAGGTTATAATATTAACAATTCACTTAAACATGGAACCATATAAATGTATTTCTTACTGTATATGTACATGCTGGCTTTTGTCAAAGGTGACAGTAGGTATAACAACATTTTATAGCCATTATGGGGATAGAACTAAATGCAAAATGTACTATTTTTCTAAATCTTTTAGCCCAAAAGTTAGATTGTGTAATGAAAAAAAAGGGGGTCGGAACTCCTTCTCACCAACTCTGCGACTCGCACTAACTCAGAATAACACAACTCTGCAAGTCGCACCAACTCCTCTTAGCTCAATGTCTGCTCTTCGCTCTCAGAACAACCACCCCGCCTCGCCAATTTGGTCTTTTTATAGCCTCTTTTTCTCCTCATATGCAAATTAACGCTATTCGTATATAAGGAGTCCACAAACTCACATTCCTCTTTTTTCTTTTCCCAACGGTCAAACGCAGATAGAGATGGGACTAGTGACGGCATTCACTGAAGGGCCTTTTGAGGCATATGAAAAGCTGAAACGATTCAAGTGGGCAGGAGAATCAGTTGATGTCTATACCAATATAATAAAAAGACCAAATTGGCCATTGAGCAAAGAGGAGTTGGTGCGAGTTGCAGAGTCATGTTATTCTGAGAGTTATTGTGAGTAGCAGAGTTGGCAAGAAGGAGTTCTGATCCCCTTTTTTTCATTACAGGCTTTTATTCAACAAAGTATGCTATTGCAGCTGTGAAAACTTGTTAGCAAGCAGGCGGAAAGCAAATTAAGAGGATAAAGTATCGAAAACTAAGAAAATTCAGACAGAGGTATCTTCTTGCCAGAGTTGTAATTTACTAAGCTTTTTGCTTAGATGTGACACAATGCTGTGTGAATGGGGCAAGACATTAAAGTAAGTAAGCAGAGTTAGTGAGAAGGAGTTCCGACCCCCTTTTTTTCATTACAGATTGTGTATTATACATGAGAACTATATGATGAGTCTTTTTTCTGGTCACCTGCCTCACCGTATTTGGGATGGGTTGACCAAAACTAAATTATATCTATAGTTCAAACTAATGTGTTTAATGTCTACAGGAATGTGTGTTTGTTTATAATTTTGTTTCTCTTAATGTAAGCTTATTTTCATTGCAAGATTCTTGCTTTCTTTTGTGAACAAGTCCAAGTGTTTGCTCTAAATACTGTGCAAATTTTGAGTTAAGATATAATGTAACTTACTCGTATATGAATTCTTATCTTTATTCAGTATGAACTGATAAAAAGTTAAACAAATGCAAATTTGGATTAAATTCTAAAAAGTCAGTGAGTATTATACACAAGAATCTTTTTCTCCAGAATTTCTTAGTCAAAGGTTATGGGTGCATGTTGCGCACAAATAATTGCAATAATATAAAAACCTACACAAATCAAAATTGCACTCTTCAACATATTACTGGATATTTCTACATTCTGTGTTTTATAGATGTTCTATTTGACTCATACATGGAACTTTAACAAGTACTACCAGGCTAGGTCAGAGTGGATCTGGGAGTAATAGCAATGAAGGCTTACTCCACATTCCCCAGAACACCAAGACTAGAGCCTCCTCCTCCTCCATATTTACCAACCCCTCCGCTCGGGCAGGATATGACACAAGGTTAATTTTTAAGCGGAGTTTAACAGGTTTGAATTCAGAGTTTTCCTTCTCCTAGACTAGTTGCCTCACCAAGGCTGAAGAACCCAATCTGCCCTACTATTTACCCATTGCTGGAGAGAAAATAATTGGATTCATACTTTTCCCAAGGATATTAGTACTATGTGAAATGCAATCAGTCTTGTCTAGGATTTGAACTCATGTCGCCGTGTCCATTTCCTACGACGATAACCATTAACCCCCGGGCACCTCCATTTTTACACCATGGGCACCTCCATCATCAGATGGTTTAGTGCCATATCCATGATACTCATTTGGTGGTGGTGGTGGGGAGGTCTTTACTCCTCTGCAGAGATGCAGTTGGCATATTCTACAACCTCAGCGAACAGGTCTGAATTGCAATATGTTAATTCTTCATAGATTCAAGCATTTTTTGTCATCTATTTGTCCATTATACATGATTTTTAGTAATTATTTTCTTTTATGAACTTTACAGAAAAAAATTGGTCTTTTTCACTATATCTCTCTCTATACATACATATATATATATATATAAATTTCTAATGTTATTAACCATTTAAAAAAGTGTTTCAATAATGCATTTCAAATGACTGAAGACTAACAAAAAATCTTTACTCACCATCCGTGTCTTTGGGTGCATTGTTCTCATTAAATTCTCGTTTGAATATTGTGAGCAAACATGTAATTCGATAGTCCAGGCGTACATGAAGAATAAACTACAAAATTGAAAAAAAAATGGTAAAGAGAAATCATTATTTCTTCTTGAAAACAGACATCCATGAGAATTACATTTCTTATGTAAACTTTACAAGATCAATTATACACACTGAAAATAAAATTTCACCATTCTGAATACATTTCAATTTAGTCAAAATGAAACATACAGGTGTAGAGAGTGAATGAATAATTGTCAACCCTTGGACTTGTAGGTGTGTCTTTAGACATCACATATCCATTGGTTACATGAGAATTCAGAAAGCTTCATCATTCTTTTTAGTAACCACTTTTCAAATGGAGAAGACCTCTTTTTTGTATCTCTTCAATGAACAGATTTGGTGCCTGATGAATAGCTTAGCTATTTGCCTCACTATTAGAATGAAAACCACGAAATGAGACAAGACTTTTCCCCATTTTAGTGAGCTTTTTTATATGTGGACATGGCAAGCCAAGATAAAATCCTGGTAGATGCTGATTGCATTTTACAAGGTCCCGATATGCGCACTGGTGCAAACAACGTAATTCTCCTGCCGGAGAATGTAAATCGAATGATAGGCCTATGAATCAGGTTTACCCCCACAGTATTCATGAGCCCATTGCTGAACATCAGTGTCCTGGAGACATTCCTTGCAAGCCAAGTGACCCAAGGGTAATCAGATAGCTACCAGGACAAACTTAGACCAGGAGCTTTCTTTTTACTCACCACCCATCTTGAGGGCCCCACTGATCAACAAATAACAACTTTCAGCAAAATTATATATGACGTTTGTCTTGAGTGCTTTTGTGCAGTAATGCATAAAAAAGATAAAACTGAAGGAAAATGAACCGAATAGATGACGGATATAGAAAGGATTTCAACATGAATGATATGCACGCGGAACCACCTTTCCCGTGTGATTACGCAAAATCAAGAAACGGTTGTTATGACATCAATGGCCGAAAGTAAACGCATTTTAAATCACAAACTGCACTAAAATGAAGATGAACATCCAATGTAATGCCTGCTTTTAGTTTATCTGGTGTATATATAGATATATATTTCTTTTAAATACCCTGTCCGGTGGCAAAAGCGGCTTGGTAGCGCCAGGAGTGGCAGTACCGCCTTGAGCTACTGAAACTGTGTTATCACCCTGGTTGGCGGCTGATGAGGACAGAGTATCACATGTGCTTTCACACATTGTATGATGAAAAACAAAAAAAAATGGTTAAATAGTAGGGCATACTGGATCTTTAACCTAGGAAAAGTAATTGGCATAAGAGATGGAAAACTCTTAAATTCAAACTTGTTAAACTCTGCTAAAAAACTGACCTTAGGTAACAACCGGCTTGTGCAGAGGGGTTGGGTAAATACAATGTGCACATTTCATCTGTTTGGGACATGTATTTTTGTAATATTTATTATGTGTCTTTATATATATGTACTAGATGTCTTAAATGTGCTTATATTGTCTTTCCTTCCATTTATTCAGTGTTAGTATATCATGGATATACTAATGCTAATATTAGTCCTTGGTGAGTGGGGACACAAGTAAATATCCTCCTGAGCACCAATCAGTACCAAATACCAATAATATCTTCGATACAGATAATATAACTGGATTACATACAGAGATCAATACATGCACAGTTACTAAAACAATGTTTGGTTTGGTTATTGGGTTTGATGGTATATCAACCCTTGAGGGTAATTTAATGCCAAACCCTGTTTATAATGATTTTTTAAGTGAATAGTTTGTAAGTAACTTTATTTTTAAACAAGTTAAAGCTCATCTGTTTGCACACAGTTTAAATGGTTTCAAGGATTGCTATCTCAGTGCAATTGACCCTCTTCTAGCATCTTGAAGATAAAATAGGGTTAGATACTTCTTTGCCACTAGAGCAATTTGAAGAATACAATCAGGACAATCAAATATATGCTAGGGCTTGACACAACTAGCCAACTGATCAGATTGGGCTTCTCCAACCACCCATCTCATCTAGTATGGGGTTAAAGTGAAGTGTTGTAAATAACATGACGATTTTGGATACCAGATCAGCAATTGCTCAGCCACCAGGATCCCATCCTAAAGTATTATGGGTTGTCACCCACAGCCAACAAGTAGCCTTGTTGGAGGGAAGGTGTGGGGGGGGTCATACCTCTCTGCAGAGGTTGCAGCCAGCATATTCTACAGCCCCAGCCAAAAGGTGACAGAATGTGTGAATTTACTAAAATAAGGGGTTCAGACCTCATGTATATACTGTACTCAGATCAAAATTAGCAGTATCTCTAAGAGTGTTACAATTTTATTTTCTATCAAAATATATTCACCCAAACCCTCCGCAAAAGCAGGATAGGACAAAGGTCATTTTTCACGCAGAGTTTGAATTTAGAGTTTCTTCTAAACTAGTTGCCAAACCAAGGCTAAAGACCCCTTTCTGCCCTACTATTTACCCATAGCTGGAGAGAGAATAGCTGAATTTATACTTTTCCTAAGGATATTATTGCTATGTAAAATGCTAACAGCTTCATCCAAGATTTGAACTCTGGTTGCCATGTCCATTTCCTACAATGGTAATCATTACACTATGTATATTTTATCTTAATGATCTTAATTGACATTCCATATTATTCACTGAATAAAAGAGAAAAAGCTAAAAACTGATAAGAGATATCCTGTTAATATTAAAGCACATTTTAGCAGAACAAAATAACAAAGAGATTAACAAGGAAGTGCTTGGTTTCTTTGTTTGGTTTTATGGTATATCAAACCTTGTAGGTTATTTAATCCCAAACACTGTTTATACATATATATTACATATAATTTGTAAACACAATTTGTTGATAACATTTTTAAATGAGTCTGAACTCATTTTTTTCCACAGATAAATGGTTTAAGTATTTCTAGCAAACACAAATAATTCTATTAACTTTAATCATTTGTTTGCATACAGTTAAATGATTCCAAATATTGCTATGTATCACTAACAATTCAATTAGACAGTCATTTGTTTACACATAATTAAATGATCAAATAGTTCTATTTCTAACAATTCAATTTAGCATAAGTCATTTGTTTGCACACAGTTTAAATGTCAAATAGTTCTATTTGACTCATAGATAGGAACCCTATCAGATGCTACCACAGTGGATCAGAACGGACCTGGCAATGAAGGGGTACTCCAAATTCCTCAAAGCTCCAAGACTGGAGCTTTGCCATATGTCATATTTAGGACACTTGTTGAGGTGGTCTTAGTCCTCTGCAGAGATACAGTCAGCGTATTCTACAGCCCCAGCCAACTGGGTTGAAGGAAGGGTTTGGTTTCTTTGTTGAATTGCATATCAACCCTTGTAGGTTATTCAATGCCAAACCCATCCTTGTAGAAGAACAGCAGTGAAACTATTTAATACATATATGGAAAGATAAAGGGGTTCATACCTTTTTCCAAGGGTATTAGCCCTAAAGTGAATGTAAAAGTGCAACTGATGTTCAAACTCACTCAATGATGCAGTTCAACACATTAACCATTACACTATGGGGACTTCTCCTGTGTATTCTGTTCCAGTCAGCTGGGGCTGTAGAATACACAGACTGTATCTCTGCAGAGGGGTAAACCTCTCCCAACAATTGTCCCAGACATGACACTAAACATTTTAATGCAGAGTACTCCTTCATTAACATCGCTCCCAGGTCCATTCTGGCCCAGAGTGGTAGCACCTGATGGGGTCCTATCTATGGTGTCTGTTTGACACTTAAACCATGTAATTTGATTTTTAAACTGAGTGAAAATACATGACTTATGCTAAACTGAATTATTTAAAGTAGAACTGTTTGATCATTTAACTGTGTGTAAACAAATGACTGATGTTTAATTGAATTGAAAGTGTTAAATAGCACAAACAATTATGGACACGGACTACACTGATGACATTGCACTTCTGGCAAATACACCCGCCCAAGCTGAAACCCTGCTACATAGTCTGGAACTAGCAGCTGCTGGCATAGGGTTCCATGTCAATGCAGACAAGAGGGAATACATGTGCTTTAAACAAAGAGGCAACATCTCCACACTAAATGGTAGTTCTCTGGAAATAGTGGACAAGTTCACCTACCTAGGAAGCAGTGTCTCATCAACCAAAACAGACATCAACACACGACTAGCAAAGGCATGGACAGCTATCGATAGGCTATTGGTCATATGGAAAGTCAGACCTGACCGATAAAATAAAATGCAGTTTTTTCCAAGCAGCAGTTGTGTTGATATTGCTATATGGATGCATTACATGGACACTAACTATGGAGAAAAAACTTGACGGCAATTACACAAGAATGCTGCGAGCAATATTGAACAAGTCCTGGAGGTACCACCCTACAAACCAGCAGCTGTATGGCCACCTACTACCATCACGAAAACTATCCAAGTTAGACGAACCAGACATGCAGGACACTGCTGGAGAAGTGGAGACAAACTCATAAGCAACATACTACTGTAGATCTCTTCACATGGACGAGCAAAGGCAGAATGACCAGGTACAACAGCTCTGTGCTGATAGGATGAAGCTTTGAAGACCTACCGGGAACGATGGATGATAAAGACGGGAGATGGTCAGGAAATCTGTGCTGGTGGCGTGACATGATGATGATGATGATGAAATAGCAATACGTGAAAACATTTAACTATGTGCAAACAAATGATAGTAATAGTAAATAGAATTATTTATATTAGATAGAAATAAGTGAAACCATTAAAATATGTACAAAAAAAAAAAAAAAATTGAGCTTAGGCTTGTTTAAAATGTTATTGACAAAATATGTTAAGAAATCATATATTTAATATATAGGTATAAAAAGGATTTGATATTAAATAACCTACAATGGTTGATATGCCATAAAACTAAACCAAACCAATCATATGTATTCATTAACAGAATATACAAGACAATTTTACAATATTAATGCCCATCTTGAAACTCAAGTTTCTTTGTTCAGGATTCAAAAAATACACTTCACGATTGATTTTAACAGCATTTCAACCTGTCACAGATTATTTCATGCCAAGAAGTTAGGAAATCACATTCATTTTAGGTGTAATAGTTTCTTGGGGTTTTTTTTTTTTTTGCTGGGGAAGTGCACACAGTCATATCAAATATGAATAATTGTTAAACAGAGCTATTTGACTCATAGATTAGCACTAACAAATACTATTAATTTGAGTTAGAGTGGACCTGGGAGTAATGGTGATGAATCCCACTCTCTTTAGCATCTTTTTTGGGAGGTTGTCTTACTCCTCTGCAAAGGATACAGTCAGCATATTCTAAGTTCACTAACAGAGCAGGAGAGAATGAATAAAGAATTTGGTATATTTCTATTTTTTTAGGAGCATTGGGTGAAAATCCTAATTGACTTAAAGAAAAAAAAAAAATTTTTAAAAAGTCACATAATCTATTTACATAACCTACTCACAAAAAAAAGGTCACATAACCTACTCAAAAAAAAAAGTCACATAACCTATTTACATAAGCTACTCACAAAAAAAAAAAAGAAAAAAAAAAAAAAAAGATCACATAACCCTCTCACTAAAAAAAGGTCACATAACCTACTCACTAAAAAAATATCATAACTTCTGCACAAAAAAAAAAAGGTTACATAACCTCATTAAAACTGTGCAGTAAGGAGTTGGTGGTTCTATTTTACCCATGTTGAAAAAGGTCATGAATCATGAAATTTGACTTAAGAGTGTAACACTTGTGTGGATTTACTTAGGTCTGGATACAATTCTACTTAATCTTTTCTTTTAGGCAGATCCCTCTTCTCTTCCCCATTTCCAATATACCAAAAATAAGGAAATGATAATAGATTCAATGAGTAAACTTTGAAATCTATCGATTCTTTTTTGTTCAATATTTGACAATGCAAATAATTTTTTTGAAAGCACTAGAAAATTTTCAAACAGAGAAAACATTGAAATTTGTGGAAAAAAAAGAATAAATAAAGAAGTCAATCATTACATAATTAGTTAAATGAAAGATAGAAAAATATAATTATTTATACCTAATATTGGTTTTTGAAAAGTTTACCTTCTTTGAAAAACTCTTAAAGAAGATTTTTAAAATTCTGCCAGGAATAAAAAGAGAAAAACTGAAGAGAAAAGAAAAAGTAAAGGAAAAAAGAAAGAAAGCCTGGTTTGGTTTGGTGTTATGCCAACCATTGGAGGTTGTTTAATGCCAAATCCATTTTTATACATAGAAACAGTTCTATTTCAAACCATTCAGTTTAGCATAAGTACACAGTTTACTTCTATTCAACCCAGAGATAGGACCCTATCAGGTGCTACCACTCCAGGCCAGAGTGGACCTGGGAGCGATGGCAATGAAGGGTCCTCCACATACCCTAAAGTTCCAGTAATATTGGAGCCTCACTATCAGATTGTTTAGTGTCATATCTAGAACACTCGTTGGGGGAGTCATAACCCTCTGCAGAAATACAGTTGGTGTATTTGACAGCCCCAGCCGACTGGGCCAAAAGAAAACCTGACTGATTTTTAAATTTACAAAAAAAAAAAAAAAAAAAAAAAAAAACTAATTACATTTGATTGAAATTTTCAGGATATTCAAGTAAAATTCAATAATAAAAGTATTTTACTTTTATTTTTTAACTTTACTTGAATATCCTTAAAAAAAAAAAAAAAAAAAAATTAAAAGTTTTGCAATGAATTTCAAAATTAATTCCTAATTATAATTTTTGCAACATCAGACAAAAGGAAATAAAAATTAAATGATATTCCAATGAAATGGTTTGAGTCAAGTAATGGTCAATTTCAATGTGTCCAATTTTCATAGAAACAACTGCTCAATCCTCTGAAAATTTCTGAGACCAACTAGTTGCTATTTTAATTTAAAAAGGAACCAATTTTTATTGCCAGACTCAGCTTTGCTATGACCATCAACAAAGCTCAAGAGCAATCATAAAACGTTGTTGGATTGAATCTCGCAGACTTTGTCTTTTTACATGGTCAGCTTTATGTTGGTCTTTCAAGAGTTGGAAATCCAGATGGTCTCTTCATTGAGGCACCAGAGGACAAAACCAAAAATATTGTTTCACTAGAAAGTGTAAACTGAAGAAGTAAATGCGGAAAACAATTGATGATGTTATTCTAAAATAATATATTCTAAAACAGGCAACACTGAGTACCCATGCTCATAAATAATCTAGCTAACTCAGTACAAAATTAATAGTCACTATTACTGAATTGATAAAAGCACAATTCTTAATAGATTTTGTTCCAAAAGTATTTTATATATATATATATATATATATATATATATATATGGGAGAAGTGAATATATATCTTAAATGGAGATGATCACTTAAGGCTGAGAAAATTAGCCAAAGAACACTTAGGCGACAACTTGAAAGTTAAATTTTATTGCCAACCTTTTCAGTGTGTTTATATATATAAGTAAGTAGTAAAGTTGGTGATTGTAGTCGAGGGTGACTCAAAGGCTCCCTTTTCATGAGGTACTATACCAAGGTGTAGGAGAAGGCACTACTCCTTCCTCTGGATTGCTCCACTTTGCTCTTGATACATATCTTATAATGCTGAGTGTTAAGCAAGGAGGTATCAAGTACCATTTTTTGAGCCTTTGGTATGACTTAACTTTGGAATGAACCACAGTCTCCCGGATCATTGGCAAACACTATACCCACAAGGCCAACAGGCCGGTATGGAATGATTTATCGTAAATTCCATTTAGAATTGTGCTTATATAAGATTGTTGTTGGTCCAATGCAATTTCAGAAAAGTAAAGGTTCACAAATGATTTCAAATTTTTTATTGAGGAGCTTTTTATTATTTCATATACCTATTTTATTTATTTATTATCATCTCCTATAATTGTACAAGTGTTTCAGACAATCAAGTCTTTATCAAGTGTCTTGGATTTTTGGTTGTGTATAGAATTTTTTTTTTATTGTAAAGGTTGTTTTGATTTTGTTTAATTCCAAATTTTGTGTCTGTGATTGTCTTAAACATTTGTTGCATAAGTATATGGAATAATAATAATAAATAAATAAAACAATCTAAATACTAAATTTGAAATTATATGCAATCTTGTTCTAGTCTTCAGATAAGACTGGTGGAAGAATAACTCAAACAACGGGTGATAGGTAAACATTATTGTATTAGCAGAAAAATGAAGTACTAGCCGTGCTCGGCTTGTAGTCCGTCTGTCAAATGTCTCGTAAGGAACAAGAAGTTGTCTCCCCCCAAGCGAGCTAAGCTCGGAGAATATGTTTAGGTTGGACGAGTCCATCTTTGGGGTATGGTAGGATATGTCCCCAGAACACTTATCCATTTTAATATATATGCGCTCAATTAATGAATGATCCCAACTTTTTTAGCCACAGAGGTGATTTTATCATATATTGCATGTAATGAACAATCCCTAACTTTTTAAAAAATATTTCTTTAACATCCAATGACATAAAGAGAAAACATTCAAACACTTATTCATGCTTACAATACTATTGTAATTCAATCAAAATCAATGCAATACAGTAAATAAACAATATATATATATATATATATATATATATATATTAAAATGGATAGGATTGCATATTATTTCAAATAAAGAAATTCAATACACAATCAAAAATTGGTCTTAAAACGTCAATGATTACATGAACATGGAATATTTTAGATAGCTGTGTACCTGTAAATTAAGTAGAACTAAAAATTATATTTTCATTTAGAGCAAAATCCATTTAGGATTGTGCATATATAGGTTTAGTTTGTTTGGTTTTATGGCATATCAACCTTTGTAGGTTATTTAACGCCAAATCCATTTTTATGTAAATAATCTGTTCTATTGAAAACAGTTCAGTTTAGCATAAGTACACAGTTTAATTGTAAAAAACATTTCCATTTCAAACTATTTAAGCAGTTATATGTAATAATTCAGTTAAGTGTAAATACAGTTTTAATGTCAAAAACAGTTCTATTTCAAATAATTCAGTTAAGCATAAGCACGCAGTTTAAGTGTAAGTACGATTTAATTGTCAAAAACGTTTCTATTTCAAGCTATTCAGTTTACTCAATTCATTTTAGCATAAGTATGCTGTTAGTTCTATTTAACCTATAGATAGGGCCCTATCAGGTGCTACCATTCCGGGCCAGAGTGGACCTGGGAGCGATGGCAATGAAGGGGTACTCTGCATTCCCCAAAGCTCCAGCACTGCTGGAACCTCACCATCAGATTGTTTAGTGTCATATCCAGGACACTCGTTAGAGGGGGTCTTACCCCTCTGCAGAAAAGCAGTCGGTGTATTCTACAGCCCCAGCTGACTGGGCAATGCGCTTATATAAGATTGTTGTTGGTCCAATGCAATGAGAGAAAAGTGAATATTTTAAAGGTTCACAAATGATTTCAAATTTCGTATTGAGTCTTTGGTATGATCCGACCAGGGACTGAACCCTGGTCTCCTGGACAAGTGGCAAAGACTCTACCCATAAAACTTATATTTTCATACTTCTAACATCAATTAACCAAATAAGGAAAGGAAAATCATGACTTTATATGAAAGTAAATTTACCTGCAGGATTGTGATGATTTTTAGCTTTGTATCCATTATAAGTGTGCAGTTTTTATCGCCACTTTTCTTGGACAACATGTGGGCTGGTAAAGTACTTTTATCTTCAGGCTCTGTAATATAAAGAACAAAATATAGAATATATAATAAGGATTTAAAAAAAAAAGAATAAAGAAAAAGAAATGTCATTTTACAACATATACAATATCAAACAAAAAAACAGACAGTCTTGGTTGACAGAATGAGTTTTACTCTTTATGATATAACCACTTGACTGCCCACCCAACTTGTTCAACCGTTCAATGGTCGAGATCCTAATATTGTTAAAGTGCAGATTTTTGGATCATCTTGCACACAGCCAGGACATCCTGACAATGTTTGGTTTGGGTTTTTTTGTTTAATGGCATATTATTTTGTGAATTCTTTAATGCCAAATCCATCTTTGTTGAAGAACAGTAGTAGTACTATTTGAATCAAACCTGGAGACGATAAGGGGGTTTATAGCTTTCTCAAGGGTATTAGTCTGAAAATGAACACAATAGCATGAGTGGAATTTGAACTCATTTACTACAATATGGCAAACCTACATGTTAGCTATTAGGACATGAGAACTCCCTCCAACCTTACTAGGAAAAAGACTCCCTCCAACCTTTCTAGGAAAAAGACTCCCTCCAACCTTTCTAGGAAAAAAAAACAACAAAAGACAAGATTTGATAAACCCAACTTGCTTATAGACAAGCTGGGTGTGACACTCTGGAATATTTCTCTAACTCTGCTCTGGCATATGGTGCAAAGCTCAAACTGACCACAACTGCTACATCTGGTCACCACCAACCAACTGCAGTGACTAACTCCTGCATTGAACTGCACTTTCCCCAAATGTCAAGCTGCATTTATAGAACACAAAATTCTCCCTACTTCAAGACACAGACCACCCAAAAAAGTCAAACATTAACAAATTGCCAGACTGTACATCTCTGAGACACACTAAAAAGGATGACAATAAGATTTAACTTTTAAGTTGCAGCCTCAGTGGTCTTTGGCAAATTTTCTCATCCTAAACTGATCATATCCATTTAAGGGAGTCACTTCTCCCAGTTTTTCTCATCCACTCTCTATCTATTAAATACATATGCTTCCCGACACACCTTGGCTCCTATATAGAGATATATTTACTTATATAATCCGAGGAAAAAATCTAAGGGATAGGTGTATCCAATTTGAGTGCTTGATGTCAACAGCTATCAACATATAATTAATTTGGGATTAAAAATACATCAAAACTCAACATGCAAAGCCAAAAACTTCTTTTTATATAAAAACAAAAATTCACTTATTTGGTGTCATAAATTCATTTCTGGTCATAATGACCATCATCAGATGTTACAAGAAAAAATTATTTGGGTGTTCTTCAATTATTTGGGTGTTCTTTGTTTTTCAAATTCTATTCTTGCTGGAAGCAATATAAGCTTCCAGCAAGAATAGAATTTGAAAAAATTTTAAAAAAATATTTTCAATTAAAATAACTTTTTAATATATTCTATCATATTTTTATGATAAATATATTTCAAAATCATTTTGATTGAAATTTTTTTTTCATATTCTATTCTCACTAGAAGTAATATAAGAACACCCAAATAATTTTTTCTTGTAACGTCTAATGATGGTCATTATAACCAGAAATAAATTTATAATGACACTAAAGAAGTGAATTTTTTCTATTTATATATATATATATATATATATATATAGGTATTATTTGGTCCTGTTAAACCGGAGTTTGGAGTAATTCCATCAGGACAAGAAAACTATTCAAAAGTGAACATTTAAATTTTCCTGGTAAAGAGCTCAATGTAACAGACATTACAGAGCAATAATTTTATTAAGAAAAAATACAAACCAGTCACATTAGGATTATAAATTTATTTCCATCTTGTTATGTGTTTTTGAAAAATCAAAAAACATGAAAAAAAATTAACAGGACTTCTTCAGATCTTATATATATATATATATTTATTTATTTTAACAGGTTTGATTCAATAAAATCAAATCCTTGTTGTTTTGCAGTTTTTTAAATTTTTTCTTTCAAGAGTCCTTCCATTTTTTTTTAATGTTACAATCTCGAAATTTGTTGATGATTTCTCCAAAGGGGCTATTTGTGTTATACAGAGTATTTTTGGTTCTTGTCAAAACAATTATCAAACTAATATTTATGCTATTTGTAAATTAAAGTTGTTTAGTATTTAAATTAAATCCTTATTTTATTTTTGCTTTTATTACTAAAGTGAGGCTTGTTTTTATCACCAAGGTGATGCTAAGCAGTAGTGGCAGTTTATTCTTAAATATTTCTATAACATAAAGTAGAATAAAATTTGTTCTATCTTTTGTAATATGGATTGTTCTAATTTAAACATTTTAGAAAGGTATCACGAGTGATGTTCTCCTATACACTCCTACACATGGACACATCAGTGTTTGCCGACCAGCAAAAAATTACATTCTTCCTGTGTGGACACTGGATTTTATCTAAAGGACTTACAAGAGCAATGGCCAATAGGTACAGTTGGTGAGAGAAAAATCAAAGGAATTTGAGCTGTCGGCACGCCTTGATGATGATGATTACTGAGAAAGAAAGCAACTGAATTGAAATACTTGCATGAGTATGCAACCTTATCTAAATCAAAGGAATTTGAGCTGTCGGCACGCCTTGATGATGATGATTACTGAGAAAGAAAGCAACTGAATTGAAATACTTGCATGAGTATGCAACCTTATCTAAATAGAAAAGACTGATCTATTCTTGAAATTATATATATATATATATGTCGAAAAGATAATGAAAGGGAGATATATACTTGGTGTAGATGAAAACTTATTTTCTTAACTGACATGTGTTTTGACTAAACTTTTTTTACCTACATACAAAGTATTTATTTAAAATTATTTTAAGTATAAAAATAAAATAAAATAATAGAAAATATGTTGAGCATGCAAACTGAAAAGTTGTCTTCAGGGCATTTATATGTATATATCTTTTTTCTGTTTATATATTTGTCTGATTCATTTCATTTTTTTCTTTCACTTACACACACACACACATATATATAACGATGCATATATTGTTCAATCAAAACTCAGACTTCTAAAAGGCCTCATCATCAAGATGTGCTGACAGTATGGATTCCCTTGACTCTCTCTCTCTCTCTGCATCCATCTCTATTGGTCATCACTGTTGATAAGTTCTCTCGATAGCATCCAGTACCCACAAAGAGTAGATGTATATAAGTTTTTATAGGTCAGCCAACACTGGTGTGTCCATATGTAGGAGTGCATAAGAGAACATCACTTATTAGTTTGTCCTTACTTCTCCAGCATTGCCCAGTACATCTTGCTCATCTTACTTTGATAGTTTGTGAGATGAGAGGTAAGTGACCATACAACTGCTGTTTTGTAAGGTGCCACGTTCAAGATTTGTTGAAAAGAGCATGCAGCATTCCTATGTTGTTCCCATATAGCTTTTTCTCCTGGTGTTTTGTCATACTAAAGACTCAAAAAATGGTACTTGATGCCACTTCACATCTTTGAAGTCGGCTTAAAAGTCAACACCAAAGTGTACCTGGATGTGCTGAAGAGTGTGGTGATCCCCTGGTGCAATCAGGTGGCCGGTGGCAGACCCTGGGTGTGGCAGTAGGACTCAGTGCCAGCCCACAAGTCCAAAGAGACCCAGGCTTGGCTTCAGAAGGAGTGCTACGACTTTGTACCCTTCTCTCACAGGCTCCCTTTTCAATAGCTACTTCACCGAGGTGTAAGGGTGGGCACTACTCCTTTCCCTGGATTGCTCCACTTTACCCTAGATACATACCTTATATTGCTGAGTGTTAAGCAAGGAGGCATCAAGTACTATTTTTAAAGCCTTTGGTATGACGCAACCTGGGATTGAACCCAGGTCTCCCGGACCATTGGCAAACACTCTACTCACCAGACCAATAATAAGAGACTTAATATCACAGTCATTTAGACATTTTTAATGGAATGATGAACTAGCTTTTAACAAAGATGTCTGCTCTCAGGAAAGAAATTTGAATGTTTTATACTTGATTAGAATTATGTACAGGATATCTGAGAGCCAAGGGTTCAAAGAGAAAAATAACAGTCAATGAATTCGTAAACTTGAATTATTATAAAAAGTCTTACCATCAACCTGCAACTTGGCAACACGTAGTTCATGATCATTTGGGACATAATCTAAGGTAATTAGCAATGTTTTGGTTAATCGTAACAGGTCACTGAATGTATAAAAGCCAAAATAGATCAAATATCTGGCTAAATTTACAACCTGAAAAAGAAAAAAAAAAAAAAAACATTTTTAGAATAAAGAAGAAAAAAAAAAATCAAAGAAAATAAACTAAAATTGAAAGTAAATAATAGACATTTTCACACAAAAAATGTATAACTTTTGATGAATAAAAACAAATCATGATGATGATGCTGCACCATCAGTACGGATATCCCTGACCCTTTCCAGCCACCATTCTCTATTGTCCATTGCTTCTGACAGGTCTTCAAGGCTACATCCTGTATCAGCACAGAGTTATTGTTTGTAGGTTCTAGCTGGTCATCCTGCCTTTGCTTGTCCATGAGAAGGGGTCCACAGGTGTACGTCACTTATGAGTTCGAAAAAAAACTAATAATAATTATATATGAAAAATAATCGGACTCCCAAGGATGTGTGGCCCTAAGATAGAGTTTCTTTAGTTTATGAATAAATTCAGATCATAAAAACGAGTGAAAAGTCAAAAAGTTAATTTAATTTTGGTTTGGTTTCTTAGTTTAATACATATCAACCTTTGTGGGTTATTTAATGCCAAAGCCATTCCTGTAGAAGTAGGTAATGGTACAATTTAATCCATAGCCGGAGAAGATAAAGGCGTTCATACCTTTCCCAGGGTATTAGTCTGAAAGTGAATGTAATAGCATGATTACAGTTCAAACTTGCTTACTATGATGTTGCAGACCAGCATATTAATCTTAACACAATGGGGACTCATCATTTCAATCTTATTAAGTTTTAAAAGGATAGTTTGCACTGTATACTTATGTTTGGTTTGGTTTGGTTTGGTTTGGTTTTATGGCATATCAACCCTTGCAGGTTATTTAACGCCAAATCCATTTTTATGTAAATAATCTGTTCTATTGAAAACAGTTCGGTTTAGCATAAGTACACAGTTTAATTGTAAAAAACATTTCCATTTCAAACTATTTAAGCAGTTATATGTAATAATTCAGTTAAGTGTAAATACAGTTTTAATGTCGAAAACAGTTTTATTTGAAATAATTCAGTTAAGCATAAGCACGCAGTTTAAGTGTAAGTACGGTTTAAGTGTCAAAAACGTTTCTATTTCAAGCTATTCCGTTTATTCAATTCATTTTAGCATAAGTATGCTGTTAGTTCTATTTAACCCATAGATAGGGCCCTATCAGGTGCTACCACTCCAGGCCAGAGTGATGGCAATGAAGGGGTACTCCGCATTCCCCAAAGCTCCAGCACTGCTGGAACCTCACCATCAGATTGTTTAGTGTCATATCCAGGACACTCGTTAGGGGGGGTCTTACCCCTCTGCAGAGGTGCAGTCAGTGTATTCTACAGCCCCAGCTGACTGGGCAATACACAGATTTAAATGTCAGACAGTTTTATTTCAGATAATTCAGTTCAGCATAAGTACACAGTTTAGACGTCAAAAACAGTTCTATTTCGAGCAATTCAGTTCAGCACTAGTACGCAGTTCCAATATCAAAACAGTTCTATTTTAAACAATTCAGTTTAGCATAAATATGCAGTTTAAATGCAAAAATCAGTATAGTGAATGAAGCACGGTTTAGTTCTATTTAACCCATAGAGAGGACCCTTATCAGGTGCTACCACTCCGGGCCAGAGTGGACCTGGGAGCGATGGCAATGAAGGGGTACTCCGCATTCCCCAAAGCTCCAGCACTGCTGGAACCTCACCATCAGATTGTTTAGTGTCATATCCAGGACACTCGTTGGGGGGGGGTCTTACCCCTCTGCAGAGAAGCAGTCGGTGTATTCTACAGCCCCAGCCAACTGGGCAAATACTTATGTTTACTAAACATCAAATGTTTCTATTAACATCAAAAAAAATAAGAGCCAATGACAAAGTATATATATATGTGAAGTTTTTGATGAATTAGTGTTCAATAAAAATAGAAGAAAAATATATAGTAAAAAAAAAAGAGGCTCCAAAGCTGGTTGATTTTTATGGAATATCAACCTTTGTAGGTTGTATGTATATACATATATAAAAAGTAAAGTTGGCAACCTCAGTCGGGGATTATCCAAAAGCTCCCTTTTCAATAGCTACACATTGAGGTGTAGGGAAGGACACTACACCTTTCTCTGGATTGCTCCACTTTACCCTTGATCCTTACCTTATCATGCTGAGTGTTAAGCAAGGTGGTATCAAGTACCATTTTTTGAGTCTTTGGTTTGACTCGATTTGGGATTGAACCCCAGTCTCTCGGACCATTGGTGAACACTCTACTAATAAGGCCAATAACTCAGTTATACATAAACATATATAGTAAATCAGTGGCGACTCTAGCCTATTTTTGCTACTCATGCCCTCCCCTGTCAACTTCAGTTCCCAACCCGTGGTCCGTGGACCCAAAGTAAGTCATCATAGTTGCTATTGCGTGATTCTCCATTGTATAGCACAGATTGACAAACGTACCTTGCATGGTGTTTTTTTTGTAAACAATCAAGATACTATATGATTTGTAGTCTTATTAATACAGTAGATAAGATAATTTTTTTTCCTTTCAAAAGTATAGAAGAAAAGAGAAGATGTTCATTACGACGACGAGAAAAATATGTTTATTAGAATAAAGAAATTGATGACAATATACACAGACACAGCTAGTAGTTTCAATTTCGCTTAAAATAAAGATTATTTATTGAAAATGTATTCAAATAAACAAATTTTAGTTACAGAATGTAATATATGCAACATTCATTAAAGAAATAGAGATCTGTTAGTGAAAAAACGAATTAAAACACGCCGTTTAACCAACATTTACCATAGCGATGATGATGATGATGATGACGTCGGCGATGGCTATAATCTGCTATCCCCCCCCCTCTCTCTCTCAGTCCCTCTCCCTATTCCCAAGAGAGCTGTCAGCAGTCACGATGTGCTAATATTTTTGAGCACGGTGTTTTGAGTTGCTCTTGCTATTGGCTACAGCCAAAAGCGGATTTCTCTAACATTACTGTTATTATAAGGGTCTAGTGCCTGGCACGGATTGCGCGTGTTCAACATTATAGCCGATTTTATGGGATGTTCAATGAATCTGACGGTGGCCGGACAAAGACTATCCGTTCAAAACAGCATCGTTGTATTATTCCCAGATATATTTATGAACTTTTGGCTACTTATCGAAACTTGAATAGATACATAATTTAATTGAGATCAGACTAAGTATGTTTGCTAGAAATTAATGGATGATTTTTAATCCATTTTGAATAACATTGACCGAGTTATTGGTCATGCCGGGCACGAGTAGCACTAGTCCCATCTCCGCCCCTGTAGTAAATATATATAATTTATAAACACATTTTGTGGATAAGATTTTTAAACAAGCCAGAGCTGATTTATTTGCACATAGTATTACATAGCAATACTTGAAACCATTTAATCAACAATGTAACATCAGTCATTTGTTTGCACATAGTTAAATGCTTACAGTTATAAATATATCATTTATAAGGGAATAGTTTTTAGGTAAATTTATCTTTAAATGAGAACTAATTTATTTGCACACAATTAAGTATGGCTATAGTTTCTACTCTGTTAAATGGTTTCAATTATTGGTAACACTAATAATTCTGTTTAATCCTTTTTATACATATATAAAAAGTAAAGTTGGCAACCTTAGTCGAGGATTATCCAAAGGCTCCCTTTTCAATAGCTACCACACTGAGGTGTAGGGAAGGACACTACTTATTTCTCTGTGTAAAGCAAGGTGACATCAAGTACTATTTTTTGATCATTTGGACAATGAAGTAGTTACAACTATTGTTATTATTCTTATTATTACTAATAATTCTATTGAACATTATTCATTCATTTGTACACAGTCAAATGGTTCCAAGTACTGTTATGTTTCCTAACATGAAACTACTGAACGGAGCTAGTGACTGGAAAGTTTCAGCAGATCTCAAGACATCTCTACAATTTCCAGTTCACATTATTCAAACAGAAAAGTGGACAGACATTGTAGCATGGTCCAATTCAAAGAAGAGTGTCCTTCTCATAGAATTGACTGTCCCCTGGGAAGAAAACCGGGAGGGAACACATGAGCGGAAGAAAACCCACTACGAGACACTGTGTGCCGACTGCATGCGAAAGGGTTGGATATGCCATGTGATTCCTATCGAGGTTGGTTGTCATGGTTTTATAGGACACTCAGTCATTTCGTTTCTTTCAAAAATAGGAATCACTGGCCGCAGTTTGAAAGTTGCCTCAAATCGTCTTCAGACCACGGCGCGATATGCATCAAGTTGGATTTGGTTGAAAGCGAGAAAGTTTTCAGCATGAAGGAAATACACGCGGAGCCACCTTTCCTGTGTGATTATGTAAGAAACGGTTACTGTGAACGCGTAATAACATCAACCGCCGAAAATAAACGTGTTTTTTGGTTTTTGTTTTTTAAATCACAAACTGCACTCAGAAAATGAAGATTAACGTCCAATGTAGTCTCTGCATTTAATTGATCCAGCGTATATATATATATATATATATATATATGATTCTCTAAATACCCTCTCCGGTGGCAAAAGCTGCTTGTTAGCGCCAGGAGTGGCAGTACCACCTTGAGCTACCGAAACTGTGTTATCACCTCTGGTTGGCAGCTGATGAGGACGTGCTTTCACACGTTGTATGATGAAAAAAAAATTATGTATAACAAACAATTCAATTAAACATCAGTCATTTGTTTATCCAGTTAAATAGTCAAAGTTCTATTTCTAACAATTCAGTTTAGCATAAGTCATTTGTTGGCACACAGTCTAAATGTCAAACAGTTCTATTTGATTCATAAATAGGACCTTATCAAGTGCTACCACTCCAAGTTAGAGTAGACCTGGGAGTAATGATAATGACAAGATACTCCACATTCCCCAAAGCTCCAGGACTAGAGCCTCACCATCAGATGGGTTAGTGTCATATCTAGAACATTTATTGGAGAGAGGGGATCTTACCCTGCTGTAGAGATGCAGTCAGTGTGTTCTGCAGCCCCTGCCAACTGGGCTGGAGGCTTCAAGTGTGTGTAGCCCTCAGCTCATCTCTAAGTATTGCACTGATAATGGTTGATTTGTGATAAGTATTTCTATGTTTATTGACTTACCTCATATGTTAGTTTATTCTGCCCTTTGTCCTTTTGTGACCAAGTGTTATTTGCAAGTACATTACTTAAATAATCTTCAACAAATTTCATGGTTGATGCAAATTTGCTTTTGGTTTTTTCTTTTTCTACATCTTTACTCAAATGAGTTTCATAACTGAAAAATAAAATGAAATAGTAAGCAATATATTTCTAAAATAAAAATTTTTTAAAAATTAAAGAAAAAAGCACTAAAAAAAGAAAACTGAATATAACAATGTTGAAAAGGTGAATATTAGTCTTACTCAAAAAATAGTTTGATTTGTTTTCGTTTCACGGCATATCAACCTCCCCGGTCATTTAATGCTAAATCAAGTTAAAAAAAAGCAGGGGAAAACAGAAAGATCTGTTATATTGAAATTTAGTTTTGCTGAAAGTTTATTTGTAGAGAATTGTCTTGTAGTATCAAAAAATGGTTTGAATCACAAATAGCCAGGTTTCTCAATTTTATCATAGAAAAAATAAATCAAGTTTATTACAAAATATCAAAAATTATTATCATAAAAAGACTGGCAGCAGATTTTAAGTTTTCAACTGTAAAAAATTTGAAATTTTCATTTTATCATCATATTGCCTTGCCAAGGGCTATTTTATATCTAGAGATTGGGAATTTTGTATATTGACTTGCCAGGGACTATTTTATATCTAGAGATTAGGGAATTTTGTATATTCTGTTGCCAGGGGCTATTTTATATCGAGAGATTAGGGAATTGTGTATAATGACTTGACAGGGGCTATTTTATATCTGGAGATTAGGGGATAGTGTATTTTGACTTACCAGGGGCTATTTTATATCTAGAGATTAGGGAATTGTATATATTGACTTGCCAGGGGCTATTTTATATCTAGGGATTAGGGAATTGTATATATTGACTTGCCAGGGGCTATTTTATATCTAGAGATTAGGGAATTGTATATATTGACTTGCCAGGGGCTATTTTATATCTAGAGATTAGGAAATTGTGTATATTGACTTGCCAGGGGCTATTTTATATCTTAAGGAATTGTGTAAATTTATGTTTATATTTTTGTGTAGTTTTACACCCAGTTTTATAATAATAGATATTCCCATCTAATACAAATAATTTGCAAACAGATCTATTTGACCTGTAGATGGGACCCTAACAGGTACAACCAGTCCAGGCCAGAGTGAACCTGGGAGTAATAGCAATAAAAGGGTACTCCACATTCTCAAAAGCTCCAGGACTAGAGCCTCAATATCAGATGCAGTTTAGTGTTGTACTCAGGACCACCCCCTTTTTGGAGGGGGTCTTACCACTCTGCAGTAGATCCAGTAAGTAGATTCTATGCCTTGTCAACAAAATGGAGTTTTCACTTGATTTTCAAATCATTTCAATCCGATCAAAAGCATTAAAAAATAACATGCCGCATTCTACAAAGGGTTAGTTCTCATTATCACAGCCTCTATGTCACTTCAGCTGGGCCACCTTTAGGTGGGCGAGCTGCATCATTGACACCTTTGTCACCCTTGTATAGCACTGGACCTTGTTGTCCAGTTTAAGCTATAATCAGGCATCTGTGCCTGGACCCAGATTTGGGTCCATTTCCAGCTAGGCTCATCAGGCCCACATTGCACTAAGTGGACCGATGACCAGCATAGTCCAGCAGGGCTCAAGCCTTGGCTCGTGCCCAACTTTCCCCTCCCCTAATCCCCACTATAATCGACCTTCGGGTCATTGACCTTGTATCAAGTTCTGTCTGGTGGGAGGCAGAGACAAATAAAGCCCTCATGTGACTTCGACAGACAGTGGCTCTTTTGCTGACTTCAACCATCAGGCACAGATAACACTCAGAACACATCCTTTTGGGACCAAGTGCCACCATACCTCATATATACACAAAAGATAACCTAAAACAAATCAACACCATAGAACAGATATCCATATTTACCAACCCTTTTCACTCAGGCAGGATATGACAAGGTCAATTTTTAAGCGGAGTTTAACAGGTTTCGATTCAGAGTTTTCCTTCTCCTAGACTAGTTACCTCACCAAGGCTGAAGAACCCAGTCTGTCCTATTATTTACCCATAGCTGGAGGGAGAATAATTGGATTCATACCTTTCCCAAGGGTATTAGTGCTATGTAAAATGCAATTAGTTTGGTCCAGGATTTGAACTCGTGTCACCATGTCTATTTCCTACGATGATAACCATTACACCACGGGCACCATAGAACAGATATCCAACAACTTAACTTCTTTGTATGACTTCTGAACTAATATAAGAAAGGGAAGCCTTTTGTACATTTCTGCAAATAAATTCCTCCCAATTGTTGATTCAATTGGTGTTTTCTTAGCATTCCTTTCACTCCTGCTATCAAGTAGATAGTACAACATCCTGGTCAACGAGTTTCCTCTCTTCCACCTTTGCATTACTATAGTGCTATGGTACCTACCTACATAGTAATGGACTATTCCTTCTCAATATATACCAACTCTCCTTGACACTCGAGGAGATAACCTGCCTGACAGTACCAGAAGGACATTCCTAACTGTTGTATAACACCTGTATTCTGTATATTTGTTTCAACCTACTTCTCTTGTCTGTGTGTCTTCATTTTGACCCCTAAACACCACAACATATAGACAAATCCAACACTAATGAGAGTGCTTTATGTTTTGCATGTGAAACATTTTTTACCATTTGTTTATTATGTACATGTAGCAAATAGGAAATTTTACTGTTTAACTTACTCATCAATAGAAATCTGTTTAGGAATTTCAGACCACAGTCGTGCATACTTGACAGGTGTCACTGGTTCTTGAGGATCACGGTCAACATGCATATGGAGCATCAAGCGGCAAAAAGAAGCCCGAATATTGTTAGACAACATTTCATCTTCCATACACCTGATAATCAAAATAAAAAAAAAACACACACACTGCCTATTTAGTAAATTTGGAACAATATCAAAATAAAAACATTTACTAACAGGAATCAAATCTTTTGTAATATTTAGGTACATGGTAGTTCACAGCGTGTATATCATGTGACCAAAGCAGTATGAGCTGAAGAATGTACCCATTAGTAGTATCACGATAGTTGGTACACTAGCACATGGTGCACTGCTTTACTCTATATGTGATTTGAAAGCTGCACAGATGAATATGGAGAAATGGTAGATTTTGATAAATCTGACAAGATGATAAAAATAAGAGGAAAAGTGGACAAACCAAAACACTTAGTAGTAATATTTCGTTCTTTATTTAAGGAAGAACTTCTTCAGACTAAAAGATTTTCTGAGTTTTTCTACATTTTAACAATTGAGAAAATAGATAAAATAATGGTTAAAATGTAAAGAGGTATAAAGGTAGGGAAAGGGTATAAAGATAAGAGACAGACAAGGAAAAGAAAAGGGAGAGAAATAGATATAGGTTTGGGTGATGGCGACAGGGCTTATTGGTTTTGACTGTGACCATCTGGATAGATTAACTTGAAAAAGTTTTTAGTCTGAAGCAGTTCTTCCTTGAATAAAGAAGGAAATATTACTACTAAACCCGCTGTAAGTGTTTCGGTTTATACACTTTTCCACAGATGAATATGCAACATAGTCTAATTTCGGACCTTATGAGTCATGAGTTCAAAATGAGTCATAACATCACAAAGTTATTAAAAATATTTGCTGTGTGAAAAATGAAAGTGCAGTTAATATTGGTTGACTAAGTTTTATGGCATATCAATCCTTGGAGGTTATCTAATTCCAAATCCTGTTTTTATATATATATATATGTGTGTGACTATGTTTCATTATATAATAAAGGCAAATTTTGTCTGTATAATTTATTTAAGATCCTTTCAAGTTTTCTGATAAGTGTCTTAGTTTCAGGCTAGAATTGGTAGATGAATTTCCCAAAATTGTCCCGAGCACTTTTGGACCCTTCATTTTGGGAAATTCATTTACCAATTCCAGCCTGAAACTAAAACACTCATCAGAAAACTTGAAAGGATCTTAAATAAATTATACAGACAAAATTTGTCTTTATTATTTAATGAAACATGCTTAAATGAACAACTGCTGCCTAACTACACATATATATGACTAGTAAACAAATAGTTTGTAGGTAATATTACTTTTAAATGAGTGATTTTTAACTGTTAACAGTTGAATGGTTCCAAGTATTGCTATCTAACACTAATTTTTCTATTCAATATAAATAATAATCTCTTGTAAACAATTGAACAGTTCTATTTGACCCATAGATGGACTCTAAAAGGTACTTCCACTTTAAGTCAGAGTGGACATGAAAGTAATGGTAATGAAGGAGTACTCTACATTCCCCAAATTTCAAAACTAAAGCCTCACCATCAGATGCAGTTTAATATGGTATCTAAAACACATGTTGGGGAGTCTGACCATACTGCAGAGATGTAGCCAGTATATTCTACAGCCCCAACGGACTGGGCTCTGTGTGGTTGATCACAGTACAATAACCAGATGATTCAAGAAATTTCACTCTGGTTGCAAGAACCTTGATGATCAGCTATGGTTGGGTACGGCTAAAGCAATTGATTCTCAGGCAGTGAGACAAATCCTGTGAGTAGCAATCAGAGAGTATCAGATGAGTTAGGCATCTTAGAGTCCAGTGTGGTTTCTTACCTTCACAATCTCAGCAAAAGCACCCTGATCTACCAAATTGTGTCTCATGTTACTAAAACATTGCAAAATATTTGACTCTCCATAATACATCAGGTAGATATAAGTTTGTATATTTGTTTGGATTTAATGGCATATCAACCACTGTAGGTTATTTAATGTCAAATACATTTTTAAACAAATAAGTAGGTCTATTTCAAGCAATTCAGTTTAGCATAAGTACACAGTTTAGTTCTATTTAACCCATAGATAGGACCCTATCAGGTGCTACCGCTCCAGGCCAGAGTGGGCCTGGGATTGATGGCAACAAAAGGGTACTCCACATTCCCCAAAGCTCCAGCATTACTGGAAACTCATAATCAAATTATTCAGTGTCATGTCCAAGACACTTGTCGGGAGGGGGGGGGTCTTACCCCTCTGCAGAAATACAGTCAATGTATTTTACAGCCCCAGCTGACTGGGCAAGGATAGTGAGAGAGAGAGAGTCAAAGGAATTTGTGTTGTCAGCACACCTTGAAGATGATGATACAAGTTTAGCTATGAAAGTCTAACCACTCTGGAGAGAAGCAGTCAGTGTATTCTACAGCCCCAGCTGACTGGGCAAGTTCAGATGGTAAATATTAAATGAAAAATAATCTTACATTAGATTAACTAAATGAAGCAGTCTTTACAAAAGAACATTGACAAATAGCAGGAAAATAAAGAATAATCATTAATGTTTATTATCTTCTTATACTTTGATATTTATTTAGTAACAATAAATAAAACTAAATAATATCTACTGTTCTCTTTTTCTCAAAATAGTAAAAGCATGTTTAATTTTTTTTTTTAATTAGTCTTGGAATGGTAACCAGTTATTGGTAATAGCTGGTACTAAGTTTGACATTTAGTTGTATCTGTACTCACAAAGTTCAAATATTAGCATTGATATATCCAATGATACACTAACACTGATCAAACGGAAAGAAAGACAAGCTCATATACACATATAGGACATTAAATATATACATATAAAAACAAGTATTACAAGAATAGCAAACATATCTGAAGAGAAAAATGTGCACAATGTTTCACGTGAAAGCAGTATATAGAAAGGGATCCAAAAAATGATAAAAAGTCTTACTTGTCCTCTCGAGCAGTTTTCATTTCAAAAGTGATACAAATGAAAATGTCATTCCCCAGATAGTGAAACCACGTGTCTCTTGTATTCAACAAACAAATTAAAAAAATGACAAGTCTACTTTACTCAAAGAGTGGGAGACAAATAAGACAAGAAATAGTTCTGATTTCTAAGATGACCAATGACGTGTGATATCCAAAGACACGCCTCCAAATCCAAGGTAAAACAATTATTATATTGTCTCTTGATATCAAAAATGCAATAATAGACAAATTTGATCCAAAACTTCATTATTCTCAAATATTCCAGTGACCAACACTTGTTTCTAGAGAACTTATTCCAAGAAGCCTACACAATATTATATATATATATATATATATATATATATATATATATATATATGTGTGTGTGTGTGTTGGCACACCATTGTTGAGGGTGAATATATATATATATATATATATATATATGAGTTAGCAGACCGTTGTTGAGGGTGACCTGAAGGCTCCCTTTTCAATAGCTACTACACTGAGGTGTAAGGGTGGGCACTACTCTTCACTGGATGGCTCCACTTACCCTTGATATATACCTTATAATGCTGGGGCATCAAGTACCATTTTTTGATTCTTTGGAATGACAAAACCTCAGATTGAACTCCGGTCTCCCAGACCATTAGCGAACACTATATAATGAAAATGTTACTGTAATAGCAATAACAGGACAAAAAAATTTCTTTAACCCTTTTGGCGCAGGCAGCAACTTGAGTAACCCAAATATAATTGAGTCATGTAGGTGAGATGCAACTTTAGTCCACATTACTTAAAGATTTTGGATCTTGTGCTTCTTGTTCGATACACCCTGGCCCTAAAATTTTAAAAACAAATACTTTATTACTTCTGAAACTTTAGTAAAAGTCGTTTATAAAGTATTGGTGAATCAGAAATACTTTTATAAATTACACTTGTGTGATGTACCTCCCCAACCCCGCAACCAACAACAATAGTATATTGTTATATTGTAATTGAAACTCTAATAATTTCTCTTTTTTTTTTGCAAGCTTTTTTATTCTATGATCAGAAGTACATTCCAGCTATTAAATTTGTTGCCAAAACTGCCACACCAAAAGGGTTATAAGAAAAAAAATTTCTTAAATAAAAGAAATGTTGATGCAATAAAAATTGAAGTGTTTACTCATAGCGCTTACCTGAGAATAAGATCAATGTCTAATTGGGTAGAAAGTTTGTCAATGGCAAGATATTGCCTGTCCAGGCACATGTGTGAGAAGAGGTTTAATTGATGCCTGAAAGAATAAAAATATAATAACTAGTAAAATCACTTTGACATGTATGTTCACAAAGATATTGACAAATCAAACATTTTATTGATAATCCGTTAGATTTCTTAAGAGAAACAAATCTGAAAAATATGACTATATGGAATTAATTTTTGATTGATAAGTACTGTTGATAACTTTGAGAAGAGTAATTAACATAACCAAAATACTTTGGACTTTTTAGGTTAACAACATTAAGAATATTTCATCCCAAAACTTTCTAGTACACATAAGTATTCACAGTGGGCTAAATTGGCCATTTTTGGGACATTGCAAATTTATCAAAAAAAAAAAAATTGAAAAAAATTTATCAAAAAAATATGAAAAAAAAACCATACAATGGGCACATGTTTATGGGCCAGAATTTCAACAGGACTCATTTACTAGTCTATGTTGGAAAGAATCTAATATTTGTTAAACCTTTCACACACACACACACACACACACACACACACACACACACACACACGAAAGCACAAAAAAATAAAAAGGCATACTTCTATTTTATGCTGTTACAGAGAAATAGACAGTAGCAACTGCAATATGGTTGTTTATAATTTTGTTTTTTCTTGTGCGAGTTTATTTGTGGCACAATAATGTATATATATATATATATATTGTTTTTGTATAAGACAATATGTTTCTAGATTTTTCAGCCTAAAAATTAGGGTTGTGTATTAGACATAAGAACTATCTTAACTTTTTTCCGCATGCCTCATCATTTTCGGGATGGGACGAACGAAAGTAAGTTATAGACCAAACTAATGTGTTTTACACCGTTACAGAGAAATATCCACTGGAATATGTGTTTGTTTATAATTTTATTTTTCCTAATGTGACTTTATGTTCAGCATGAGTTGATTGCATTTTTTTTTCAAAACTATGATTTACAAATGATATAAATTCTTATTTTTCACAAATGATATGAATTGTATAAATTCTTATTTTTAGTCAGAACAAATCTATAAAAAGTTGAAATTCTACTTTAGGTTAAATTTAGCAGCTACTAATTCTAAAAAAGTCATTGCACAGTATACACAAGAATTTTTTTCAAGACTTTCAGAGAATAAAGTTAGGCATCCATATTATGCACAAATAATTACAATATCTAACACCATTTGTATTTACTTACAAAATTCAGTGGATGTAGTAAAAATGTACATAGCTTCACAACAAATTAGAAGAAATTATTTGTTTTTACAAGTTCACCAAGACAGAAATGCATTTTTCCGCATGTTCAGAAACCGTACATAAGATATGACTTTCCAATGAATAAAAGGATTAAAAAGTCATTTTGCAGATAAAATTGTAAAAAATACCTGTAATACTCCAATATATCTTGATCTTCATTGGTGATGTTTTCTGCTTTTTCATAAGCTAGTTCCCGAATTGACTTCTGTTTAGCTCCATTGTTCCAAACAAGGACAACTTCTTCCTCCTCGTGAGTGGTTACATAAGATGTTGGTTCTCCACTCACTTGCATTCCTTCTTCCATTTCAACTTCAACTTCAATCTCAGTTTTGACAAGACTGAAAAGAGAAAACAAATGTTGATTAATTCTTAACAGCATGTCTATCTAGCTAGGGTTATTTTATGCCAAGAGGTCACAGAATTGTACACATTGTACATTTGTATTTACATTTTTTCTGTAGTTTCTACTTTTTTTTTTTAAAACATATGGTTATATAATATCAAGTATTCCTATCTAATACAAATAATTTTAAACAGATGTATTTGACCCAAAGATGGGACTCTAACAGGTTTTTTCATTTCAGTTCAGAGTGGATGGCAATGAAGGGGAGCTTCACACTCCCTAGAGCTTCAGAACTTGAACCTCACCACTAGATGCAGTTTAGTGACATACCCAGAATGCTCCTTTTTTTAGGGGGGGGCGGTCTTATCTTGCCTCTCTAAAGGAGATACAGTTGGCATATTCTGCCAACAGGCCAACAAATCATATTGTTGAAATTACCAAAATGTTTGTTAGATTTTAACTAATTTCCAATCAATAATAGTGTTATGGTACCTACCTTACGGACTATAATGAATTCTTCCTATTACTATGAACACCGGGAGAATATTCATCTCGGTGTTGAGTAAACTCCAGCTTAACACTTTGGCAGTCAGACTGATGTTCAACACTCTTTTACCTATGCTGTATTTATACTTTCATTCAATATACTTGTTTCATGTAATCCCGAGTTCGTGTCTTTCTTCCGGACCTTTTACTGGCCCACAACAATTAGTAATTAGGGAGAATGTATTTGTTTATCACCAATAAATAGTCAAATCATTTGATCAAGTCTGATTTTAACTGCAGGTCAATCTATCTAGACTTACTTAAAATAACTTAAGGGTGAGGGAATCATGTTCATTGTACATTCATGTTTACAATGTTTGGGGGGGGTTGCACAAAATCCTATCAAATATGAATAATTTTTAAACAGACTTATTTAATACATAGATGGAACCCAAACAGTTACTGCTACTGCATATCAATGAGTATTGGCAACGAAGAGATACTCAACACTCCCCAGAGCTTCAGGAGTGGAACCTCACTATCAAATGCAGTTTAGCATACCAAGGCCACTCCCAGGTTTTTGAAGTGGGGGCAGGGTCTTACCTCTCTGCAGAGATTACAGCATATTCTAAGCCTAATTAATAGGTCTGAATTAGCATTTGAGTATGGATCTATTCATAAATTCTCAAGTATATCCATTTGGCAACTGAATATTTTAAACATGAGGCAAGAAATCCAGCCTATACATATATCTATGAATGCAAACTTTTTGTATTGCTATGAATAAGAAGGTTGATTTTGTTTTATGACATATGTAGTCTTATCTATGGAACTGGAACCAATTCAGACACCAACACCAACAAGGCAACACCGGCCTGCAAATAATCTGACTAAACGAACCCAATTCAAACACCTTATCAGTTATTTAATGCCAAACCTGTTTATATATATATATATATATATATATATATATATATATATATATATATTATTTATATATGATTTGTAAACAAACATTTTGTTGGTAAAATTATTTTTGAATGAGCCAGAGTTTATTTGTTTGCACACAGTTAAATGGTTTCAATCATTGTAATCCAACACTGATAATTCTATTCAAGATAAATCATTTGTTTGCATATAGTTCAACGTTTTCAAGTATTGCTATTCAATGTATTTCTATTTATCACATATTCTTATCTGATTAATATTAGTTATTTGTTTTGCACACTAATAGTTTGTTGAGAACATTATTTTTAAATGAGCCAGAGCTTATTTGTTTGACACAGTTAATTGTTTTCAAGTATTGTTATCTAACACCAATAATTCTATTCAATACTATTCATTTCCAGTCCACTGGCCTAGCGGTTAGAGTGTTTGGCCCAGGAGATCGGGGTTCAATCCCAGATCAAGTCATACCAAAGACTCAAAAAATGGTACTTGATGCTTCCTTGCTTAACACTCAGCACTATAAGGTATGAATCAAGGGTAATGTAGAGCAATCCCAGGAAAAGGAGTAGTGCCCTTCTCTACACTTTGGTGTAGTAGCTATTGAAAAGGGAGCCTTCAGGCCACCCTCAACTACTATTCATTTGCTTGCACACAGTTAAATGATTTCAAGTATAGTAAATGTTCAAACAGTTCTGTTTGACCCATAAATTGTATCCTAACAGGTATTACCACTCTGGATCACAGTGGACTCTGGAGTAATAGCAATGAGAAGTACTTCACATTCCCTCACAACACCAGGACTGGAGTCTCACCATCAGAATGTTTTGCATCATATCCAGGGCACTTGGAGAGGGGGAGGGTTTTTATTCTTCAGCTGAGATGCAGTTGACATATTCCACAGCTAACTCATCTGGATTGCAATTCTTCATAGATTCAAGTATTTTTTGGTATCTATTTTGTGTAATTATTTTTTTGCATGAACTTTGTAGAAAATAATTTGTTTATATATATATATATATATATATATATATATATGTGTGTGTGTGTGTGTGTGTGTGTGTGTGTGCATTTGGGCAGCATTTCTTCATTAATGCATATTTCATCAAACAATATAGACATGTTTAGTCTACCTACTTTTTGTACTTTTCCAGTTGCCGAATTGATTTTATGGTATCCAGCGGGAATTGGTTGATGAAACTCCCATAACTAATTGCTACCCTAGTACTTATAAAAACGAATAAAACACTGCAACAACACACCAGTATCAAAAATAAACACTTACAAAGTAGTAATGTACATGGAAAGGTGACATTGCTTTTGCAATATACACACCCCTGATGATGGCCCAAGATCAGGCAGAAAGTACTAGCGTAACAATTAGAAATGGGAGTTTCATCAACCAATTCCCACCAGATACTATAAAATCAATTTGGCAACTGGAAAGAGCATATACAAAATTATGTAAACAAAACATGTCTATATTGTTCAATGAAATATATCTATCTATATATTTGTAAATTGTACAATCTGGGTTTTTTTCACACCAACAGAATTATAGATTAGAATATATATATATATATATATATATATATATGCACACACACACAAGCATAAATTTTTGATGTTAACAGTTTAAAAAAACTTGTTCAATAAAGTGTACCTGAGAGTAATGGCAATGAAGAGTTACTCCAGATTGTCAAAATATCCAGAAGAATAGGAAGTGCACACATTAGAATGGACAAAGAGCTGATGAAGTCATTTGTATTTTACTGTCTAATGATTATCAACAAACACTTGATAAAAATATTGGTCAGAGACAATGAAAAATTTAACAAATACCAGGGTGTGTTAAAATCTTTGCAATAATTTTGTAATGTGAAGCACAATTTGGCAGCTGCAAATGCCAAGGTCATGAAGGTGATGAAATACACTGGACTGTGAGCTGACAAGTGTTCCTAATACTCACCAGATTTACCTCTAAGGCTTGGAGCATGGCCTTGAAATCTACAGTTTTAGGCCTACCAGACTTTGCCTGATCATTCAGGGTCTTGAAACCTACACAAAATTTCTTGAATTACCTGGTTAAAAATTTCTTGAATTACCTGGTTATCAACTGCACCATCACCTTTTACACAAAAACTTTTGGCTGCATTGGCAATGTTATGGTCTAGCTTGATCTTGTAAAGCCTAAGTTCCCAAATTAGACTACAATGCCTGTTCACCTGTGTGGCTTTCAAATTAGACATGAAGTGAAGCAATGCACAATATGTCAGCACACCAACTACCATGATACTCTACTAACCACAGCAGGTACTTTTCATAGCTTGGACTTCTTCAGTCATATGATAGATACACTGCATACTAGCACATATCAAAATATTGCAAAACCTTTGACACACACTCGTACTAATGATATTTAATTTTGATTTTTTTCTTTTCTGTTTGAGCACAAAGGAATTTTAAAGTTTATTATCTTACCGAGTTTCAATAAGAATATCTGCATTGTTTTTGCTGAGAAGACTTTTGCAGATAAGTTCTTGAGTTATGGGAATAGCTACTTGGTTAGATACACATAGATCTGACAAATAGTCAAGAAACCTATAAAGACAAAAAACAAATATTAATATCAATATTAATAATAATAATGAACAAAGAACTATTTGCATATAAGTCTGGAACAAAAATTCTGGTAATATACAAATTGCAATAGAAACAGAAATATAACAAATTTTAAACTTAATTTTCAACCAAAACCATATTATGGTAGTTGATTAATTTATTTTTCTTTTTAATCAAAAGGTTACTTATTTTTACCTACATCCTAACACAAATATATATATATATATATATATATATATATATTTTATTTTATAATGGGACAGGATTGTTTTTTCAAATTCATCTAAAATAATCTTAATCAAATCACTGAAAATCTAAATGTTAGAATTTTTCAACTTAATTGTGAATTTCATCAAGTAAATATTTTCCACTGATTGAATTTTGTTTTTTTTTTTACATTAGGTTAAAAAAAAAAATTATTGAAGGTTATTTTTTTCCCTACTTCATAAAGATATAATTTTTTTTAATGGTGCAGGATTTGTTTTTTAAATCTTATAAAATATCATAATAAAATCATTGAAAATTTAAATATCTACATTTTTAAATTTAATTACCAATTTCACTAAGTAATTTTTTACACATTAAATTTTATTTTTTACATAGGCGTAAAAATATTTTTTTTAATTAAAACGGTTAGTTTTTTTTTACTCTTTCATAACAAAAAAATAAAAATACATTTTTTTATTAAAACTGTATATGATGTTTTAAAAAATCCATATAAAATCTAATCTTAATAGAATCATTGAAAAAATTTTTTAATTTAATTGTAAATTTTTCTAAGTTAATATTTTCCATATATCAAATACTTTTTATAAACTTTCATTGGTATAAAATCAATATGATAAAACAATTTTTTTAAATTTTCCTTTCGCTTTATTAACTATTCAACTTATTTAAATATTTATATAAAACAATTCAAAAAATTAACCTATTTTTTCTTATACACACATTATCTATTAACAGCAATTGCTTTATTATTTTTTAAAGATTCTAGGTAAATTCATTGTATCAGATTAATTGCTTGCATAATATAGGGTTCTGGTTACCCAAACCTTTTAGCTTTTTTATTAACTTCTTAAAAGCAATGATTCAATTCTGAATTCAACCATGAATAATTTACCAGTGGTAAATTTATCATACAATAAATTTATCAGATACATTTCCAAACTTGCAATAAGAGCAAATTAGAAAAAATAATTATTTTGAAACAGAAATTGTGTCAGCACGTCCCTCCAAAGTTTAAAACTTATTCAAATAAATATTTTCTAAGCTTTTGCTACTGTCATTTTTATTATTTTATCTCCAAAGAAAATTGATATTCATTAGATAGCAATTGGTTCATTAACTGCTGATATATTTTGTTACATTAAAATGATAAGTCTAATGATTTAACTTTTTCTAACTCTAAATTTATAGACTTCAATCAAAATGAATGAAATAAACTTTTCATCATCTTTATATAGAATATTACTGTTTAATAGTCACTAACATTGTATTGTTTTTCATAATAAAAACTAATCTGAAATATAATAAAACATGTTTTAAAATATCAGACTTAAGATTTCATATCTGAAATTATTAATGATTATAATTCTCTAATTGAAAAAAAAAAAAATTTAAACAAAAACATTTTCTAATATCCAATCATCTGGTTTTCAAAAAATAAGGTTTTAAACATTATCTTAGCATCAAGAAAATTAGAAAATGGTCAAACAATTTTATATTATAGCAACGTTTTTATTTATCATACTAAAAATAAACAGCAAATTCAAACATTTCTGAAAAACCATTTTTTCCTTAAAGCCAAAATAATACAAAGGAAAAATAGAAACATGTCTGAATGAGAAGAGACAATACAAATATGAATGAATAAAATGAGGATAATGCATTATGATTGCTAACAGACAAATCGCTATAACAAATATAACAACAAAACACAACTTTTTTTCAGATAATTTCCAACTTATTTTCAAATTCATAAACTACATTATCATTACCACTGATATTTTAATTACAGTTATTAACATTTTCCTATATACAGTAGTTTGGTTTGGTTGGATTGGGTTTTGTAGTATATTAACCATAATAGGTTATTGAATGCCAGATCTTCTATATATAGTAGTGGGCAAAAAAAAAAAACATGGTGAAAAAAAATGACCCCGTTTTTATTATTACCACAATTTTTAATGAAACTTCACTGGTTTAGACAAATATAGGAAGTGATTATTTTCATTGATTATTGTTGTCAAAATCTGCTTTGTGGCAATAATAAAAAAATGGTTCAGTTTTTTTTTGGGGGGGGGCACATTTAATTATTTTTTTTGCAAGAGACACTAAATCAATATATTATCAATATCTTAAATTGAGTACCTACAAGAAACTTTTGTGTAATCCAACCTAATTTTAAACAAAGGATATTTGTGAAAATTTATAATTCACTATTTAATTTGTCCATAACTTCACTAATCATTTGTCTTAAACAATGTACAATTTTTTTTTTTTTTAAGTTTAAGACATTATTAGTATGATCAATTGTGATAAATCCAAAAATTTCTGTTGGATCTGGCAAATCCATCTCTTCAATAGAATAAAGATTTTCCAACCTGTGTGCAGTTCTGGACATGACACATACAATTTGGTTGATTGGTTGAGTTTTATGGCATATCAACCATTGTAGGTTATTTAAAGTCAAATCTTCTTTATATATATATATATTAAATAGATGATTTGGTTTGGTTTGGTTTGGTTGGGTTTTATGACATATCAACCATTGTAGGTTATTTAATGCCAAATCCTGTTTATACATATATATATATTCAATATATATGATTTGTAAACACATTTTGTAGACAACATTTTTGAACAAGCCTAAGTTAATTTGTTTTAGTTTTTTTTGCACACAGTTAAATAGTTTCAATTATTTCAATATAACAGTCACAATTTAACATCGGTCATTTGTTTGCACACAGTTTGCAAGTAATTTCATTTTTAAATGAGTTAAAAATAATTTATTTGCATACTAGTATTGCTACAGTTTCTACACAGTGAAATGGTTTCAATTATTGCAATTCAACACTAATAATTCTATTCAACATTACTCATTCATTTGCACACAGTTAAATAGGTCCAAATATTGCTATGTATTACTAACAATTCAATTAAACATCAGTCATTTGTTTACACATAGTTAAATGATCAAACAGTTCTATTTCAAACAATTCAATTTGGCATAAGTTATTTGTTTGCAGGCAGCTTTAATGTCAAAAAGTTCTATTTGACCCATAGATAGGACCCTTTCAAATGCTACCACTCAGGGTCAGAGTGGACCAGGGAGCAATCGCAATGAAGGGGTAATCCACATTCCCTAAATCCTCAAAGCTGGAGCTTCACCATCAGATTGCTTAGTGTCATATCCAGAACACTGATTGGGGAGGAGGGGTAATCTCTGTAGAGATGCAGTCAGTGTATTCTACAGCCCCAGCCGAATATGCTGCGATGGTTTTGTGTCAAATCCAGAACACTCGTTTTCTTACCCCTCTGCAGAGATGCAGTCAGTGTATTCTACGGCCCCAGCCAACTAGGCTGAGATAGTTTTGTGTCATATCCCGAACACTCATTGGGTGGTTAGTTATGTCTCAACTCTCTACAGAGATGCAGTCGGTGTATTCTACACTTGCAGCCGACTTGGCTGCATGCAATCATATTGTAATAGTTATCAACATAGGAATTGGATTTTGCAACCTAAGTTCAAATCCAGGACAAAGCTGTTAACATTTCACATCACTAATACCCTTGGTAAAGTTGTGAATGCAACTGTTACCCCCTTCCAGCTATGGATAAATAGTAGGGCAGACTGGGCTCTTTCATCTTGTTATGGGAGCCGGTCTAAGACAAAAGAATTTAAACCAGTTATACTCTAATTGAAAAATGATCTTGTGTCATATCCTGCTCATGGGGGAGGGGTTGGGTAAATATATACAATGTTTCTTCACCAATGAGTCACAGCCATCAAATTCCACAAAGAAACATATTTATGTCTATATTGATAGAGAAAATTTCCATCTTAAAAGATGGGAAACAGTTATTTATTGTTCAAATAAAATACTGACAACATATATAAAGGACATAACTTGGAGCCATTTAACCAGAACTGGAGGAGATGCAGAAAGTGCTAATAAACACCAATATTGGATGTAGGCTGAGACACGGTCAAACTTGGCTTGGTCACTTTAGTGAGGGGCTATAATGTTAGAAAAACCTGAAACCCCCAATGAACTAAAGATATCCTAGAGATGTATTTTGGATAAAATGTCTATGCACAACTCTCACTGAAAATGCTAAAAGATATTTGGTTTGGTTTGTTGGGTTTTATGGCATATCAACCTTTGTAGGTTATTTAACGCCAAATCCATTTTTATGTAAATGATCTGTTCTATTTAAAACAATTCAGTTTAGCATGAGTACACAGTTTAATTGTCAAAAACATTTCTATTTCAAACTATTCAAGCAGTTATATGTAACAATTCAGTCAAGTGTAAATACAGTTTTAATGTCAAAAACAGTTCTATTTGAAATAATTCAGTTAAGCATAAGCACGCAGTTTAAATGTAAGTATGGTTTAATTGTCAAAAATATTTCTATTTTAAGCTATTCAGTTTACTCAAACAATTCATTTTAGCATAAGTATGCTGTTAGTTCTATTTAACCCATAGATAAGGCCCTATCAGGTGCTACCACTCCGGGCCAGAGTGGACCTGGGAGCAATGGCAATGAAGGGGTACTCCGCATTCCCCAAAGCTCCAGCACTGCTGGAACCTCACCATCAGATTGTTTAGTGTCATATCCAGGGCACTCATTGGGGGGGGGGTCTTACTCCTCTGCAGAGAAGCAGTTGGTGTACTCTACAGCCCCAGCCAACTGGGCATTAAAAACTATTTGAAGAGATGATGTAAACAACTGACAACACTTAAATTTCACCAAGGGTAGTATGCCCATTCTTTCCCCGAGTAAAACATCCAGCTACAAAAGATAATTAGTTTTATTATGAGATAATCTTTATCTATACACAAAGGTGTTTTTCTGTTGATAAACTTGCTTCTTCCTTATTCTTCTTGATGACTGGAAATAAAATCAAAATAAAGTATAGACGTGAATGATTCTCTAATAGTTCTATATTTTTTTAGTTAGAATTTAGGACAATCTTTATACACACTAATACAATACTCCCCCACTACACCCAACAAATTGTTGTATTCTTAATGTTTATAGTATTGGACAAAAAACAAAACAAAAAAACAATAAAAAACTGGACCATTTTTTTATTATTGTTGTCACAAATTTAAATGAAACTTCAATGGCTTAAATAAACAAAGGAAGTGATTATTTCTTTGATTATCATTGTCAAAGTTTCCTTAGTTTTCATGAAAAGTCATAATTTAAAAAAAAAAAAAAGATTCTCAGAAATTTTCTATTCCTGGGTATTTTTGAGAATTTTCTTTTTAAAAAAACATGACTTTTTGTTACAAGTAATGGAATTTTAACAATAACTAAGGAAAATAATCACTTCCTATGAGTGTCTAAGTTTGAAGTTTCATTAAAATTTGTGGCAATAATAAATAAAAAAAATCATTCAGTTTTTTTTTCATTTGTTTTTTGTTCATTACTGTACCTAAAGAAAAAAAATTGAACATGCAAATAACAAAGAATTATTAAATGACCAGAAACCACAAAGTAAAAAGATCAAATTGAATTGAAACAATAAAGAGATGCAACAAATACAAACAATAGAACAGTGCTTAGCAGTGATACACATACATGTAATTCCTTAGGTGATATGAATAACACTTATAGTGTTGACAATCAAAAGAAAATATCAATTTGGAAAAAAAAAAAATAAACAAGTGCTAAAAAAAGAAAGAAAAAAGAAAAGAAAAAAGAAAAGAAAAAAAAACAAACTTGATATTTTGTATCAATATTTCTTCATGCATTATATGGTTACTATAGACTCACACATTCGTTTTTACCATGATTCATAGTAAAATAATAAAATTAGGTATAGGAAAAGTATCCTATTTTTAAAGCTTGAATATCTGATTGCTATGATTCATTATATAAGAATTTATATAATAGGAATCCGGGCATCAATTTTTCTTTTAGAGAAGTATTATGAAATGTGATTGATGATAAATGCTAACTTAAGATTTTTATGGTATTATTCTATGTGCACTTTTTCATATTCACTGGGGGGAAAAAAATTTTTACAGTAATTTTTTTGTGTTCCTTTTGATCTAATTAAACCTTTAAACTCATTTCAATTTTTTTATTTAAAAAAAAAAAGAAAAAAAAAATTTTCTTTTTCAAAAACAAAAATTCTTTTACATTTTATAGAAGGGTTTACTTTCACATTTTAATTCAATGTAGAATGATAATCCATTCTGGAACAAAAATTAAAAAAAAAAAAATAAATAAATAAATAAATAAAATCAAAATAATTCAACCAATTCTTTTCCAATGTTTCAGAAATGGGTGATCATTCTACATTTAATTAGAATGTGAAAGTGAACCCCCCACCCCTATAAAATTGTAAAATAATCGTTTTGTTTTTGAAAAACAAAGAAATGCAGTGAGTTTGAAAGTCTAATTAGTTCAGATCACAAAAAAATATTCCTAGAGAATTTTTGTCCGCAGTGAACTTAAACAAATATCGAATAAAACCAAAAAACTCAACTTGGCATTAATCATACGTCGCGGCAATAATCAGAAAGAAAAAAATGATGCCCAAATTCACATTATATAGATTTTTATATAATAAATCATAGCAATTAAATATTTTGTGCATTTTTTTTTCTTATTCAGTTTCTTAATTTTTCTTAGAAGGGAACAACTGAGTGTGAAAATTGTCTGTATTGTTCTAGTATATTTAATCAGTTTATTGTCATTTAAGTTATGTTTAATGGTTTTTATATTAACATTTCTCATTAAGAATATGATTTTTTAATGGGTGCAATTAATTAATCATTGTAAGGAATGTTGTGATTTTGAATTCCTGTTGTTATTTTATCAATTTCTCCAAGTTGAAAGATATCTTATTTTATAGAGATTGAGTGACCGATTTTAATGGCATGTCAACCCATCTATGGTTATCTTATTCATTTTACATTCATATAGTTTTTCCTAAAACATTTTTTATGCGCACAGTATTATCAAATATGAATAATTTCTTAATAGATCTCTTTGACCCAAAGATGGAACCTAACCAGTACCAATAATCTGGGTTCGAGTGACCCAAGGAGTAATTGCAATGAAGGAGTACTTAATACCCCCTTGAGTTCTAGAACTGGAGTCTCTAACCAGATTCCGTTTAGTGTCATATCCAGGACATACTCTTTTTTTTTGGGGGGGGGGGTTCACAATCAGCATATTCTAAGTTTTGCCAACAAGGCTTATTTCATACAGGTTTTTTTTATCTTTATGATGATGGGCTCAAGTATCTGAAGTTTCTGCCTGCAGTTAATGTTATATAACATAAGAGTTGTTTACAATTAGACAATTTATACAGAGTGCTTCAAAAAATCTAGCATCATTTCAGAAACAAGAAGCCATCTTCATTTTAAGTGGAAAGCCTTTGAAATTAGTAGACTTGTTCATTTACCTTGGTAGCAATATCTCTTCAACTGAAAGTAATGTCGATATACACAGAGAAAGCATCGACTAATATTGACAGGTTGTTAATCACATAGAAATCTGATCGTTCTGATAAAAGACAATGTGATTTCTTCCAAGCTATGACTATGTCAGTACTACTACATGGATGCATCACCTAGACTAACAAAATGCATAAGGGAAAAATTGGGTGGGAACTACACAAGAATCCTACATGCTGTTTTGAACAAATCCTGGAAGCAGCACCCTACAAAACAGCAGCTGTTGTGCCACTTACCTCCCATCTCACAAGCCATCCAAGTAGGACAAACAAGACATGCTGGAGAAGTAAGGATGAACTCATTAGCGACATTCTCTTATGGACTCCTACACATGGACGTGCCAGGATTGGCCGACCAGTAAGGACTTACATACATCAGCTCTGTGTAGACAGTGGATGCAGTCTAGAGGATCTGCCAGGAGCAATGGATGGTAGGGACAGATGGTAAGAGAGAGAAAGAGAGAGAAAGTCAGGGGTCTCCATGCTATCACCACAACTTGATGATAATTGTGATATGTAGATATCTGAATAAGAACATAATCTGCAAATGTAACTGATCAGGCTTAACAGAAATGATATCAATTTTTCTGAAACACCCTGTATTAGTGGGAATGTTGTATTTCTTTAAGAAACGTTGGTTGATAGGCATATAAATTATGATTGGATCATAAATAAATATGTTAATTAATGAAAAAAAGGTTTTTAGTAAACATGACCAACACAAATTCCAGAATTTTTAAAAATCTACATGTTAGAAACCTAATATTAGTTTAATTTCTTTTTTTAATGCCATATCAACCTTTGTAGGTTATTTAATGCCAAAGCCAACCTTGAGAAGAACAGCAGTGGTACTATTTAACCCATAAAAGTTAAATAAGTTCATATCTTTCCCAAGGGTATTACATCAAAAGTGAGTGTAATAGTGCAACTGGATTTCAAACTCACGTACTAATATGTTACAGTTCAGCACATTAGCCACTGCACAATGGGGGGGGGACTCCTCCAATCTTTGCATGACAATTGATAAATGCTGTTTTTTTTAGTTTGTTTTTTGTTTCTCAAATCCAATACGAAAAACTTCAGATAACCTATTCGTACTATATTTTCCAAATAAGGAGTTTTGAAAAGACGAAATCACTTCATTAAAAAAATATAAGAAATTATTAAAAGTTTAAAAAAAAAAAAAATTCAAAAAATTTGCTATTGTTTGGTTTGACTTTCTTTATTTAATGGCATATCAACCTTCACGGGTTATTTAATGCCAAAGCCATCCTTGTAAAGAAACAACAGTGATACTATTTAACCCATAGCTGGGAAGATAAGAGGATTTATACCTTTCTCAAAGGGCATTAGTCCTAAAGTTAATGTAATAGCATAAGTGAAATTCAAACTCACTAACTCTGAAGTTGCAGTCCAGCACTTTAGCCATTAAGCCACAAGACTTCTTATGGTGGAAACATATCTTGCAAAAGCAAGAGAAAGCGAATCGTTTGTACATGTGCTTGTAGAAATCCCAGACCTGCAAGGCAAATTTCAGCAAATTGATGTTGAAATGATACAGCACATGCATTATCAGCCAGAACAAGGCTAACGCAAGCAAGAGATTTTGGTTTCTTACCCAAAACCAAGGAAGGATAAAAAGAGCTGACTTTTGGTTTCAAGTCAGTTGGTCTTTAAGACTTGTGAAGGCTAAACCAATGTTCCAGTACTGTTATTTGCAGTGTACAGGGAATTGAGTCCCAAGTAAATTGGGGGTGTCCTTGTGGTGTAATGGTTAAAGTGATGGATTGCAGAATCGTAGTAAGCGAGTTCGTGCTCCAGTTGCGTTATTACATTCACTTTCAGACAAATACCCTTGGGAAAGGTATGAATCCCCTTATCCTCCCAGCTATGGGTTAAATAGTACCACTACTGTTCTTCTAGGAGAATGGCTTTGGCATTAAATAACCTACAAAGGTTGATATACCATTAAACAAACAAACCAAACCAAACCCAAGCAAAGTGTTGTTTTGGTTTCCACATTGGCTATCAGTGGGAACAGATTCGAGTGGAAATTTGTTTTTCTACCACCCAATCTTCCTTTAAATAACACACTTCTCTGCTATAATGTTCATAATAATGCATTGAATTTTTTGTATATAATTTAAGTATCTGTCTATATTTCTGAGATTTTTGTCATTATTTTCTACTTATTGTGAACTGCTACACCAGCATGAGTATAGCAGTCTGCAATATGTAGAGATTATAATTTAAGTATCTTTAATTAATTTTGAAATGTTGATGTTAGTTGGGTTTTATGGCATATCAACCCTGGTAGGTTATTTAAGGCCAAATCCTGTTTATACATATATTAATATGTATGATTTGTAAATGAATAATTTATAGGTAACATTTTACACAAACCAGAGCTCATTTGTTTGCACACAGTTAAATGGTTTCAAGTAGTTCTATCTAACACTAACAATTCAATTTAACATCAGTCATTTGTTTGTACACAGTTAAATGGTTAAATAGGTCTATTTAATCCATAAAGGGTCAGGGTGGATCTGGGAGTAATAGCAATGAAGAGGTACTCCACATTCTCCAAATTGAATTCAATTAGAATTTGGTTGATTGGTTGAGTTTTATGGCATATCAACCTTTGTAGGTTATTTAATGTCAAATCTTCATATATATTAAATTGATGGTTTGGTTGGGTTGGGTTTTATGGCATATCAACCATTGTAGGTTATTTAATGCCAAATCCTGTTTATACATATGTATTCAATATATATGATTTGTAAACACATTTTGTAGACATTTTTAAACAAACCCAAGTTAATTTGTTTTAGTTTTTTTGCACACAGTTAAATAGTTTCAATTATTTCAATATAGCAGTCACAATTTAACATTGGTCATTTGTTTGCACACAGTTTGCAAGTAATTTCATTTTTGAATGAGTTAAAAATAATTTGTTTGCATACTAGTATTGCTACAGTTTCTACACAGTGAAATGGTTTCAATTATTGCTATTCAACACTAATAATTCTATTCAACATTACTCATTCATTTGTACACAGTTAAATAGGTCCAAATATTGCTATGTATTACTAACAATTCAATTAAACATCAGTCATATGTTTACACATAGTTAAATGATCAAACAGTTCTATTTCAAACAATTCAATTTGGCATAAGTTATTTGTTTGCAGGCAGCTTTAATGTCAAAAAGTTCTATTTGACCCATAGATAGGACCCTTTCAAATGCTACCACTCAGGGTCAGAGTGGACCAGGGAGCAATCGCAATGAAGAGGTACTCTACATTCCCCAAATCTCCAAAGCTGGAGCCTCACCATCAGATCTTTTAGTGTCATATCCGGGACACTGATTAGGGAGGGGGTGAGGTCTTAACTTTCTGTAGAGATGCAGTTGGTGTATTTTGCAGCCCCAGCCGACTGGGCTAATTTTCAAAAGAGCAAACAAAATCATTTAAGATCTCGTTATTAAGATACTGATTAGCCAAAAATATATTTTTTTTCTAAGTTCATCCATTATTATCTACTAAAATTATTATTGAATTGTAGATTTATAGCCAACACAAAAGTAAAAGTCCGCTCCCCCAATGGAGATACAGACTACTTCGACATTGTAGCAGGTGTGCTGTAAGGAGACACATTAGCCCCATACCTGTTTATTATCTGCCTAGACTACATTCTTAGAACATCTATTGATAAAATGAAAGATCATGGTTTCAAGCTGGCAAAGGAAAAAAGCCAAAGACAATTACAAACACCAACTATGCCGATGACATATCACTTCTTGCAAATGAGCAGCTGCTGGCATAGGCCTCCATGTCAACGCAGACACGATGGAATACATGTGCTTTAATGAAAGAGGCAACACCTCCACATTAAATGGTAGTTCTCTGAAACTAGTGGACAAATTCACCTACCTTGGAAGCGGTGTCTCAACTGAGACAGACATCAACATGCAACTAGCAAAGGCATGGACAGCTATCAATAGACTATCGGTCATATGGAAGTCAGACCTGAGCGATAAAATGAAACGCAGTTTTTTCCAAGCGGCAGTCGTGTTGATACTGCTATATGAATGCACTACATGGATGCTAACTAAATGTCTGGAGAAAAAGCTAGATGGCAATTACACAAGAATGCTGCAAGCAATATCGAACAAGTCCTGGAGGCAGCACTCCACAAAGCAGTAGCTGTACAGCCACCTACCACTCGTCAAGGAAACTATCCAAGTTAGACGAACCAGAAGTGCAAGACATTGCTGGAGAAGTGGGGACGAACTGATAAGTGACATAATTCTATGGACCCCTTCACATGGATGAGCAAGGGCAGGACGACCAGCTAGAACCTATGTACAACAGCTGTGCCGATACAGGATGTAGCCTTGAAGACCTACCAGGAGCAATGGACAATAGAGACAGGTGGCAAGAGAGGGTCAAGGAGATCCATGCAGGTGGCGTGACATAATGATTTTAATTGGCAATATCCTAAGCTAATGATTTTTCTTTGGAGGTGTTGTGACTTTGTTAAGGGCCAGAAATAAAGACACAAGAGAGGAATTGAGTCAAACATATATTAACAAAGAATGGTAGTACAAACATATACAAATGAGAGGGTTACCAGCGAGACTGTTTGGTCCAACTGTCAAGGCTGTCTGTTGGAATATTGACTTCTACCTAAGAGCAGTACCTACTGCTATTCATAGTTGGGAAAGTTCATGCGTGCATGGGTAAATTACCATAACAAGAGGCTATTTCAATATTACACTGATACAGCCTGTTTTTTTTAATCTTAGGTTGTATGGCATAAGATGAGATTTTGTCAACTGGTTTTAACAACTTGTCAACATGTCTAGGATTATTTTATGCCAAGAGGTTAGAGAATTGCATTCATTGCACATTCATATTTATATCTCTTATATAGTTGTTTCTTAAAATTGATTGATTTTAACAGCATTTTAAAGCCTAGAGGTTAGGGAATCACATTCATTGTACATTCCTATTTACATTTTTGTATAACTGTTTAAGAGTTGTTGGGTTTTTTGTTTTTTTTTAGAAAGGGTGCACATGGTCCTATCAAATTATAAATTTTCAATAATTTTAATCAATAAAATCTAGATTTTTGAAATTCTCAAAAATAAATAAATAAATCGATAAATAAATGAAAAATAAAATAAAATAAAAGTGATTTAAATATAAGATGAAATAATTATTAAAAAAATATGTCCCTGTTGTCAGTTGTTAAAGCAGATGTGTACATGTGTACACGCATACATGTGTACAGTGAAATAAAGGTAATAATTAGAATATCTATTGAAGTATGACGAGTAGAAAGAATTCTGCATTCATTTCTGGGTAAGAGAAAAACTGAACTTGTATCAATCAAGCTCAATTCAAAAAGAAGAGAATGACAACCAAAATATTATGGGATGGCGAATGGATGCTTTAGCTTCTAATAGATACAGTTTACAATTCAGCCACAAAAGAGACAATTGCAAGCTTTTAACATACAACAACTAAAACACTACCTTTTAACCTTCAGAAATATTATGGATAATTCTAAAAAAGCATTTTTATTTATTTATTTTTTTTTTTTTGCAAGCAATAAATTTCAATGAACTATGAAAACACACACATACATAACTAATAATGACAAAAAAAAAAAGAATTCAGAAACTATATCATTGAGAGGATAATAGAAAATTATTCTAACAATTATATCTAATTATTAATACTTATTATGAGACAAATAGTAAATGATTACAGTCAACAAATCTCTGAATACAAAACTTAGAGTATTGGACAAGAAGAAAAAAAAAACTGTAAAAAACTGGACTGTTTTTTATTATCACCACAAATTTAATGAAACTTCAATCGCTTAGACACACATAAGAAATGATTATTCATGAAGTCATAATTTTCTAAAAAGAAAAATCTCAGAAATTTCATATTTCTGGATATTTCTTTTAAAAAAATTATGACTTTTTGCTACAACTAGAAGTACTTTAACAGCAATAGTCAAGGTAAATAATCACTTCCTATGTGTATCTAAGCCATTAGATTTTCATTAAAATTTGTAACAATAATTAAAAAAAGTATTCAGTTTTTTCACTGTTTTTTTTTTTTTTTTAATTTCAATACTGTAATCTGGTTTTTGCCATATAAAAAAATTATATACTACTTGAAAAAATTTAATGAATTTAATTACTTAAAAGAAATGAAAAACTACTGAACTTTGAATGACTTTTTTTAAAGAAAGCATTGAGATATCAGGTTCTGAAGTGGAGATGCAAGATTTCAATTATTCTTTCAACAAGTCCATGAAATTATACCCTTTATAGTTTAGAAGGGTACAAGTTCCCCACTCCTGTTCTAGACAAACATACAAACAGCAAATCTATCAGATGGACTGAGCTGAAATTTATTGCACATATTCTTTTTTTATTTCAGGAGTTTGATAAGAGTATAAAGATCACACAAGTTATTCAGGGGAAAAAATGTTACAACTAAACAATCAGAATTACTTGCCCTTCTTTTTATCTTGTGATAATAGATTCATTTGAAAATGGAAATCTTTCAATTAAGGTTGAAAGTTATCATGCAATTGTTTCTGAAATCATAAATGTTCTTTCAGATAATGTTTTAAATTATGTTAGATACATTTAAATCAATTATTCATACTTTACATTTTATCATTAATATTTATGAGACAGTAATTAATTACAGGTATCTGGATACAGAACTTAATCTGGTTTTTACCAAATAAAAAAATGATATACTACTAGAAAGAAATTTTTTTTTTCTAAGATGTTAAAGAGTTTATCTATTTTTTTAATATTTCATTTTAACAATGTCAAAATCCGCTGGGATAGTTTTTAATAATTATTTTGTATGGTACTGATTATGTCTACATTTATAATTTTTGGTATAATTCTATTTTTCTTAAGGACAAAATATCATCTATTTTGTTTTTCTGGAGAAATACAATTAAAAAAATAACCAATGATTCATTTCAAATCATCTAAAGTTAATATTTACTCAATTTTTTATCAAAATCTTTCAAAGAAAATTTGATCCCCAATGATCTATTTATATTCAAATGTAAATATCTTTCAAGAAAATTTTCCCCATGGCAAAAAATCAATTGAAATTGCCATGCTTATTCTAATATAAAAATGGAGAAAAGATTTGATTTAAAGCAAATTTCTTTTTTCTTTGTCAATATTTCATGCAAAAATATTTTTAAAAGCTTTCTAAGTTTGCAGCTACAGTAGAATGCTATCATTACTGATCACATGATAGATGATTGATTGATTTTAACAGCATGTCAACTCATCTGGGATTATTTCATGCCTAGAGGTTAGGAAATTGCATACATTGTACATTCATATTTACATTTTTGTGTAGTTGTAAACTTTTTTAAACATTTCAAAATCCTCTGGGATAGTTTCCTAATATTTGTTTTGTATGATACTGATTATGTGTTTATGATTTTATTTCTCTCAAAAAGTACAAAATGGATGACATTTTGTCCTTAAGAGAAATAAAATCAAAATAAAATTACTGACTACAGTTTTGTATATTGACAACTGCAATGTTTTGGTCTAATTCATTGAATTTTAAAGTTGGTTTTACCCAGAAAGTAAAACATAGGTTTTATGGCATATAAGGAAATATCAGCATTTAGGATTTTTTTTAAATATATCCCCCCGCCCAAGTATTACTGTTTACCTTAATTTAAAATTATTTTGGGATATTTTATTAATAATGACACCAAAACACATGAATAATGATGCATAAAATTCTGATATGACAAAGAGAAGTTTTTAAATTTTTAAAATAATAGGTCAATTTCTTGGTGAAAATGTTTTAGACATATGGAGTACATATTTATGAAAAGCCATCAAACAATGAGTTACCAAATCCAAAGGAAAAAATCTCAAGTTAATTAAAAAGAAAAATAAACATTGCCAAAATAATAATCTACAGATCTTAAAAAGATAAAACTGAATGTTTTGAGACAGAGTGTCAAAAGCTTTAAAGTACTGAATCAACTTGTTTAAATAAAGTTATTAATCAAACTCCTAACAAAGAATGATAATAAATGTAAAACTGAAACTAATTCAATATTAACTGAAGATCCATCACCTCTAGTTGACAGTTTCGAATTAACTATACAGATAATTTAATGTTATTAAATTGGTTTTGTGTTTATATCGAAAAGAAAGTAGATAGCACAGAGGTAAATGATAGAATATTTTAAAGTGTCTATATAATATAAAACTATAAAAATAATAGGGCTTTCAGACTATAGGGGAAAAAATAACTATAGTGGCTATGTCTGTTGGGGAATGGAAATCAAACAAATTATGAATGTGCGGGGAGGAAAGAATAACAAAAAAACACTATGGGCAGCAGAACATTAACTGCTATTGAATGCAGCAATGGCAGAGTGTCAAATACCTCCATGGTCGACTTGGAGCATTGGATCTGTAGACAGTAAATAGTCACAAGTGGGCATATTAATAGAAGCAACAAGAAAGTGTAATGGAAAAGAAAAGAAAAATACTAACAGCACAAAATGTACTTTTTTTTATAATTGGAAAAAAAAAAGAAAAGAAGGATGTAGAAACTTCAACTGAAATATTAAAACAAAAACCAATTTCTCAAAAAAATCAATGCTCAGCCAAAATTGTTCAGCCAAGGAAAAAAAAATCTACCATGAAAAGAATTCAAAAAGCTTTATGAGTATTATCTTTTAGAGTATTAGATAAAGTTTAAAAAAAAAAAAAAAAAAAAAACAAAAGACCGAAAAAACTGAACCATTTTTTATCATTGCCTCAGATTTTAATGAAATTTCAATAGCTTAGAGACACACAAAGGAAGTGATTATTTTCCTTGATTATTTAATGAAAAGTTATAATTTTCTTAAAAGAAAATTCTCAGAAATACCAAAATATAGGAAATGCCTGAGAGTTTCTTTTTAGAAAATTATAACTTTTTGCAACAAAGAAACTTTGACAACAATAACCAAGAAAAATAATCACTCTCTACAAGTGTGGGCTGAAAAGTTCATGACATCATATCAGCTATTGACTTTTTTCACCAATGGGATCCAAACACTGCAGCACAGATGGAAAAAGTATGTGAACTAGAAGGGGAAATAATTTGAAAAATAAACCTCATTTGGTCACATTTCTATGAGAGTATCTTCATCAGTTTATGAATTTTTCACTCAACCCTCATAAAAAACCCAATTTAGTTACCTTCCATGAGAGTATCTTGGTCAGACTATGAATTTTTCAGTCTACTTTCATTTGTGTTTAAACTATTATAGTTTCATTAAAAATTGGCAATAATAAAAAAAATGGTTAAATTTTTTTTTGGTATTTTTTTTTTTTGTTCAATACTGTAGCAACATGACATTTAAAGGAGCAAGTAACACAAAGCCATTATTATTATTATTATTATTATTATTATTATTATTAAAAAGTTGCGTTTTTTCTTCTTATTTACTATACAAATGCAGACAAGATCTATAGATGAGAAAATGTGTGCTAGATGAGTCATGTTGAGCCAAACATTCTTAAGGATTTTCTACTGTTGATATATCTGATTCAGTAGAAAGATCAAATATAGTGAATCATTCACAAAGCTAGATTATTTAGTTTTTCAAAATTAAAGAAAGAAAAAAATATGATGAAAATAATTCTAATGAAAGTCAACAAAATATATCCATATTTACCAACCCCTCTGCTTGGGCAGGATATGACACAAGGTCAATTTTTAAGCAGAGTTTAACAGGTTTCAATTCAGAGTTTTCCTTCTCCTAGACTAGTTGCCTCACCAAGGCTGAAGAACCTAGTCTGCCCTACTATTTACCCATAGCTAGAGGGAGAATAATTGGATTCATACCTTTCCCAAGGGTATTAGTGCAATGTGAAATGCAATCAGTCTTGTCCAGGATTTGAACTCGTGTCGCCTGCTCATTTCCTACGATGGTAACCATTACCCCACGGGCAATAAAATATATCAATACCAAACTGTTTTTAAATTGCTTTTTCAAATGTGCAAGCATTCTTAGTCAATGAATTTGATCCAAGTAAAATTATAAACTTGGAAGACTATTATCTATAAACAAACATGAACAATCTAAATTTTATTCAGGCAAGTGAAAACCTTTGCAATTTTTATTGATTGATTTAAACAACATGTCAACCTGTCTAGGGTTATTTTATGCCTAAAGGTTCAGGAATCATGTTCATGGTGCATTCATATTTACATTTTTCATGTAGTTATTTCTTAAGAGGGTTTTATTTGCACATAGTCAAATTGAATGCAAATAATTTTCAAACAGATCTATTTGACCTTAACAGTTACTACCACACCAGGTCAGAGTGGACCTAGGAGTAATAGCAATGGAGAGGTACTCTACACTCTTTAGAGCTCCAGAACAAGAACCTTACTATCAGATGCAGTTTAGTGTCATACTCAAAACATCCCTTTTTTTTCAGAGCAAAGGGAAGTTTTACACCTCTGCAGGATATACAGTCAGCAAATGCTAAGCGTTGCCAACAGTTTTCAATTTTGATGTTATTTATTAATTTATTTTGTCGTTTTGTCAAGTGCATAAACACTAAGAAAAGAGGAAGAAAAAAATCTATTTCTTAAAAAAAATGGTTACAAAGATATTAACTAATATAGAAAACAAATAATTTACCGACTCATTGGCCTAGTGGGCTCAGCAATATAAGGTATGTATCAAGGGTAAAGCGGAGCAATCCAGGGAAAGGAGTAGCACCCTCTCCTACACCTCGGTGTAGTAGCTATTGAAAAAAGAGCCTTCTGGTCGACCTCGACTACAGTCACCAACTTTACTTTTTAGTAAATACAAAGATAAAACTCTGGATTTAAACCAGTTGTAATCTGCTTAAAAATTGACCTTGTGTCACATCCTGCTTATGGCAAATGTTGGTTGGTTGGTTGTTTTTATGGTATATCAACCCTTACAGGCTATTTAATGCTAAATCCTATATATATATGATTTGTAAATGAATAGTTTGTAGGTAACATTTTAAACAAGCAAGAGCTCATTTGTTTGCACACAGTTAAATGGTTTCAAGTATTGCTATTTAACACTAGTAATTCTATTCAACGTTATTGATTTGCTTGCACACAGTTAAATGGTTCTAAGTATTGCTATGTGATACTAATAATTCAATTTAAGTCATTTGTTTGTATAGTTAAATGGTTTCAAGTATAGTAAATGATTAAATATTTCTATTTGACCCACAGATGAGACGCTGACAGATATTACCACTCCAGGTCAGAGTGAACTCAAGAGTAATGGCAATGAAAGCTCCAGGACTGGAGCCTTACTATCAGATAGTTTAGTGTCATATCCAGGACACTTGGTGGGGGTAACCTTCTCTAAAAATGCAGTCAGTGTAACCTACAACCCTAGACGACTGGGCTGAGAAAAAAGTTGGATTGAAGGTGATTAAAATATCTTGGAACCTAAATCTTCTGTAGAAAAGCAGAAGTTACTCTGTCTAATTTAACCATATTGTTACTGTGAACAATAGTTCTGAAATAATTTTTGAATTCTTTTCAATAGAAATACAAATTATGATGAATTAAAGTTTATACACAGCATGTACAGAATAATTAAAAAGATAAAACTGATATTTTGCATGGAAAACACAGTGTACAAAAAAGCAGGTTTGGCACAAAAGGAAAAAAAAAAAATTAAAAAAAAAAAAAATTCTTACTTGAAGCATCAAGTCAGAGATTGTTGCATAAGGAAAATGAGAAATTTTTTCAAGACTATTATAATTTTTTGAGTATAAGACTATTTTTTCAGATTTTTTAGTCCAAAAGTTAAGTATTATATAGAAGAACTATATAATTAATTTTTTTTTTCAGCCACATGCCTTACTATATTTGGGATAGGATCAGCAAAATGTAAGTTATATGTATAGCCCAAACTAATGTTTTACACCATTATGGAGAAATATCTACAGGAACGTGTGTTTGTTTATAATTTTGTTTCTCTTAATGCGAGCTTATTTTCACAAGTGGGCTGCATTGCATGAACATGCTTGTGCATTTGTCCTCAAATCTATGTAAACTTAGTGTTTCAAAACGATGTAAACTATATAAATTCTTATTTTTAGTCTGTAAAAAGCAATAAAAAGTTGAACAAAGTTAGTGCATATCATACATGTGAATTTTTTTTCCAGAATTTCATAGTCCAAAGTGAGAATTGGCCTAATGAGTAGAGTGTTTGCCAATGGTCCGGGAGAGCAGGGTTCAATTCCAGGTCAAGTCATACCAAAGACTTAAAAATGGTACTTGATGCGACCTTGTTTAGCACTCAGCACTATAAGGTGAGGATCAAGGGTAAAGTGGAGCAATCCTGGAAATGGATTAGTGCCCTAACTTAAACCTTGGCATAGTAGCTATTGAAAAAGGAGCCTTCAGTTCACCCTCGACTAAGGTCGCTAACTTTACTTTTTTTATAGTAACTGAAATATTTATGAATTATTCAACCTTTTTAACTTTCCCCAAGTTGAACTACTAAAATGCATGTCAAAATAGAATTTTCACAAATATTTACCTTCAAATATGGAAAGACATCAATATGATATAGAAATACTCAAAAATAATAATTCATTCTAATGGCATGTCAACCTGCTTCGGGTTATTTTATGCCAAGAGGTTAGGGAATTATATTCATTGTAAATTCAATATTTATATTTTTTGTGTAGTTGTTTCTTAGAAGTATTTTTTTTTGCACATGGTCTAATCAATTATGAACAATTTTTAAAGAGATCTATTTAAACCATAGATAGGATCCTAACAATATTACCACCCTGGGTCAAAGTGAACCAGGGAGTAAAAGTAATGAAGGAGTACTCTACACTCCCCAGATATTTAGATTTGAACTTCACCATGCAATTTAGTGTCATACCCAGGACACCCACTTTTGTCGGGAGGTCTTACCCCTCTGCAAAGGATACAGTCAGTGTATTCTAATCTCCATTGACGGGGCAGTCCAATCAAAGTAAAGCTAGTGAAAGTTAACAATCCAAAGAAATCACAACTTACTAATTGTTGGGTATCGCCTACCTTTTCAGCATAATGAGCTGTTCCATCTGCCATATATGGCAGTAGCAGGTACCAATCCAGATCAGTCTACGAGTCAAACCAGAAGAGCTGTTCCTATTGTTGAAGTATATCATTACTCTATCACTAATCCTATGTTCTTATTACTAACAGTCTCTCTCTTGTAAATACTCTTTCCTGTAAATATAACTATTTTCCTCACATATCGTGGTTTGTCTTAATATTACTACTACTTGTGTTCACTAACCAGAACACAACTTACTAATAATAATCTCTTCAGAAGTAACAATTATTATTTATAAACAAGAAGTTTGGTAGAATTGAATGACTTGATGCTGCAAGTATGATAAAAGAAAGTCAGCATTTGATGGTTGCATTTATGAAACAAATCTAGTAATATATAGAAAAGGGCAAAGTATAAAATAATGCATTTTTCAAACATTACTTAAAAGAGAAAATAGAAAAATAAATATATTTCAAAACAGTCATTTCGATAAAAATACATAAGCATTTTCACTGGCAACTACTTCCAATACCCACAACTCTGAAGTTGGGCAGACAAAATTTTATTGTAGAAAGATGTTTATTTTCAAAGCTGTCTTCAAGGTTATCGGAACAATAGACAAAGTACTAGGTTCATACAGATTATATATGGAAGTAAATAATGGAGTGTAATACGACAATATATAAAGAAAAATTGATAACAAGGGAATCCAAGTAGAAGGAGAAATTTATTGGGAAGCAAAGTCGACACCATAGCGTTTCAGTTCTAATAAACCATCATCAGAACTATGAGGGATGATATTAGTGATCTTAAATCAATGATGAATGAGTAAAAAAAAGCGTAAAATATAAAAACCTAGGGAAAATTTGTATAACAAGAAAAAGTTGGCCGTTTGATTAGTGAATCAGCGTTTGTTGTTTTAAATTACGTCATTTGACTTATTAGAAATATTATGTAGAATTTATCTCCCGTTTGTTTATCGAGAAAGATTTTGAATCATTCCTTGTTTTCAACGAAGTTCTAATCCTTTAAGTCTGGCTTTTTCAAATGTATATGCCTTGGAAAATGTTAAATCACAAATAGAATTTTCATGGAATATATATATGTATATATATATATTATTCTTTAGAATACTGACAGATTGTAAAAAATCAAATACTCTAAAGACAATACATGAATCCTATGCTTCAATTACTGTCAGCTGTTTGATTTGGTTGAGTTGGAGAAATTCAAACTAAAAAAATAAAAATATAACTAATTGACTAATAGTCCAGGTTAAAAGTGCAGTAAGTGTAACACAAAGCCAAACTTTTTAAACCTTAAAGGTTTTGGTGAAAAGGCCTAGTCCATTTGACAATACTTTACTTGATCCCAAAGACACCAGCATTGGAAAAATAAGGTTGGCTTTGAGTTACACTTTCTATGCTTTTAACCTAAATTAATGAGAAGTTATTAAAAAGATTGAATACTAAAATATTTTAAATACATTCTTCACATGTATTATCTTAATTTCATTACATTTTGCAATTTTTTTGGCCTAGTGGGTAGAGTGTTCACCAATGGTCCAGGAGACCTGGGTTCAATCCCAGGTCGGGTCATACAAAAGACTTTAAAAATGGTACTTGATACCCCCTAGCTTAACACTCAGCAATATAAGGTACGTATCAGGGGTAAAGTGGAGCAATCCAGGGAAAGGAGTAGCACCCTCCCCTACACCAAGGTGTAGTAGCTATTGAAAAGGGAACCTTCGGGTCGCCCTCGACTAAGGTGGCCAATTTTACTTTTTTTTAGATTAGTTCCTAAAAGGGTAAAAAAATCAAAATAAAAAAGCTGTTTATAAACAAGTTTATCTTCTTTCTAGAAACAGTTCTCTTTTAAAGAAAAAATATTTATGTAAAAGTGAATTTAAACAAAAATGTAAAGATTCATTTTTGCCCAAATGAGTAGAGTGTTCGCCAATGGTCCAGTAGGCCGGGGTTCAATCACAGGTTGAGTCATACCAAAGACTCAAAAAATGGTATTTGATCCTGCCTTGCTTAATACTCAGCATCATAAAGTAAGGATCAAGGGTAAAGTAGAGCAATCCAGGGAATGGAGTAGTGCTCTCCCCTACACTTTGGTGTAGTAGCTATTGAAAAGGGAGCCTTCGGGTCACTCTTGACTAAGGTCGCCAACTTTACTTTTTTACTTATTTGAAAAATTACTTTACTCAAGTAATGAACAACTTTGGGAAATGAACAGCTCCTAATTTTTAGCAACAAAAAGTTGTTTTTATCATATATTATATGAAATGAACTACAATAAGATTTTATGTATTCAAAAACATTATAATGTTCACTTGTTGTGGTCAAAAATTGAGCTGAAAAAGCTGTTCATTGTAACACTAGTATATAGGTAAAATTTTACAAGATAACTGGTTTAAAATGGCAAAAAAATTACAAATCCGAAAAGATTGCACATTTATGAGATAAGGAATTATTTACATTCTCTATATAATTCAGACTATTTTCCTCAACAACAACAAAATCAAACATGTCATGGTTGATGAGTTAGACAAAAATAATATTAGGTCTACGGCTCTTAAAAATGGTATCTAACAATGGATAAGAGAATAATGGAATTGGTTAAGAACTTCTAGTTGGAATCTTCCCTGGAATTCAAAACCTCAATTCTTGGCCCCAAGTTCAGCAATAAAAAAAAACATCAATACAAATGCAAAATAACTCATAAGATATTCCAAAAATATGGGCAGTTGAATGAGAACAGTATATCCCCCAAGAACTAAATAAAAAGTTCAATACAAAATATCCTGAAAAAAGAAGGCTGATGATTAAAATGTTATGAATATAACCAAGATAATTAATTCTAACAGCATGTAAACCCATCTAGGGTTATTTTATGCCTAAAAGTTAGGGAATTCCATTCACTGTATGTAAATATTTACAATTTTGCGTAGTTTTTTTGGGTTTTTTTTAAGGCAGTCCTATCCGATACAATTAATTTTAAAAAGATCTATTTATCCCCAAAATTTTTCAGTAAGTCTATGATCAATATTTTCTCCCAAGATAATTTCTGTATTTAAACCAGAAAAGTCAAATCATATTTCCTTACAAAGAGAACATCAATCAAAAGATGAGCAACCAAGTCATGCTAAATAGAAAACTAGATGATCAGTCAAAAGATGAGCTATCAAGTCATGTTAAACAGAAAACTAGGTGATCAATCAAAAGATGAACTATCAAGTCATGTCAAACAGAAAACTAGGTGATTAATCAAAAGATGAGCTTCCAAGTCATTGCTTAACAAAAAAACTAGGTGATTCTAAGGTTTGTTAAACAATGTGAAAAGTTGAATAGAAACTGATTAACAACGAGATCATAAAAACCTAATTTCCTAGTGTATAAAAGCCAACATGAGTTATAGAACGAAATATTTCACTGATCTAATCACATTATGTCAGTATGATAAGCCAAGGAGTATTCAGTATTATCACTTCAACTATGGCTGATCTTAGAACCTAGTATCCTCCTCAAATCCAAAGATATCAAATGAAAATGAATTTAATTTTCTATATGGTTGAAATTACCAAAAATTGGCCAGTTATTAAAGTTTTCAAATGAAAAATGCACATAATTTGAAAATTGACATCATAAACTTATATAATTGATTGATAAATGTGTTAATAATTATCTATCAGGTGGATGAAAGAAATCCAATACCTTGGCTCCCTGTTCTTTCGCACCAATGCAACAAAGGTCTCAATTTCAGATTCTGTGATGTGTTCTTCCAATAATTTTCTGTTGTTATGAAGTAATGCAGTAATAGTGTCTTCAGCCAATACATCATATCCAATTTGTTTTTGCATAAAAGGAAACTGTTTAGCTATGTATTCCTGAAAGAAAATACAGAACAATTTTTATTATCTTATAATAAGTGCCCATAAAATCTACAGAAATTTAAAAAGCAAAGATCAAAAGGGAACATTGGCATAATGGTTAAAGTGTTTGCCAATGGCCCGGGAGACCTGGGTTCAATCACAGGTCGAGTCCATCCAAAGACTTAAAAAATGGTACTTGATGCTACCTTGCTTAACACTTAGCATTATAAGGTAAGGATCAAGGGTAAAGTGGAGGAATCCAGGGAATGGAGTAGCGCCCCCCCTGCACTTCGGTGTAGTAGCTATTGAAAAGAGAGCCTTTTGGTGACCCTTGACTACGGTTGCCAACTTTATTTTTTACTTTATAGATTAGTTTAGGTTATTTGGTTTAATGGTATATCAAACTTTGATGGTTATTTAATGCCAGATCCTGTTTATACATATATTACATTTGATTTTTATGTGAACAGTTTGTAGATAACATTTTTTAAATGAACCAAAGTTCATTTGTTTGCATAGTTAAATGGTTTCAAGTATTGCTATTGTTTACACACAGTTAAAAGGTCTCAAGTATTGCTATTTATTGTTTGCACACAGTTAAATGGTTTTAAATATTGTTATTTATTGTTTGCACACAGTTCAATGGTTTCAAGCATTGCTATCTCATATCATTAATTCAATTTTATATTAATTATTTGTTTGCACACAGTTAAGTGGTTTTAAGCAAAGTAAATGATTAAACAGTTCTATTTGACCAATAAATGGGACTAATGCGGATGAGAGTTCATCTGGAATTAATGACAATAAAGAGGTACATCACATTCCTCAAAACTCCAAGACTGGAGCCTCATTATCAGATGGTCAAGTGTCATATCCAGGACATTCATTAGGAGGCTGCCTTACCCTTCTACAGAAAGGCAGTCATTATAATCTAGAACCCCAGCCAAATGGCCCATTCAGAGACATTTTTCTTTGCACAATATCGTATTTAAATCAATATATATTTCTTTTATAAATTGAAATAAAACATTTTATATTCAAATATTCTGACTTTATAAGTCATATATACTTTAAAAGCGTAGCCAGATTTATGATCACAACCAGATGAACTGCTATTCACAACATCCAGTTATATTTGTTCATTTGGTTTGGTTTTATAGCATATCAACCATTGTTGGTAATTTAATGCCAAATCCTGTTTATATATATATATATATATATATATATGATTTGGTTTGGTTGTGTTTCATGGCATATCAATCATTGTTGGTTATTCAATGCCAAATCCTGTTTTTATATATATATATATATATATATATATATATTATATATATGATTAGTAAACACATTTTGTAGATACACACAGTTAAATGATCAAACAGTTCTATTTCAAGCAATTCAATTTAGCATAAGTCAAAATTAAATGGTTCCAAGTATTAATATGTATCACTAATAATCAATTAAACATCACTCATTTGTTGGTTGTTTGGTTTTTATGACATATCAACCTTTGTAGGTTATTTAACGCCAAATCCATTTTTATGTAAATAATCTGTTCTATTTAAAACAATTCAGTTTAGCATAAGTACACAGTTTAATTGTCAAAAATATTTTCATTTCAAACTATTCAAGCAGTTATATGTAACAATTCAGTTAAGTGTAAATACAATTTTAATGTCGAAAAACAGTTCTATTTCAAGCTATTCAGTTTAGTCAAACAATTCAGTTTAGCATAAGTATGCCGTTAGTTCTATTTAACCCATAGATAGGGTCCTATCAGGTGCTACCAAACCGGGCCAGAGTGGACCTGGGAGCAATGGCAACGAAGGGGTGCTCCGTATTCCCCAAGGCCCCAGCATTACTAAGACCTCACCATCAGACTATTTAGTGTCATATTCAGGACACTCGTTGGGGGATTCTAACTGCAGTCAGTGTATTCTACAGCCCCAGCTGACTGGGCAATCACTCATTTGTGTATACACAGTTAAATCATCAAATTCAAACAATTCAATTTAGCATAAGTCATTTGTTTGCATTCGGTTTAAATGTCAAACAATTCCATTTGACTCATAGATAGGACCCTATCAGGTGCAACCACTCGGTGCCAGAGTGGACCAGGAAGTGATAACAATGAAGGAGAAATCTGCATTCCCTAAAGCTCCAGCATTACTGGAACCTCACCATCAGATTGTTTAGTGTCATATCCAGGACACTCATGGGGGGAGGTCTTACCACTTTGCAAAGATCCTATAGCCCTAACTGACTCGGCTCACCCAGCTACAGTTATATCAATTCATGTAATGATTTTGCTTGGCTTTAGATCACTTATCACTTCAGTCATATTTCATTTTCTTTTTAAAAAAAATGTTAATCTAATTGCCTTATTATAAATTGAATTACCATAACCAGAAATTCCGGCAAACAATTGCGCAAAACATACAGAACCACTGAACAGCTGTTTCAACCTTATTAGGTCTCATCAGCAGTGTATACTGTAATCTCCCTTACTGGAGATTGAACCCGCAAACACAGAATGCAGAGCAAGAACTCTACCACTGAGCTACTGGTCTACATCATACACAAACAATGGCAGATCAACTAGTTATGGCAATTATGCGGCCAATCAACTTAATGTGTCTCGTAAGTTACATCCGTACTCTTTAGAGGACACAGTCACCTCTAGGGCTAGTTGATTTGGTCTGTTTGTTGGTTGTTGTTTTACAGTGTATCAACCTTTTTTGGAGGTGCCCGTGGTGAAATAGTTATCATCGTAGGAAATGGACATGGCGATACGAGTTCAAATTTTGGACCAGGCTGATTGCATTTCACATAGCACTAATACCCTTGGAAAAGGTATGAATCAAATTATTCTCCCTCCAGCTATGGGTAAATAGCAGGACAGACTAGGGTCTTCAGCCTTGGTGAGGCAACTAGTCTAGGAGAAGGAAAACTCTGAATTCAAACCTGTTAAACTCTGCTTAAAAATTGACCTTGTGTCATATCCTGCCCGAGCAGAGGGGTTGGTAAATAGGATCAACCCTTTTTGGGTTATTTAACGCCAGATTAAGTCATTTTTATAAAAGTTTCAAACTATTCAGTTTAGTATAAGTAGTTTTTTTGTTTACACATAGTTAAACATCAAAACAGCTTCACCTCAAACAATTCAGTTTCAGTTTAAATGTAAAAAACAATTCTATTTCAAACAATTCAGTTTAGCATAAGTACAGTTTTTGTTTACACAGTTAAATGTAAAAACAGTTAATTTCAAACAATTAAGCTTAGCGTAATTACATTTTAGATTGATTGTTTTGTTTTATGGCATATCAACCTTTTCAGGTTATTTAATGCCAATTTCTGTTGATTTGGTTGTCTAGCATTTGCATCATGTACATAAATGGAATGTTGAAAGTTTAAATTCTTTTAGATAGACCTACTGCTTTTGGAAATGCTACATAGGCATATTTAAATAGTTCTTTCATACTGTTTACAGTGTAGATATATTCTTTTTGGTGTAAGGTCAATGCAATCTATTAATAGGGGTTTTACTGACAATGAAGCATGACATCCCACACATCATGGTGGTTGTTCTTGTTTCAGTAGATATGAGTGGGTGATGTCTATGTGTCCAATACATAGATGGGATAGGATAATCTCTTCCCTGTGGAATTTTCTGTATCCTTCCTTCCATTCATCAATTTCGGTTTTTATAGACTGGAGTTTGTTGTGTAGGTGTGTTGTTCCATCTTAATTGCCATTTGTTTTGAGTAAAGTTTTTTCGTTTCTATTTTTAAGCCAGTATATGGAATTTTAATGTTTTTTTCTATGGGGATCTCCCAGGCTATCTTGGCTGCTGAATCATCTTGGTCATTCACTTTGATTCCAATGTGGCTTGGGATCCAGCATAGCTCAATCTCTTTGGTTTTTGATAAAAATTCTAGTCTGTTTAATATTTGCATGGTTAGGGGATTATTCTGGTTTTAGTGTTTTTAGGGATGTTAGGACTAATAAAGAGTCAGAAAAAATGATGAATTTGGTGGATTCTGTTTGAGTTATAATGTTGAGTGCTAAGTCTATGGCTTAAGCTTCAGTACTGTAGACAGAAGTGCTGTTAATAAGTAATTTTGTTATCTTGGTATTATGTTGGATGGCAGCGCATGATACTTTGTTTCCTTTTTTGGAAAATACGGATACGGTTGGAGTAGTTATTTTTAAGGCGAAGGAATTCTTCATGGAAGATAGTAGGGGGGGTTCTTTATGGTATTTAGTTAGATTTAGAAATATTTTTTTTATTGTTTTCATAACCAGGGTGGAGTTTTTGAGGTGGTGGATTTAAGTAATTGTGTTTATCTATTTGTATTTCAGTGAGAAGATTTTCTATTCAGAAACTAAAAAGTTTGATGGGGTTTGTTTTGTTTCAAAAAAAGTTTTATGTTGTGAGCGGTGGAGGACATTGTGGGCAGGGTTTAAAGGGCATGAGACCAGTTTGATATAGTATTGTAAAGCTAGTTTTTGTCTTCTGATTGATAATGGAGGTTCATTTGCCTCGGTGTACAAGATTTGTATAGGAGAGGTTTTGTAAGTTCCTAGTGCCAGTCTCAGTCCTCGAGGGTGTATAGTATTTAATAGTTTTAAGTATGATTTTCTGACTGATCCATAGATGAATGTTTGATAGTCAAGTTTGGATTGTATTAGTGTTTGGTAGAGTTTTAGTAGGATTTTTTTTATCTGCACCCCAGTCTGTGTGTGCTGTTACTCTAAGGAATTGGATTGTTTTATTACACTTTGATATTAAGTATTTGATTTGGGGTTTGAATGTTCATTTTTTTATCAAAAATAACAGGAATTTTTGTTCTTGAACAATGAGAATTTTGGTCGAATCTAGTTTAAGAAGAGAGTGATTATGCATTTTGCCGAGATTGCAGAAATGTATACATTGTGTTTTGCTTTTAGAGAATTTGAAACCCTTTTTAATGGTCCAGTCATCTATCTTATTTAGACATTGTTGGAGTAGACCTTCAATTGATTTGCAACAGATTAGGAAGTTATCTTCATATAATGAGCCTTTGACTCCCAAGTTTAAGCATTTCACAATTAACTAAGGTCACAGACAGGAAGCTACCTTGTGGCATTCTCATTTTTTGTTCTTGTAGTTCGAAGTCTAGGTTGGCAACTATAGTCAAGGGCGACCAGAAGGCTCCCTTTTCAATAGCTTCTACACCGAGGTGTAGGGGAGGACGTTACTCCTTTTCCGGAATTGCTCCACTTTACCCTCGATACTACCTTATATTGTTGAGCGTTAAGCAAGGAGGTATCAATTTTTAAAGTCTTTGGTATGACGCGACCTGGGATTGAATCCAGGTTTCATGGAAAGGAGTAGCGCCCTTCCCTACACCTCAGTGTAGAAGCTATTGAAAAGGGAGCCTTCTGGCCACCCTTGACTACAGTCGCTAACTTTACTTTACTAGTTCTGGGTGTTGCGCCAATCTGTACTTGGATCGTATTTTCAATCGTTTAAGAAGTTTTTCATAAAAATGGGGCAGTCTACTCTTCAATCCCATATTATGCCATATTTCCACATGGTGTCAGAGGCTTTTTCTATATGAAAAAATATGGCTGTCATGTGCTTTTTTTTTTTTTTTTTTGGCAAAAGCTTTTCTTATGAAAGTTTCCAAGCAGACAAGTTGATCAATTGTACTTCTTGTTTTCCTAAAGCCTGTCTGAAGGTTGGTGATTGATTTATTTTTCTCCAGAAACCATGATAGTCTGTTGCTAATCATTCATTCAAGTGTTTTGCAGATAAAGCTATTGATTGGTAATTTACTGAATTTGTAGTATCTTTTGCAGATTTTGGTATTGGTATTATAGTGGCTTGTTTTCAGGAATTGAGGATATTCCCACTGTGCCAAATGTTGTTGAAGATTTGGAATAGATATTGAAATGAAATTTTAGGTAGTTGTTTTAAGAATTCATATGGAATCTCATCTGGTTGAGGAGTTGTATTATGGGATTTTCTTAAAGAGGTTTTTAGTTCTGCCATGGTAAATGGTTGGTTGTATTATTTGAGTGAAAGTTTATTTTTCTTCTTTCTTTTAATTTGTTACTTTGAAATTTTTGATTGAGGTTTTTGGATGAAGAGTTTTGGGAAAAGGTTTCTGCTAGGAAGTTTACTTGTTGCTTTTGTTTGGTCTTTTATAAGGTGTTGCAGGGGGGTGCTGTTATTCTTACCCAATATTTTTTTTAATCATATTCTATACTGTTTTGGTCTTTGTGCTGGTGTTTATTTTTGATGTAAAGTTTTTCCAAGTTTCTCGTTTTGATTCTTTAATTGTTCTTCGCGCTCTGGCTCAGTAATTTTTTAAAAATTCAAGATTCTCTTTTGTTGGGATTGTTTTAAATTTTCTGAGTGCAGCATGGCATGCTCTTACTGCTTTTTTGCACTCATTATTGTACCAAGGTTTATTGAATTTAGATTGAGTAGATGATTTCAGTATACATTCCTCTGCAATTTCTTTTTTTCAAAATTTTCAAATTTTCAGGATCATTCCATCTGGGTATGACGTCAACCACTCACTCAATTCACTCTAGCCCCATTTCCTGTCTGGGACACCTCAACCAGAGACACTGAGTAGTTCAAAGCCTTACCAAATTAAATAATAAAAATATAATTAACAAAATTTGATCAATATAATTAATCATTACCTTAATTATATAACATATATACTTACCTGATTTTTTCTGTAGCTTTGCTGGGAAAGATTAAGAATTCGGTAACATAATCTACAGATGTAACGGTAGCTTGAATGGCGTTGATCAGCTAGTTCTTCCATTCGAAGAAATGGACCCTCTCCATGGTCTTTAAAAGGGGCTTGTAAAATCTTGAAGATCTGAAGAGAAAAACCAAAAACCATTAACTAAAATCAATTTCAAGATTAGTTTGGTTCAAACAAAATTTTAAAAATCAATTATTATTAATAATATTTTATAATCTTTCTCTTTTTACACTTTTTTCAAATAAAAAAAAAAAGTTGTTTTCCTAAGTTGTGTGACAATATATCTTTACTAGTCAGTATATTTTTACTTTATATAAATTCATTTCCAATAAAATATATTATACATAAGTAGTAAGTAAGTAAAGTTGGTGACCGTAGTCGAGGGTGACCCAAAGGCTCCCTTTTCGATAGCTACTACACCTAGTTGAGGGGAGGCGCTACTCCTTTCCCTGGATTGCTCCATTTTACCAAGGAGGCATCAAGTACTATTTTTTGAGTCTTTGGTCTCCCGGGGCCCAGTGGATAGAGTGTTTGCCAATTTTCCGGGAGACCTGGGTTCAATCCCAGTTTGCATCATACCAATGACTTTAAAAATGGTACTTGATTCTGCCTTGCTTAACACTCAGCAATATAAGGTATGTATCAAGGGTAAAGTGGAGCAATCCAGGGAAAGGAGTAGTACCCTCCCCTACACCTCAGTGTAATAGCTGTTGAAAAGGGAGCCTTCTGGTCACCCATGACTAAGGTTGCCAACCTTACTTACTTTTTGTCACCAGACATATTATACACGGTGTTTCAGAAAAAACTGATATAATTTCATAATCTAATAATTTAACCAATTCATATTCAAATGATCTTAAATTTTAACAGAAACAACTCAAAATTCTATGGGGGGGTGTCCTCGTGGTGTTATGGTTAAAGCGATGGACTGCGGAATCGTAGTAAGTGAGTTCATACTCCAGTCGCGCTATTACGTTCACTTTCGGACAAATACCCTTGGGAAAGGTATGAAACCCCTTATCCTCCCAGCTATGGGTTAAATAGTACCACTACTGTTTTTCTAGGAGAATGGCTTTGGCATTAAATAACCTACAAAGGGTTGATATGCCATTAAACAAAGGTGCCCGTGGTGTAATGGTTATCGTCATAGGAAATGAACACGGCGACACGAGTTCAAATCCTGGACGAGACTGATTGCATTTAACATAGCACTAATACCCTTGGGAAAGGTATGAATCCAATTATTCTCCCTCCAGCTATGGGTAAATAGTAGGACAGACTAGATTCTTCAGCCTTGGTGAGGCAACTAGTCTAGGAGAAGGAGAACTCTGAATTAAAACCTGTTAAACTCCACTTAAAAATTGACCTTGTGTCATATTCTGCCCGAGCGGAGGGGTTGGTAAATAGGATATGCCATTAAACAAAGAAACCAAAATCAAAATTCTATGTTTAATGTTCTTTTCAGGTATAGAAATTTCATTCATTGAAAAAGAAGAATCATTTAAACAATACACAGAGAAATTTCGAGATATTTCTACACATACTGTAAAAATTTGAGAACATTTGAATTAGAGCTGGTCAAATTATTAAACGTTATAAATCTTTTTGAAACACTCTGTACATCTTAAATGAAGTATCAAATTTTTTGAAACACCCAGTATATTTTAAATACATTGACTTTAGTAGTCAATATATTTTTTTCATTGAAGCCAGAAATCATGCACGCGGCAGCTCAAAGCGTGCACAAATATGTCTGGCATGTAAAATGAGATCAAGGAGAGAGAAACGGATGATTGGGAAGATCAAACTCACATCCTCCCAACTGTGAATTGTGTTTGGCGTCAGTGCGTATGTAAATTACCACATTGTACGATTGACCCAGATGTGGCATTTTGGCATGATTATATAAGTCCTACCTGAATGCACCAGAGGCAGAAAGCATTTTGAGTCTTGACGATGCACAACAAGAGATGAGCTTGGGTGTAGGACTGCTGGAGAAGATTGTTGAGGAAGAAAAAATATTTTCAGCATAGAAACTCGCCTGCCCACCTTTTACTAAAGAAATTGATTCCAAGTGTTCTTTTCTTTCTGTTGCTGAGGAAGCATACCATCCAGCCCCCTCTTCTTTCACTGGTCACAAACAAAGGAATCACACTTCAATTCTGTAATACACATGTAATGATTTTTCTTGGTCCTTATACCACTCATAGCTTTATTAATATTCTATCATTTGCTTCATGTTTTATTTCTATAAGACAATAAATATTTTATCCTGATATTTTCATACTGCGATATCATGAGGTTTCTTTTAGTGAGGACAGGAAATACAAGATGAAAATGGGTTAACATCTAATAAAACAAAATCATTGGCCTAATGAGTAGAGTGTTTGCTAATGGTGTTGGAGACCAGGGTTCAATCCAAGGTCGAATCATACCAAAGACTCAAAAAATGGTACTTGATGCCACCTTGCTTAACACTCAGCAATATAAGGTAAGGATCATGGGTAAAGTGGAGCAATCCAAGGAATGGAGATGCACCCTCCCCTACTTCTCAGTGTAATAGCTATTGAAACGGTAACCTTCGGGTCACGCTCGACTAAAGTCGCCAACTTTTATAATGGACACAACAAAAAGGGATTAATCAGAGAATATGTCAGAGATAGACAAGGGAGAAAAATTGCCTGAGATTTAATAGATCATACAAAGTTACTTCCCTTTGTTTATACCAGTTATGTTATGAACGCTTGCTCTAAAAGAGTTTAGATTTTTAATTCTATTAATTTTCGTTGATTTTTTGATCGACTGATTTTAATGACATGTCAACCTCTCTAGAATTATTTTATCCCTAGTGGTTAGCGAATCGCGTTCATTAAACGTTTATATTTTTGGTGCAATTTTTTAAGATTTTTTTTTTACGCACTGTTCTATCAGATACAGTTAATTTTTAAACATATCTATTTGACCCATACATGGGACCCTAACAGGTACTACCACTCCAGATCAGAGTGGACCTGGGAGTAATAGCAACGAAGGAGTACACTACACTCCTCAGATCTCCAGAACTGGTGCCTCACCATCAGATGCAGTTTAAAGTTGTACCCAGGACACTTTCCTTTGAAAAGGGTCTTAACCCTCAGCAAAGGATATACTCAGTGTATTCTAAGCCCCACCGATAGGGCTAAAAAATAAAATAATTTTTTTCAAATCGAAAAATTGCTTGAATAGATCAAAGTTGTCTCCCGTGAATTATACCTGCTACATATTCTGAAATTTTCCAAGTATTATTTAAAAGAGAAAATGTCATATATACTCGTGTAATAAACGATCACTAATATTTAGCAACAGAACGGTGTTTTTATTATATATTATGTATAATGAACGACCCCTAACTTTTGCCTAGGCTAGCTTATAAAAATATTTCTTCAACAAGCAATGACAAAGAGAAAATATCTTAACAATTATACTTAGAAAATTATAGCAATATAATCAAAATCAATGCTATACCATAAATAAATAATGTAGTCTAGACCTTGGTGTAGCCTTCCATGTTTATTTGGATATTTCAAACAAACTAAAAACCCACTACTGATACACAATATAATAATTACATATGTAATTGATTAAATATGCTTAGGAGACATTATTTACTTTTTATAAATAAAACCACTAGACGTCTTAAAAGTCCTAAACGTCTGTGCATATCGTAGAATGATATAAACAAACATTCACAATCCTAGACTAATATTTTAAAAACATAGGCCATCGTATTCATGACTTATTCATGTCTAATTTCACGTTACTCTGACCCAACCTGTTTCCACATAGCTAGGTAATGCCTAAAAACGGTTTTTAGTTAAGATAATAAAGTTTTTGCATAATTTTCTTTACTATTTATAATATTTGCACATATTACATGCCTGTGGTGTAATGGCGATCATTGTAGGAAATGAACACAGAGACACAAGTTCAAATCCTGGACAAGGCTAACTGGATTTCACATAGCACTAATACTCTTAGGAAAGGTATTAATCCAACTATTCTCAATCTAGCTATGCATAAATATTAGAGCAGACCGAGTTCTTTAGCCTTCTTTAGGCAACCAGCCAAGGAGAAGGAAAACTGAATTCAAACCTGTTTAACTCCGCTTATAAAAAATTGACCTTGTGCCACATCCTACCTGTGTGGAGAGGTTGGTAAATACATACATATTATATGCACACGTTATGAATCATCATGATGTTCCACTGCCAGCACGGATCTCCCTGACCCTCTCCCGCCACCCGTCTCTATTGTCCATCGCTCCCGGTAGGTATTCAAGGCTACATTCTGTATCAGTATAGAGCTGTTGTGTATAGGTTCTAGCTGGTCGTCCTGCCTTTGCTCGTCCATGTGAAGGGGTCGATAGAATTATGTCACTTATCAGTTCATCCTCACTTCTCCAGTAGTGTCCCGCATGTCTGGTTCATCTAACTTGGATAGTTTTCGTGATGGGTGATAGGTAGCCATACAGCTGCTGCTTTGTGGAGTGCTGCCTCCAGGACTTGTTCAATATTGGTCGCAGCATTCTTGTATAATTGCCATCAATCTTTTTCTCCAGACATTTAGTTAGCGTCCATGTAGTGTGTCCATATAACAGTTTTGACACGACTGCTGCTTGGAAAAAACTGCATTTTATTTTATCGGTCAGGTCTGACTTCCATATGATCGATAGCCTATCAATGGCTGTCCATGCCTTTGCTAGTTGCGTGTTGATGTCTGTCTTGGTTGATGGGACACTGCTTACAAGGTAGGTGAACTTGTTCACTAGTTTCAAAGAACTACCATTTAGTGAGGAGATGTCCCCTCTTTGATTAAAGTACATATATTCCGTAAACAATATTAAGTAGAAACTTAATTATCTTAACTTTAGTCTTTGCTTAGGAACAGGCTATGCAAGGACACTTAGGATCAAAGTTAGAGCAAGGTTAGGCTTAGAAACAAGGTAAGCTTTGATGTTTCAAAAACATATCTCATGTAATGACTGATCCCCTTTTTTTTTGAGGTGAAAAATTAGTTTAAAAAAATCATTCATTACAGGAGTATAATACAGTAAATTTGATTTTCAATTTCAAGCGATTTTATGGAACATCATACATACTGAAAGATACTTTACATACTGTTTTATGCACCAAAAAAACAATGAATCTTCAGTAAAATGATCTCAATGGTTTAATAAAAAATATCAATGTTTATGTTCAGAAAGAATAATTTGTCTCAATCAGATGTGAAAAGCCAGACATTTTGTTTAGACATTAAATCTTTCAACTCAATTTGAATTTGTCCATTTTTTTCCTTCACATTTTTTTTTCCATTCTTTATCTAGTAACAAACAAAAAACAATAATTTTAATTTACAAACTTGTTTTAGGATATTCTGTTCTCTGAGAAGTTTCTGTCGTTCTCTGTCGGGTTTAGAAACCTCTAGTTCCAGAGGATCACTTCCAGTGTTTTCCAAGTTTGCCAAAAAGTACAGAAGGTCAGATAATAGCTGAGTGACAAACCTAAAAAAAAAAAAAAAAAATAAAAATCAAATGAATACACATTATATATAGTATTGGATTAAAAAACGAAAATAAAAAACATACCGTGAAAAACTGAACCATTTTTTATTATTGTCACAAATCTTAATTAAATTTCAATTGTTTGAAAACACATAGAAAGTGAGTATTTTCCTTGATTCTTATTATCAAAAGTTCTTATAGTTGTAGTGAGAAGTCATAATTTTCTAAAAGTCTCACAAATACAAAAAAAAAAAAAAAAAAAAAGGAAATTTCTTAAAATGTTCTTTGATTTGATATCAAATCAAAGAACATTTTAAGAAATTTCCTTTTTTTTTTTTGTGATTAGTCTTTTGCTAATAGCCTATAAGCAGTTGCCTGAATTTGAATAAGGTCTAAATGTAACATCCTATGATTGTGGACAGTCACTTCACAATATTGCAAAGAAATCGAATCAACATCATTCATCAACTGAGGTTTTCCTCAAAAATATAAGAAAACTGGAAATTATCAGCAAAAAAGGTTGCGGCTGCAAGAGAAAAACCACTGGATCTGAAGATACAGAAATTGTTAAACCAGCAAAATGGTAGTTCACTGCAACATCATAACTCAAGGATAAGTTGAAATTAGATTTTTCAACATGTCTGGTGGTTGTTATTTTTGGTGACAAGGTCAAGACAGTACACTTCCAGCCACACAAGAAAATATACAATCTAGTTCAGGATTTATTAACTGGTAGAGCAAAAACATAAATGATACAATCTTACTATCTCAATATAAAGTGGTTTATTCTTTCAGGGGAAATTTTATAACTTTTTCTCTTAACACCCAAGTCATCTACAGTGAATGGATAAATAAAAGAAAAAGGTCAAAGGCAATGTGTAAAAGGTCAAAGATACCAGGTAAAAATTAAACAAGAATAGGTAATATGAATTATACAATATATAATGGAATCTGTAATAGTTGATATGCATTTGTCAGAAAGTAATATGCAAGATTTTAGTTTGGATTGGTTTAATGGCATATCAACCATTATAGATTATTTAATGCCAAATCTATTTTATACATATAATCAGTTCTATTTCAAACAATTCGGTTTAGGATAAGTACACAGTTTACTTCTGTTTGACCCTAATCAGGTGCTACCACTTCAGGCCAGAGTGGACTTGGGAGTGATGGCAATAAAGGGGTACTCTACATTCCCCAAAGCTCCAACATGACCAGAGCCTCACCATCAGATAGTCTAGTATCATATCCAGGACACTCGTTGAGGGAGACTTACCCCTTTGCAGAGGTGCAGTCGGCGTATTCTACAGCCCCAGGCAACTATGCCAGTAATATGCAAGAGGTAAAATCCAAGTGTTCTAAGGTAAAAGATGAATAATACGTTACAAGTAAAATCTGGCCAATGTAAATTCAACAAAAAACCCAAGGTAAATCAAACCTTTAGTATCTAGCCTTTCAGACTGAGCCTTGCCTTACAAATCAAACCAGTCAAATTTAAAATCTCAAAACTTGGAAGTTTTAATCAATCATAATAAACTAAGATAATAGGAGGTGCCCGTGGTGTAATGGCTATCGTCACAGGATATGGACACGGTGATACGAGTTCAATTCCTGGACAAGACTGATTGCATTTCACATAGCACTAATACCCTTGGGAAAGGTATGAATCCAATTATTCTCCCTCCAGCTATGGGTAAATAGTAGGGCAGACTAGGTTCTTCAGCCTTGGTGAGGCAACTAGTCTAGGAGAAGGAAAACTCTGAATTCAAAATTGCTAAACTCCGCTTTAAAAATTGACCTTGTGTCATATCCTGCCCGAGCAGAGGGGTTGGGTAAATAGGATAATAAACTAAGATTACATTAGTTGTCCAAATTTTTGAGATGAAGCTTGATGGTTTTTATCATTAAGGGTTTTTGGACTATTGTCTTCATGTTAATGGTTAAAAAAAAAAAAAATCCTAATATGAGCATAGGAGAAAATCATACATAATAGTAGTAATCCTTGTCAAGTAAGAACATTAAGTTTATAAATCCCAAAAATTCACTCTAAGCAGGATACATAGCGTAACAGTTATAGGCGTTGATAAGGAGACAATTATCTAGTGGTTGCAGGTTCAATCCTGACTACAGGCGAGTAACAATACAGAAATACTTAACACTTGTACCAAGTTATGGATTCAATAAAGGACGTAGTTTGAAGTTTCAGAGTTCGACAAACACCTGAAGAAGGCCGGAGGACATATCAGCCAAAACGTTGTGGAAATAACAATAAAGATAAAGACAATAGTCTGAAAACCCTTAATGATAAAAATAACATTACATTATGTGAATTTGATGACAAAAACAATTATTTTTTAGTGGAAGGTAACCTGCATGCAATGACGCTTTCTAAAATAAAATAACTCTGAAGAGTAACAGGAAATACGACATGGATTCCTTTGACTCTTTGGCCATCACTATTGGTAAGTCTTCTAGACGGCAGCCAGTGTCTGCACAGAACTGATGATTGTAAGTTACTGCTGGTTTCCTAACACTGGTGTGTCCATGTGTAGGAGTCCAGAGAACTTCACTTATAAGTTGTCTTTACTTCTTGTGAGATGAGAGGTAAGTGGCCATATAGCTGCTGCTTTGTGGGGTGCTGCTTCTAGGATTTGCTGAAAACAGCCTACAGCATTCTTATGTAGTTCCCATCTAGTTTTTTCTTCAAGTGCTTCGTTAAGGTTCAGGTGATGCAGCTATATAGTAGTCCCGTCATAGCTACAGATTGGAAGAATTCCCATTTTATCAGATATCAGATTTCTATATGGTTTATAACCTGATGATAGCAGTACATGTTTTACCTATGCATGTGTTGAGATTACTTTCAATCGATGAGATATTGCTACCAAAGTATATTGTTTGGCTAGGTCACTTGGTTTAATGGCACATCAACCATTGATGGTTATTTAATACAAAATTCTATTTATATACATATGATTTGTAAGTGAATAGTTAGTAGGTAACTTTATTCTTAAATGAGTGAAAGCTCATTTATTTGCACACAGTTAAATGATTTCAAGTAGTGCAAATAATTCTAATAAATATCAATCATTTGTTTCTATAGTTTAAATGTTTTTAAGTATTACTATCTCAGTGCAACTGACTCTCAGCTACTGCCTTCTAGAAGAATATGGTTGGGATAATCAAATGAGTGCTAGGGCTTGACATGACCAGCCAACTGACCAGATTAGGCCTCTCTTACCACCTATCTAGTCCAGTTAGGGCCAAACTGGAACATTGCAGGTCATTTAAACACTGCCAGGTCACAGACTGCTCAATCACTAGGATCATATCCTCAAGTATTACAAGTTGTTGCCCACAGCCAATGGGTACACTTATTGGGGTAGGTCTTACCCTTCTGCAAAAATGCAATCAGCATATCCTACAGCACCAGCTAACAGGGCAGACCAAGATATAAGAATGGGTCTACTAATTTAAAAGGCTTGTCATCTAACAAGAAGATGGCAGCATCTTGATTAAAACACATTAACTCCATTTTGTCAGTGTTCATGCAGATGTAACTCGATAGCTCTCAAATAGACGTTTGTAATAGTACTACACTAAATAGGTGCTTGTGCCACCACAGTTCTTGGCGGACCCTTGTAGCACTATGTCTTAAGTGTCAGTTGGATCCTCACTGTAACCGTGTTGTGCCCGTGGTGTAATGGTTATCATCGTAGGAAATGGACATGGCGACACGAGTTCAAATCCTGGACGAGGCTGATTGCATTTCACATTGCACTAATACCCTAGGGAAAGGTATGAATCCAATTATTCTCCCTCCAGCTATGGGTAAATAGTAGGGCAGACCGAGTTCTTCAGCCTTGATGAGGCAACTAGTCTAGGAGAAGGAAAACTCTGAATTCAAACCTGTTAAACTCCGCTTAAAAATTGACCTTGTGTCATATCCTGCCCGAGCGGAGGGGTTGGTAAATATGGTAACCTTGCAGTGAGAAAAAGTGATGAACTCACAAAACACTGTCTTAGTTTGCTAATACAAAAGTTTATTTGCTATTACACCTCTAAATAATTGTCAAGAAGAGAGAAACAGAGTATGAACTGAGTCGACTGCTTTAGCTAGACAGAGAGAAATAAAACATCGTGAGGAGAAGAAATCAGACACAGACTTTGATATTATCTTTCTTGTTTTCTGTTGTAGTTCTTGCATGTGATTGCTTGTTCGTTCCATCTTCAGAGCGTTGCAGCAAGTGTGAGACCCTTTCACGAAGCTCACCCCAAAATGAGGGGGGGGGAAATAATTTTCAGCTGTTTTCACATAGTCACTTCTGGTGTTCAAACTGATTCCTTTCCTGTTTTCTATCCCACACTTACTCCCATGGCTCTTCTGCTTGTGTTTCTTCCAGCCAATTAGAATCCATTGCTAATTTGCTGCTGATACATTTCTATTTTTAACCCAAGCATCCACTGCTATCCAAACCTAGACTTGGAGAAACCCCTTTCCATTCACATTCCCATTTGTTTCTTCCTTATCGACTTTCTTTCTCTATCACTTTGCTTGCCTCGATTCTCTTTCTCATATATATTCCTTTTTTCCACCATCCCATGATTGACCAGTAAATCTTGCTAGGAAACAACTCACTATAAAAACAATCATTATCTTACATAGAGACCAAATCCTTTTGCCGCCTGTCCCAGGCTATACAGCAGTGATTTGGCTTGAGTAGGTGTATTTATACAAAGTGCTAGATCAACAGCATAGTCTGCATCAATAATAGTTTCTGTAGGATATTTTTCAATAAAAAATAATGTTATGAGAAAAAAATAATCAGGAAAACTTTAATATAGGTAAATATATAATAATTCTTTACTTGTGAGAATAGTTAAATTTTTCATAAGATAAATTTTAAGCGAGAAGTAAATTCAAATTAAGATAAACATTCAATATTTTCAGTAGAAAAAAAAAAGAAGTGTTACCTCCTCTGGTTTTGTGTTATAGACCCACATTCAAGTTTGTTCGCAATGTTGGCTAACATTTTGCCAGCATCATTGGCAAAATCTAAATCTCTTACTTCTTGCGGGGAAACAGGCACAATTGCAAATGCTTCTTTGTCTTCCTTTATTGAGGCACAGCCAACCTAAAAAGAAAATCCTCAAATAGTCATATTAGCTGTTTACAAAATATCATAAAACTGATTAATGTTGAAAAATAATTGATTGATTTTAATGGCATCTCAACCCATTTAAGTTAGGGAGTTGCATTAATTGTACACTCAAGATTTACATTTTCTATCAAGTTGTTTTGTATTAGACATGAATAATTACCGAACAGATCTATTTGACCAATAAATGGGTCCCTAACAGGTAGTACCACTCAGGGTAAGAGTGAACCTGGGAGTAATGACCATGAAAGGGTAGTCAGCACTCCCCAAATCTCCAGAACTGGACACTCACCAAACAGATGTAGTTTTAGTCTGGTTGTGTTTTATGGCATATCAACCCTTGTGGGTTATCTAATGCTAAATCATATATATATATATATATATATATATATATATATATATATAAAATTAACTTAAATTGCGAGGTTGGCCTTTTCTTTCTTTTTGATCTATAATATTTTTTCTTTTTCCCCCGGTCGGTGATTCGAGATACTCTTATCTCTTGTTCCTAGCGGGTTTTTTTTTCTTTTTTCTGGTACCGTGAATGCTGGTAGATATTAGATTAGTATATATATATGATTTTTAAGCAAATAGTTTGTAGGTAACATTATTCTTTAAATGAGCCAGTGCTCATTTGTTTGCATACAGTTAAACGGTTTTGAATATTGTTAATTGATTTTATTTAGTATTGATAATAACCCCTAATAAAAAATTGAACTCCGAGTCAGAGTGAACCAGAAAGTAATGGCAATGAAGAGGTACTCCACATTTCCCAAAGCTCCAGGACTGAAGCCCCATCATCAGATGGTTTAGTGTCATAATTAGGACACTCATTGTGGGAGGAGATTTTAACCTTCTACAGAGATGCAAACAGCATATTCTACAGATCTAGCTGACAAGACTATAATATCTGAGTAAAATAAATGGTGTCTAGATACAGATACAAATAGCTATAATTACCTTGTTCATGATTGGTTTATCTTCATCTTTATCAACGGGTATGGATGTACTGTGTACCCAAGTGTTCGTGCAGACATGGCGAAGACGAACAAAAGAAGATCTGAAAAATAGGAAAAAAAAATAAATAGACAAATAAATGAATAATTTTGTAAAATTTTTTTATGTCAACTGTCGGTCTCATCTCACTGGTCCCATGATCTGATTTAGTTGTTGGGGTGCAACTTATGTAGCGTGTCTTGGGCAGGAATAGCTTGGCAGAGCCTATCCCTTTCCAAGTTAACAACTGGTTTGAATTCAGAGTTTTCCTTCACCTAAAATGGTTGCCATTCTAAGGTTTAAAAAGCTCAGTCTGCCCTACTATTTACCCATAGCTGGAAGGAGAATAGTTAAATTTATACCTTTCTCAAGGTTATTAGTTTGATGTAAAATGTAAATAGGATTTGAACTTGGGTAGCCAAATCCACTTCCTACTACAATAAATAATAAACATTACCAACAATCAACACCACAGATCAAATGTTTACAAATATTCAGAGTTTATAGAAAACAATATCAATAAAATATCTATCACCCTCTTCATCCAAATGGTAAATTGAATTTTATGACAGTATTTCATTACTTCCTTTATCAAAATTCAACAGCTGTTTTACTTAGAATATAATCCTTGATATTTCAAGCCTAGATTAGGTTAGATTATTTGGTTTCACCGGGCCATTGGCCTAAAGAGTAGAGTGTTTACCAATGGTCCAGGAGACCAAGGTACAATCCCAGGTTAAGTCATACCAAAGACTTAAAAAAAAATGGTACTTGATGCTGCCTTGCTTAACACTCAGCATTATAAGGTAAGGATCAAGGGTAAAGGGGAGCAGTCCAAGGAATGGAGTAGCGCCCTCCCCTACACCTCGGTGTAGTAGCTACTGAAAAGGGAGCCTTCAGGTCACCCTCAACTAAGGGTGCCAACTTTACTTTACTTATTTGGTTTAATAGCATATCTACCCTTGGTTATTTAATACCAAATCCTGTTTATATATGCATAACATATAGTTGGTTGGTTGTTTTATGGCATATCAATCCTTGAGGGTTATTTAATGCCAAATCTTGTTTATACATATATTATATATAATTTGTATGCCAATTGTTTGTAGAAAATATTTTTAAACGAGCCAGAGCTCATTTGCTTGAATGCAGTTAAATGGTTTCAAGTATTGTAATATAAGTGCAGAGGGATTTTGTTTCGTATATCTTGCCTTTCGGTTTAGTTTGGATGGGAACCTTTCGGCTTAGCACATGGGTTAGTTAGGTGCAACATTAACGCAGGTGTTCATGCACGTGTGAAGAGGATGTATCATTCAGAGATGTCAAAATAAAAATCCCAGATAGGAATTGAGACCAGGGGATGTGAGTGACATCACGCACCAGAAGCGTGGGCTGAGGATTTTGGGATTTGAGAAAAAGCAGTGAGTTGAGTTCCTGCCTCCGAGCGAGAGAGTCGAGATTCAGGCCTGGGTGAGGCCAAACGACTGTGCGCTACGGGCGCCGCACGTTGGTTGGTTTGAAAGCTGACGATGTAAAAGCAGTCAGAATAGAAAGATTGTGTCTCTCTCTCCTCATGTCGAATTACCTTTAACTCAAAGGTAATAAAATGTTTTGTACCTGAACTAAGAAGTCGTAGTGTTTCGCATGTATTTCGGATTCCCTATGTCTATTTCATATATCTGGCTATGTAACAGTATTAGTATTACTATCTATCACTAATAGTTCCCTTTGGACATAGTTAAATGCTGTCAAATACTAATAATTTAACTTAATCATTTGTTTGCACACAGCTATTTATTTCCCATTTCACAAACTATCCAAGTAAGACAAAAAATACAGGCTGATTGTTACTTGAGAAGTAAGGATGAGCTCAAAAGCAACAAGGAGTTACATATATCAGCACAATGAAGACACTGGATGCAGTCTAGAGGACTTGCCAGGAGCAATGGGCAATAGGAACGGATGGCGAGAGAGTCAAGGAACTTTGTGCTGTCAGTACAACTTGATGATGATTTAGTTAATAAAACTTGATCATTCGACTGAGTAACTTCAATCATCCAAATATTTGCAATGGTATAAGATTTGAAATAAAGTTTTATTTGTAAAATGTGCCTAATTAGTACATTACTGCATGATATCATTTTGATATAACACCTGCTGACATTAGTAATTTTATGTAGTCGGACAATAGTAGAATACACAGACTGCTTCTCTGCAGAGGTGTAAGACCAACCCCCAACAAGTGTCCTGGATAGGACACTAAACAATCTGATGGTGAGGTTCCAGTGATGCTGAAGCTTTGGGAAATGCAGAGCACCCATTCATTGCTATTGATCCCAGGTCCACTCAGGCCTGGAATGGTAGCACCTGATAGGGCTCTATCTATGGGTTAAATAGAACTAATCTGCAAACTTATGCTTAACTGAATTGTTTGAATTAGAACTGTTTGACTAAACTGAATAGATTGAAATAGAAATGTTTTTGACAATTAAACTGTGTACTTACATTTAAAGTGCGCGCTTATGCTAGACTGAATTGTTTGAAATGGAACTGTTTTTGACATTGAAACTCTACTTACACTAAACTGAATTATTTAATATAGAACTGTTTTTGATATTCAATTATGTGTTAACAAAATCTGTACTTATACTAAACTGAATTAGTTAAATTAGAACTGTTTGAATAAACTGAATAACTTGAAATCAAAATGTTTTTGACATATAAACTGTGTACTCATACTAAACTGAATTTTTTGAAATAGAAATATTTATATACAAATGGATTTGGCGTTAAATAACCTGAAAGGTTGATATGCTATAAAACTCAACCAACCATTAGTAATTCTGGTTACCTCTGCATGTATATAATAAATAAGGTCATCTTTTCTTTGTTGCTTATGTGTTGCCATCTCCTCATTGAGGTCCCTAAAATTAGTAGTCTAGTTCATATAGTTCAGTAGTAATATCTCAACATACACATAGGTAAAGCATGGACTGCTATTGACAGATCATATTGAAATTTAATCCCTCTTATAGAATAAAATGGGAATTCCTTCAAGCTGTAGCCATGTCAGTACTATTATGTAGTTACACCCCTGGGACTTTATTGAAACACTTAAAGAAAAAGCTAGATGAGAATTACACAAGGATGTTGTATGCTGTTCACAACAAATCTTGGATGTGGTCCTATACTAGTCACAGAACCCAATGTGGTGTGACTACTAGTTACAGTACTTATTGTGGCGGTTGTGTTTGTGACTACCACATTAGCTTCCAACTGTTTGCTTTGTCAAATCCTTCCGTGCCCACACTGTGTTTGAAAGATCTACAAAGGGGTGTTGACACAATTCAGCTAAATCTTCTTCTGACAGTCAGGTAATATGAATGGCCAGATGGTCTAGCAACTCAAAGAATAGAGAAAACCTGTTGTTAACAAACAACAAAAAATCGTTTTTATTGAATCACGTTTGTGAGACAATAAATAACAAGCAACACTCAATAAAACAGCAGCTGTACGGCCACTTACCTCCCATCTCATAAACAATTGAAACAATACATGTTGAAGAAGCAAGAACCAACTCATAAGCATAATTTTCCTCTTAACTTTAATACGTGAACACTTACATCCATCAGCTCTGTGCAGACACTGGGTGCCATCTAGAGTGATATTTACCTCTGCCTCCCACCAGACAAGGCTTGACACAAGGTCAATGACTCGAAGGCCGATGAAAGTGGAGATTAAGGGGAGGGGTAGGTCGGGTACAAGCCAAGGCTTGAACCCAGCTCGTCTGTGTAGCTCATCGACCCACTTAGTGCAATGTGAGTCTAATGAGCCAAGCTGGTCTTGGACCCAAATTTAGGTCCAGGCACGTATGCCTGCTTATAGCGAAAACTAGACAGCAAGGTCTAGTGCTATACATGGGGGCCAAAGAAGTCAATAATGCAGCTCACCCACCCAAAGGTGGCCCAGCCAAAACCGAGAGCCTTAAGGCCTCAAGTCTGCCATTGGTTCCTTTTTGGAGCCTTGCTCTGAACCAAAGTCCAGAAAGCTCCCGAGAGCTTCGTAAAACAAACTCTGGGTGCCATCTAGAGGAGGATTTGCCAAGAGTGATGACCAATAGACATTGATGGCCAAAGAAAGTCAAGGGAATCCATATTGTCGGTATGCCTTGATGATGTTTAATGAGTTAAAATTTGCAACAAAATAAAATCTGGAAATTAGGTACTAACCTTGGTACTAATGAATCACTACGAATTGTAGTCGTTGGATCGAGTTCAAATAAGGAAGCAATGTCATTTCCATGAGGCACAGATACTAAACAATAAACAGGAGTCGTTGAAGATCCTCGTAGTTTGTTTCTCATTGGATCTTGAGTCGAGTCATTGTCTATCTGCAAATAAGTAAACGTGACATCAAGATGAAATCATTGTCAATGAAAAAAAAAAGCAACAAAAAAATACCTGGCAATAGTGAAACAAATTCAACAAGGAGGATTTCCCATGGTGTAGCGGCTAACATACTGGATTGCAACATTGTAGCGAGTTCCAACTGCAGTTATATTATGTTCATTTTCGCATCCTTATCACCTCAGCTATGGGTTAACTAGTACCATTACTGTCCTGTTTAAAACACAATTGTTTTATCTAGTTTCTTTTTTTTAATCTAATGAACAGAATATTCTTTTCCTTCTCTATTAAAATGTTACTTATTTTTTCAAATTTATTTTGTATCCTTTTTTACTGCTTTTTTTTTCTTCTGTTTATTGGAGTAATACTTCATGTAACCATGACACTGGAATTTCTCATTACTCTGTAGTCAGATGAGGTTGCATAACCCCTCTCTCTCTCTACATATATATATAAAAGTAAGTAAAGTTGGCGACCATAGTTGAGGGTGACCAAAAGACTCCATTTTACCCTTGATATCACTGAGTGTTAAACAAGAAGGTATCAAGTACCATTTTTAATGTCTTTGGTATATTGTAAACCCCACTGACAGAGTAGTAATCAGTTTGGTGAAGGAATATTGACTCTTCAGCAAAAAAAAAATCTTTTTCTGCACTGAAAAATTTTACAAAATGTAAATGTACAATGGTAAATTTTCCATAGAATTTAACGCAAATGAACATATTTACTTGTCATGTGTGTGTGTGTGTGTGTGTGTGTGTGTGTGTGAGAGTGTGTGTGTGTGTGTGTGAGAGTGTGTGTGTGTGTTAGTTTTATGAGCTTGTTCTATTTGACCCATGGATATGACCCTTTTAGATGTTACAACCCCGGGTCAGAGTGGACATGGGAACAATGGCAATGAAGAGGTACTCTGCATTCCCCAAAGCTCCAGCATTACTGGACCCTCACCATCAGATTGTTTAGTGTCATATCTAGGACAATCTTTAGAGGAGTCTTAACCCTCTGCAGAGATGCAGTCAGTGTATTCTACAGCGCCAGTCGACTGGGCCACCAAGAGGTGGAGTCTTAAAAAAAAAAAAATGAACAAGAAGATAAAGAAGAAAAAAATCCATAAATGTCAGTTTAAATTTAATACAGAGCTTATTTATACCACATGACCAGAAAGATATCAAATAACTTTAACAACAAAGCATTAACTTGCAATTTGACATTTTAGAAATGAAACAATTCTGAAAAGTCTGATGAATGTTGAGTAATAGATCAACAAATTTATATCTAATTCTTTGAAGTCTTTTTACATTGAACATTTATTTTCAATAATTCTTAATGTAAAACAAACAATGACCATTCCCTTATATGGAGGGGGGTGTTCTTGTGGTGTAATGGTTTAAGCAATGACTGCGGAATCGTAGTATGCGAGTTCATACTCCAGTCGCGCTATTACGTTCACTTTCGGACAAATACCCTTGGGAAAGGTATGAACCCCCTTATCCTCCCAGCTATGGGTTAAATAGTACCACAACTGTTCTTCTAGGAGAATGGCTTTGGCATTAAATAACCTAAAAAGAGTTGATATGCCATTAAACAAAGAAACCAAACCAAACCTTATATGGAGGCCGCCTATGGTATCATAGTTATCATTATAGGAAATGGATATGGTGACCAGAGTTCAAATCTGAATGAGGCTGCTGAACATTTCACACAGCACTTATGTCCTTGAGAAAGAATCCAACTATTCTCCCTCCAGCCAGACTGGGCTTTTTAACCTCACTATGGCAACCAGTCTAGAAGGAAAACTCTGAATTCAAACCTGTTACATGAAACTGGTTGGGAACTGTCTCTGGACACCAAACTCTACATATGTGGAGCCAGCTTAACCTACATTGGGTGAATGCTGTCACACACACACACACACACACACACACACACAAAAAAAAAAAAACTTTTTATAATACACTTAATACATCTGTAAATAGCAAGAAAGAAAGAAAAAAAAAAAAAAAGGAAACTTACCTCAGCAGCCAAATATTGGTCTGTAGCCAAATGTTTGAATCTAAATAAACTATTCCAATGACCCGCACCACCTCGACAAGGATCATGTTGAACAATCTGTCAAAAAAATTTTTTAAACGAATAAGTTAAAAAAATATAAAAGAACATTTTTTTTTAATTTTTAAAATCTTTTTTGAATTTAAAAAAAATCCTAAAAAGTAGAAAATTAGATTAAATTTCTTTTTTTTGTTATTAAGTATTGAAGAAGATTTTATTTCTTGTTATAATTACATTGTATTTTTTCTACAAATGTTACAAATACTAGGTTGAGTCAAAAGTCTAGCAATATTTCCCTGAACAGGATGCAGCTATGTAAATAAGCAGAAGCAGTCACATGGTTGATCAAAAGTCGTGGGCGTTATGAAATGATATATGCAGATGCCCATGTGAAGGTCCAGAGTCAGTTTGAGTCAGTCTTGAGTCAAACCCAGCTTGCAGTTATAGAGAGTGCTATATTGACTCATAACTTCTTCTCTTGATCCTATCATGCTGTGCTATCTTCAAGACCCCACTTGGCACTTCTGTATCTCGGCCAAGGAAACTCAACTGGAAACTGCTATGGGCCACCGGCCCAGCAGGTGCTCTCCATAACTGCAAGCTGGGTCAGTGGCCCACAGCAGTCTCCAGTTAAGTATCCCTAGCCGAGATGCAGAAGAAGTGCTAAGTGGGGTCTTAAAAGATAACACAGCGTGTTTAGCATAAGCACACAGTTTAAATGTAAGTACAGTTTAATTGTGAAAAACATTTCTATTTCAAGCTATTCAGTTTAGTCAAGCAGTTCTAATTCAGCTAATTCAGTTTAGTCAAGCAGTTCTAATTCAGCTAATTCAGTTTAGTATAAGTACAGATTTTGTTTACACACAGTTAAATGTCAAAACAGTTCTGTAGTTAAACAATTTAGTTTACTGTAAATACAGTTTCATTGTCAAAAAACAGTTCCATTTCAAATAATTCAGTTTAGCATAATCATGCTGTTTAAATGTAAGTACAGTTTAATTGTCAATAACATTTCTATTTCAAGCTATTCAGTTTAGCATAAGTATGCCATTAGTTCTATTTAACCCATAGATAGGACCCTTATCAGGTGCTACCACTCTGGGCCAAAGTGGACCTGGGAGCGATGACAATGAAGGGCTACTCCACATCCCCCAAACCTCCAGCATTGCTGGAACCTCACCATCAGATTGTTTAGTGTCATATCTAGGACACTTGTTGGAGGCGGGGTCTTACCTCCCCCTGCAGAGGTGCAGTCTGTGTATTCTTGTTGTGGCAGCCTTACCCATCTCACCATAATAGACTCTTCTCACTGTTATTAGTACAAGAGATTTCGCTGCCAGAGGGCAGATCAATATCGGTGTTATCTGAACAGTACGAGACTTCTTACCTTTTCTATGTAACTCTATCTTTCTTGTGTAATATAATCTGTTATCTAATATCCCTGTTTGTGTTTTCATTAGTGACCCTTTCTGGGGCCACAACAATTCTACAGCCCAAGCCAACTGGGCAAAGTACCTTTTACAACTTGACCTGCTTCAGTCATGGGATGTACATAAACTAGCATGTATTGACATGATGGTTAGAGTGTTTATCAGTGGCTCGGGAGACCAGGTTTCAATCCCAGGTCGAGTCATACCAAAGACTCAAAAAAAAAAAAAAAAAAAGGGTACTTAATGCTACCTTGCGTAACACTCAGCATTATAAGGTAAGTATCAAGAGTAAAGTGGAGCAATTCAGGGAAAGGAGTAGCGCCCTCCCCTACACCTTGGTGTAGTAGCTATTGAAAAGGGAGCCTTCAGGTCACCTTCGACTACAGTCGCCAACTTTACTTACCTTCACTCTAGAAATTGAAATTCCTTAATTTAGCTTTTATCAAACAGGAAAAATTAAATCAATAAAAATAATAATAATTCAATTTTCAAATTTTCAAAAGTTTTGGTGAAGATGCTTTATTTACCTCCACTTCCCATAAAGCCTTAGAGCTTGTGGCTGCAGTGGCAGATGTCCGTCCTGTTGTTCTTAAAAATATGTGCTGTCTTTTCTTGTACTCATCCCCTGTGAGAAACTTTTCTTGTTCTGCGTGGAACAAACGCACTACATCACCCTGAAAGTTAACAAATTAGTTATTGATAAAGATTTATAAGTAAAACTTGGAACCATCAAACATGATAAATTTTTACCAAAAGAGAATGCCTACAAAAAAGAGTGGTGGGGGGATCAACAAGACAGGCACCTTGAGATACTACTCTGCTTTGGAGGTGCCCGTGGTGTAATGGTTATCGTCGTAGGAAATGGACACGGTGACTCGAGTTCAAATCCTGGACGAGACTGATTGCATTTCACATAGCACTAATACCCTTAGGAAAGGTATGAATCCAATTATTCTCCCTCCAGCTATGGGTAAATAGTAGGACAGACTGGGTTCTTCAGCCTTGGTGAGGCAACTAGTCTAGGAGAAGGAAAACTCTGAATTGAAACCTGTTAAACTCCACTTAAAAATTGACCTTGTGTCATATCCTGCTCGAGTGGAGGGGTTGGGTAAATAGGATACTACTCTGCTAAGTAAGACTGAGAGATATAGATAAAGGTAAGTTAGATTTAAGAGAGTTGATCTAGACCTCTAACCACTAAAAAGGGGGTGACCAATTCCTCAAATATTAAAAGATGCTGACTTTTGTGGAAAATAAAGTACTTTTTTTTTTATAATGAAAAAGAAAATTAACTCTGTACCTAGTCAGGCCCCATGTCAGTTTAAGGCTTACTTCCATATAATCCATGGAGATTTTGACAGCTTGAAAGTTGACTTCCAGCTGTCATTTGAGGAAGCCTCCTGAACCCAAACCTTGAGTCAGACTTAGAAACCAAGAAATTCTGCCTTACTTTGACAGAGAAAACTACAAGTCCAGTGTTGTGAAAGAATGCAGCATTGTGAAGGAATTTGCATGACTGTATTTTGTCACAAACTTATAAAAACTTTAGAGTTATTTCATATATTGACTGAAGTCAAGTTTTCTTTTTGAATATATATACTTTTTTAAGAATTATATGAACAATTGGGCAGCCACCAAGTGACAGCCATATGTCACCCAGCAATACAATAATAACTGACCTACCAATGATCAAAAACATGAGGGCAGAGGGGTGGATGGTCATGAAAGCAACAGAGTTCATTCAGACCACCTGAACACCTTCCAACATGGCAGTCTTGTCTCTGAGCGACTGAAATCGACAGACCTTACTCCAACAGCTAGAGTCTATTAAAAATTTGGGTGAGGCTAAGTGTCTTTTCATCTATCTATAATTGGTAAGCAAGATCATTTTTGTTATAGCAGGATATTTTTCCAATGTGGCACAGACCTGTATCTGATTTGTGCCATATTATTATTCGATTTATGATCAAGTTCCAAGTATTTTTATCAGCAGTATTTTTCAAAGAATGCAAAAATAATGATATTAAGTTTGGGTTCTTTGTTTAATGGCATATCAATTTTCATGGGTTATTTAATGCCAAATCCATTCTTGTAGAACAATAGCAAGAAGGATAAGGGAGTTCATATCTTTCCTAAGGGTATTAGCCTAAAAGTGAATGTAATAGCACAACTGGAGTTTGAACTCACTTACTACAATGTCCTAGAGTAGCACATTATCCATTACACCAGAGAGATTCTCCTAAGGATGATATTAAATACAGAAAGACTTCATGCATTTTCAGTTTTACACATCCTATATATATATATATATCATGATAATTAGAAATGGGGAAACACACCCCATACCGACAATTGATGGCTTGTGTACCAGTAACAGTTTGTGTGCCATCACTTTGAGTGGCACAGCATTCAATTATTCTATAATTACCTAATATCATAAGATGACTACAATAAAAGCAAAAAAAAACACACAAAACAGAATAATCTTGATTAATTTATCTTAATGGCATGTTAACCTGTCTAGGATTATTTTATGCTGAGAGGTTAAGGAATCACATTCATTATATGCTCATATTTACATTCTTGGTGCTGTTGTTTAAGAGGCTTTTTTCATTTTTTTTTTTAATGGAACATCGGCATAATGGTTAGAGTGTTTGCCAATTGGCCCGGAAGACCCGAGTTCAATCCAAGGTCGAGTCATACCAAAGACTCAAAAAATGGTACTTGATGCCTCCTTGCTTAACACTCAGCATTATAAGGTAAGGATCAAGGGTAAAGTGGAGCAATCCAAGGAAAAGAGTAGTGCCCTCCCATACACCTCAGTGTAGTAGCTATCGAAAAGTGAGCCTTTGGTTCACCAACTACAGTTGCCAACTTTACTTACTTATATGATATCAAGTATGCCTAATACAAATAATTTGTATACAGTTGTATGGTTTGGTTTTATGGCATATCATCCTTTGTAGGTTATTTAATGCCAAATACATATTTATACATATAAACATTTCTATTTAAAATATTTCAGTTTAGCATAAGTACACAGTTTAGTTCTATTTAACCCATAGATAGGACCTTATCAGATGCTACTACTCCAGATCAGAGTGGACCTGGGAGCAATGGTAATGAAGGAGTACTCTGCATTCCCGAAAGCTCCAGTATTACTGAAGCCTCACAATCAGATTGTTTAGTGTTATATCTAAGACACTCGTTGGGAGAGTCTTACTCCTCTGCAGAGATGCAGTCTGTGTATTCTACAGCCCCAACCAACTGGGCCAACAGTTGTATGGTTTCAAGTAACTAATAATAATAATAATTATCCTTACTGAACAATTATAGTTCCAAGTAAATAATAAATAATCTGAATACAAATGATTTACAGTTATGTGGCATCAAGTATCCTATCTAATACTTATAATTTTCAAACAGTTTTATTTGATCCATACTTGGAACCCTAACAGGTATTACCACTCCAGATCAGAGTGGATCTGGGATTAATTGCAATGAAGTGGTACTTCCTAATCCTTCAAGCTGGACCCTCACTATTAGATGCAGCTTAGTGTTAGATGCAGGACATCCCTTTCTTTTTCTAGGAGGTGGGAGATCTTATCCTTCTGCAGAAGATATAGGCAGCATATTCTGAGTCCCACCGACAGGGTGATATAAGTATAGTTTCATAATTGTAAAAATATCTACTTACGCCTTTGAGAACATCATCTTTATTCTCTTTGTAATCCATAAACAGGGTGATTTTCCAACATGTGGAACAGTTTACAGAATTGACCTACAGAAAATAAAAAGTCAAAATTTGAAGGAAAAAAAAAAAAAAAAAAAAAAAAAAAAAAAAAAAAGAAAATGGTTTCACTTTATTCAAATAAAACCCTAAACAAACTCCTTTTTTTTCCCCTCTGACAAAACAAAGAATCATTTTTTATTCTCAGTTACATTACTAAAAAGAAAAAGATGAAATAAAATAAAGCTGAAAACCAACATGCCTTGATGATGATACAATATCATTTATAGATATGAGTACAAAAAAGGCGTCAGATAATGAAAATTCTTTGAACTATATCATGAGTCATCCAGATTAATCATTCTGGTTGGTTTTTGTTTTTTTATCATTGTTTAAACCAAAGTATTGTTCTGCCTTTATAAAACATACAGCAAAATGGTGGGATAAATTTGTTATACAGACTGGCATTTTAGTCTTTGATGAGAATACCATTCTAGACAATTCATGGAATAATGGCAATGGCTAATCTCAAAATTTCACTCACATTTATTATCAGAGTCAGTTTCTTTCCTATAAAAAAAACATCATCAACGAGTGCTGACAGCATGAATTCCTTTGACCCTCTCATGCAATCATTTCCTATGGTAAAGTCCTCTAGATAACATCCAGTGTACGCACAGAGCTCTTTTTGCTGGTCACTCAACAGTGCTGTGTCCATATGTAAGAGTCCATGTTTATGAGTTGGTCCATGCTCTTCCAACAGTGAGCAGAATGTCTTGCTTATCTTACTTGGATTATTTGTGAGATAGGAGGTAAGTGGCAGAACGATTGCTGTTTTGTAGGGTGCTGCTTCCAAGACTCGTTCAAAACATCCTTATAAAGTTTCCATCTAACTTTTTCTCCAAGTGTGTCGTTAGAATCCAAGTAGTGCAACTATACAGTAGTATTAACATGTCTACAACTTGGAAGAATTCCCATTTTATTCGATATCATTATTATCCATAAAAAAAAAAAAGAAAACTGCAAAGATTTCAGTGAGAAAAGGAAACAAACATTAGACATAAGGAGCTGAAAAGTATCAATCCAGAACAAATCCAGTGAAAACATTCCTAATTCCAGGAAACAGAAAATTAACAAGAAATAGGAAACCAAATTAGAAAATCTCCAGCAGGAAGATGAAATTTTTATTATAAAACTTGAAAGAGAAAAAAGATAAATAACAAGTCTTCTGTATGTTCAACAAAGGATAGCCATTTTGATGGGCCAATAAAAAACACTACAAAGAGAACTAATGCACAAATGGCTGAATTTGATTCATAGTATCATAGGTAACAATAATCTATCATAGTATCATATTGGTCATCATCATGTCGTGCCACTAGCACAGATATCCCTGACCCTCTCTCGCCACTTCTCCCTATAGTTCATCGCCTCTGGCAGGTCTTCAGGGTTACATCCCATATCCTCACATAGCTGCTGAATGTATGTTCAAGCTTGTCGTCCTGCTTTTGCCCAGCCATATGTGGGGGTCCATAGGAGTACATCACTTATGAGCTCACCCACATCATATTGATAGGTAACAATAATTTATCATACCTATTGGTCGGTAACAATTAAATTAAAAGATAATTACTTGCCGTTTCATTTCAATAAAAAAAAAAAATTAGATCAAATTAAATATTTTTTAAATTATGTATCACTTTTCTAATAATGTAAATATTCATATATACCCCACATGTTTTTCACATTTTTAAGCCTAAAAGTTAGGGGTGCATATTAAACAGAAGTAAATATTAAATTCTTATCTAGTTACATACATCACCATATTTGGAACAGTATGACAGAATATAAGTAATACCTATAGTCCAAATTAACTACTGTATAATTAGCACTTCTGTTTTATGCTGCAACAGAGAAATAGCCATGGGAATGTGTGTTTATAATTTTCTTTCTCCTCATGTGAGCTTATTTTTGCCATAAGTTGGTAGCATTTTTATGTGAACATGTTCATGCATATTACATAAATGTTTTCTTTCAAAACTTAAGTAAATTGTATTAATTTTTATTTTTAGTGTATATGAACCAGATAAAAAAATTGAACAAATGTTAGAATTAGATGCTACAAATTCTAAAAACGTCAGTGCATATTATACACAAGATGTGTGGGTTTTTTTTTTGCGGGGGAGAGGGTCAGAATTTCATAGCCCAAATAATTACAATCGTTACTTACTTTGATCTATTCAAATGAAAATTAAAAGGTTAAAAACAAGGTTTCTAAAATGAAATGACATTTCTAATAAACGATTAAAATTTTACTTCAGACATTTTGAAAATCTATAATTGTATTCTAATTGTGTATGACAGATTAAATTTACTTATTTTTACTTAGAGTCACAAAACTTTTTAAAAAATTAAAAAACACTATTGAAATACCAGCTCATTGGCCTAGTGGGTAGAGTGTTTGCCAATGGTCCAGGAGACCTGGGTTCAATCCCAGGTCGCGTCATACCAAAGACTTTTAAAATGGTACTTGATACCTCCTTGCTTAACACTCAGCAATATAAGGTATGTATGGAGGGTAAAGTGGAGCAATCCATAGAAGGGAGTAGCACCCTCCCCTACACCTCAATGTAGTAGCTATTGAAAAGGGAGCCTTCTGGTCGCCCTTGACAACAGTTGCCAACTTTATTGAAACAATAAAAATTTATTGATTGATTGACTGATTTTAACAGCATATCAACTGCCTTGATATATTTTATACCTAGAAATTAGGGAATTGCATTCATTGTACATTCATATTTTTTATGTAGTTATTCCTTAAGGTTTTTTTTTAACATGGTCCTATCAAATGCAAGTAATTTTTAAACAGATCTATTTGATTCAGATCTAATATTAATAACTTTCAAACAATTTTATTTGACCCATAGTTATCACCCTCACAGAAACTACCACTCCAGGTCAGAGTGGACGCAGGAGTAATGGAAGTGAAGGAGTACTCTACACTCTCCAGAATTGGAGTCACACCATCAGATGCAGTTTAGTGTCATACTCAGGACAACCATTTTTAGCCATAGTAAAGATATATTTCAATATGCAGTCATTACATCATTGATATATGATCTAAATCAAAACATGAATATGGACTCAATCTTGATAAGAATATGAATGACTGTTTAGTCCTTTTATTCTGCTTTTTATAGACCAGTGCTAAAAAGAAAAGCCCAGAAGAACATACAGAGAGGTTGTTATCTGAGAACAGAAAACCACAACTGATAGAATCAATAAATGATCTTTGAATAAATAGTATGTGCACACAAAGATGTACAGACTGTTGAGAAGACTAGCAACAAACTGACTTACGTGTATCTCTCTCAGGTATTCATTCTGGATAAAGAGGGATTCATATATATATATATATATACACACACACACATTACATATCATGCAGATAAAATAAAATCTAAATGGGATGAAACCTAATGCTTTAGGAATAGTTTTAATTCAGATGTTTTCTCTAACTTTTTAAAAAGACATTCCAATTATCTTCAGAGTGTGTGTGTATGTGTGCGTATATATATATATATATATATATATATAGTAGAGGTTTTTAGTTCTTACTAGCTCGCTTGGTGAGTTAACTGAGGACCAAATGTTGCAGTATTATTAAATAGTGCTCAATATCAATGATAGACTTTTAGACATGCAAATATATATATATATATATATATATATATATATATATATATATTATAAAAGATATTATTCAATCCAGTAAATCCGAACTAGGGAATAATTCCAGTCAGGACCAATAAAATATTCAAAAATAGAATATTAAATTTAAATATTCCTGGTAAAGAGCTCGATGTCAATAAAATCCACAGAGCAAATAATTTTCTCTTAAATATATATTTGATATAAATCAATGCTTTTAACAGGATGGAAATAAATCTATTATCTTAATGTGACTGATTGTTGGTTTTATTGAAGAGAAAAAAAAAAAAAATATATATATATATACACATTACATTACATGGCAGTGTCTGTAACCCTGGGTGTCATTCTTTACACGATCATCAGACAGAATGAAGATTTTCAAAAAGACCAATTAATATGGTTAAATTTTAGTTTAAAAAGGGGAGAGGGAGTTGTTTGTGGGTATGAGTGCCTAAGTCTGGGTGCTTTTTAATGTTAGTATGTTTGTGTACGCACTGTGGCTTGCAGGGACATATATTTGTGCACATAGTGGCATGTATCTTTACATATAAACACTTATTTCTACTGTCTGTTGTTGGGAAGGGGTGAGGCAAAGGAAGAGAGAGTGAGATGGGAAGAATGGGTGAGGAAGGGGTGGAAAATGGATTGTTACACTCACAAAGATTTCTTTTTCTTTTAATCCTACCTAACTTTATGATAGCTAGAGGTTTATTTGATGTGAATATGAAATGTCTACCTTTTGTGGTGAATTTTGTTGAGTGACGATGATGATTAAAATTAAAATCATCATCATGATATGTATGTATATATATATATATATATAAAATGATAATGATTGTGTTGTCAAGAGTTATGTGGTATAGTATTTATGGGCAGGTAATAAAAGTTATATTAAGTTTTGAGTAGCTTTTGCAATAATAATGATACGAATAAATGTAACAAATATGATTATAATGATCTTTGACAATTCTGATGGGTGCTCATAATGCAATAATGTGGAAAAATAGTGCTTATAATTATTGACAATACTAAAAATATTATATTTCCTGGCAATACTTGTGGGTGATTATAATGTATTTTGGGGAGAATAGGACTTACGACTGGTGAAAATTATATATATATATATATATATATATATATATATATATATATATATATATATATATATATATATATATATACACACATTATTATTAATAATAATAATAGTTCATTATATTTATAAATTTCTGAAAATACATTCCAGTTGTTTATATATATATATATATATATATATATATATATATATATATATATATAGTATTATTGGTCCAGTTAAACCGGAGTTGGGAGTAATTCCATCAGGACAAGAACTTATTCATGAATGAATATTTAAATTTTCCTGGTAAAGAGCTCAATGTACCAATACAGAGCAATAAATTCTTTAAGAAAAAACAACGAAACCGGTCACATAGGATTATAAATTTATTTCGATCCTGTTACGCATTTTTGCAATTTCCAAAAACACGAAAAAAAAAATTAACAGGACTTCTTCAGATCTGTTTGATAAAAAAAACTAGAATAGACACATAAGAGTGGGAGGGGATAGAAGAGGGGTGAAGAGTTACCTCTTCATTAAGCCCACTTCCGTTTTAAATTTAAATTTCGGTTAGCAATGTAGTAAAGTCATTTTTAAAAAATTTCTTTAATAATTTTTTTAATTACATTTAGACCTCGTTTTTTCTTAAAGTGTGTATATATATATATATATATATATATATATATAGGCACATATTTTAAGACAAATTATGTGTGTGTGTGTGTATATATATATATATATATATATACACACACACACACACACACACACAGAGGGTGTTTAAAGAATTGATATCATTTGTAAAGTTTAATTTTTTTTCTTTTCAGGGATAGAAATGTAATTCACTGGAAAAGACACTTAAACAGAAATTTTAGTTGTTCTATACATGCTGCTAAAATCTGAGATCCTTTGAACAAGGATTGGTCAAGTTATTAGATTACAACATAATATCTTTTTTTAGAACATCCTGTACTTAAAATGAAAAATTGGTTCTATTTTTGAAGATTTTATCTTGTTTACAGTAGATATTCTAAACTTGAAAAAAAGGTGATATCACTAAAGAAACAAATCACTTTGAAATGTTACAGACTATTGATGGCCAGTTACAAATATTCTAGCAGAGCTTGAATGCATCTGAAAAAATATCTAAGCATATGACATTTTCAAAATTAGTGTTTTGTATAAAATGATTCAAAATATGAAAATTTACAGATTTAATGCAAGGTTTTTCAGATTTGTGGAAATAATGCAGCAACTTCTCAGATCTTCCTTATTGACTTTAGTCTCTTCTCTTTTCTGGTTATTGCAGGAAAACAGTTAACATTTTGATATATTTAACCAAATATAGCAAAATCATGCCTTGGATGATGGAGCAGATCTTTTGTATGAAGACATTTAACAAACCTAAATCTTTTAAGATTGTTTAAGAAAGATACAGAAGGAAGTTTAATTTCAAGACATTTCTAAACAGTTGATCAAGAACATTGAAGCTTATGGCACTTGTGAAGATCATAGGACAACAGGTTCCTCACCATCTGAACCTCCAATCACCCAGAAGTAATGTACATGCATTATCAACAACTAAGCATGCCACATTCAACAGTGCCTTCAACTGAACTGCGGACATTAGGCACATGTACGCTAGGGTTCCTCTTAACATTTTTGGTTCATGTTTAAGACTAAAGGCCCTAAAATGTTATCCTTTTATTTTTCAATGAATGTAATTTCCATTACTCCCATTATTTGTTGTCTTTGATTTGAGTCCATTTTGTTTCAAAAATTGTGAAACACTCTCTATTAGCAGCTACACAAAGCATCTCTAAATCAATAAAGAAAAATGTTTTATTCTGAAGTATCAAATTTGTAAATCAATGTAATGACAAAATACTGGCGCCATAATTATTCATATAAGATGCCCAATTTTCCCGCCCATTTTAATTTTCCTATTTCTGGAAATTTTCATATTTTGAATAATTTTATACAAAATACTGAAAATGGTGTGTTTTAAACATGATAACTAAATATCAACTTTGTTCCAGCCAAGTGTGTTGCCATATTTGGGGCAGTATGACCAAAAGTAAGTTATATCTATAGTCGTAACTAACTAAGGTATGACAAACACTTCTGTTTTATACCACTACAGATAAATAGCCACTGGAAAGCATGTTTCTTTATAACAAAGCTGGCTCATTGGTCTAGTGGGTACAGTGTTTGCCAGTGGTCTGGAAGACCGGGGTTCAATCCCAGGTCAAGTCATACCAAAGACTTAAAAAATGGTAGTTGATACCGCCTTGCTTAACACTCACCATTATAAGGTACGTATCAAGGCTAAAGTGGAGCAATCTAAGGAAAGGAGTAGCACCCTCCCCTACACCTTGGTGTAGTAGCTATTGAAAAGGGAGCTTTTGGATCACCCTTGACTACAGTCACCAACTTATTGTGAACTTATTTTTGACAAAAGTTTGTTACATTTTTGTATAAATATGTCCTTGCCTTTGTTGTAAATTTTGTGTTTCAAAACATTATATAAACTATACAAATTCTAATTCTTAATTGATACAAAAAAGATTTAAAAATTTTAAAACAAATCTTGGATCTAGTTTAAATTTAGTAGCTATAAACTCTAAAAAGTCAATGCATATTATACACAAGAAATATTTTGTTTTTTTCCTCCAGAATTTTGTAGCCAAATGTTAGAGGTGCATATTATACACAACTAATTACGGTAATCAACATCATTAGCTTGGCCCCAGAAAATTTATTTTGTGTTTGTCATTTGGAGTTTTTCATTTTAACTAACTTCATTCAAAAAGATTATTTTTTATTATTTTTTTCTCATTTTTTTCAAAATTGGCATATTTTTGTTTATTGATTCTAACAGTGAAAATAAGAAAATAAGCAACATTTTTGCCACATTATACCATCTTAAGTGCTATGTCCTCGGAAAAGGAATAAAATAAATAAAATAAATACTTAGAGAGAAAAACAAAAGTTATAAATTACAGTAAACAAGTGATACAATGTCGCCAGTGTAGCTTTTGCTACCTACTCCCCAGAGGGGATTGCAGTCAAATGTTATATCTTATTGGAAGAGATAGGGATCATCCCAAAACATTAAGAAAGTTTTAAAAAAATGTGGAAAATGCAAAAAATATTAGTGCAGTTTCTGTTATCTACTTTTATGTGGAACATTCCATATAATGAAATTTTTTTTTTTAAATTAATGACACAACGTAAATACTTTATAACAATAATGCATGCAAGAACAAGGGAGGCAGGTGCAAACCTATTGACCTCTCCCCCATAAACATTCCTAAGAGTAATTCCCATCTAAAAAAGATTACTACATAATCTAAGACTCTTAATTTCCAAATTAAATGCAATAAAAAAGTGTCCTCAAACAAGAACAAATGAAAAGTCAAAAAACTTACCTCTTTGCATCCTGGATTATCCACCAGGTTGTAGTTGCTTGCATGTAGGGGTTGTTCTGCATTGACAGGATTCAATATTACCTTATCCCCAACTACCACCTAATGCAATAGATATTGCAAGATTTGAACAAAGAAATTTTTAAAGGAAAAACCATATCTTTTTTAAAAATAATCTTAGACATAAAAATATGAAAATAATTCTTAAACGATTCCCTATTTTTTTTTTCAAATCACAGATAACATTTTTAATTAAATTAAAGACAAAATATATGTACCATATTTGACAGTTCATAAGACGCACTATTTTCCCCCCAGAAAATCACCCTATATCTTCTAAAATCAAGAGTCATCTTCAAGTTACAGGTTAGTAGTTAACCCTTAGATTAAACTGCAAACATCTCAAAAAATTTAAACAAGGTCTAAATACATATGAAACTTTAAAAACCTGATAATGGGGAAGGCTACAAATGTCATGTGAAAAACCCTTCATCTGACATTTGTAGGTTAAACCTGTTTATTTATTTTTTAGACGCCTGCCCAAATTAAGTTTCATCTTATAAACCCACGTGTCATGTAAGCTGTCAAATATAGTAGTCATTTCACAAAATTAAAATTCAAGGTTGCTATATTTTTAACCAATTTTTTTCAAAACTTCAAACCAGCTTTTCAAAACATTTTAATGTTACCTTTTCATTTTCAATCAAAGTAAAGATGAAACTATATTCAGCCATTTGCAGAATGATTTTCTTAAAGTGAAAACTTTTTAGACAAACAGAAAAACAAATATGCTTAAAAATTGTACAGATTGAAGAGAAAGTTTTCTCTTACAATCATTGTTGTTACTTAAGACTAAGTATATTTCAGAAGCTTTAAAAAAAGCTCAAATATGGAATTATTCAATAGTGATTCTTTAACCACATTGGAAAGTCTTAAGAAAAAAGTCTACACTACAATGTTATAAAGAACAATAAAGATAGATTTTTTACAATATAACTTGATGGTTGGTTTGTTGGGTTTTATGGCATATCAACCTTTGTAGGCTATTTAACGCCAAATCCATTTTTATGAAAATAGTTCTATTTCAAACAATTCAGTTTAGCATAAGTACACAGTTTAAATGTAAGTACAGTTTAATTGCGAAAAACACTTCTATTTCAAGCTATTCAGTTTAATCAAGCAGTTCTAATTCAGCTAATTCAGTTTAGTATAAATACAGATTTTGTTTTAACACAGTTAAATGTCAAAACAGTTCTATATTAAACAAATCAATTTAGTGTAAGTACAGTTTCTATGTAAAAAAAAAAAAAAAAAAAAAAAAAAAACAGATCCATTTTGAATAATTCAGTTTAGCATATGCATGCAGTTTAAATGCAAGTACGGTTTGATTATCAAAAACATTTCTATTTCAAACGATTCAGTTTAGTCAAACTAGGGCCCTATCAGGTGCTACCACGCCGGGCCAGAGTGGACCTGGGAGCAATGGCAATAAACGGGTACTCCTCATTCCCCAAAGTTCCAGCATTACTGGAACCTCACCATCAGATTGTTTAGTGTCATAATCAGGACACTCGTTGAGGTGGAGGAGGTCTTACCTCTCTGCAGAGATGCAGTCAGTGTATTCTACAGCTGCAGCTGACTGGGCAAAATATAACTTGAGAATTTTTGGTTTTCTTTATTTTTATTTAAAGGTAAGTAAATTTATGTAGTTAATTTGGTATTTTTAACACATTTTTTTAAAAGTTTATTCCTATAATCTAGAAAAATTAATACAATTTCATTTACCTAATTGTAACAATCCTTTTGTTATATACTCATCTACAGCATCATAACGACACAATAATTATATATATATATATATATATATATATATATATATATATATATAACCGGACATTGGCCTAGGGGTTAGAGTGTTCGCCAATGGCCCGGGAGACCTGGGTTCAATCCCAGGTCGCGTCATACCAAAGACTCAAAAAATGGTACTTGATGCTTCCTTGCTTAACACTCAGCATTATAAGGTACGGATCAAGGGTAAAGTAGAGCAATCCAGGGAAGGAGTAGCGCCCTCCCCTACACCTTGGTGTAGTAGCTATCGAAAAGGGAGCCTTCGGGTTACCCTCGACTATGGTCGCCAACTTTACTTACTTTACTTATATATATATATATATATATATATATTATGTTATATTATTATTATTATTATGTTATTTAAGTTACTAATATATATATAGATATATATATAATAATTGTTATATACTCATCTACAGCATCATAACGACACAATAATTATATATATATATAAATATATATATATATATATGTTATATTATTATTATTATTATTATTATGTTATTTAAGTTACCAATATATATATATATCATAATTGTAATATACTCATCTACAGCATCATAACGACACAATAATTATATATATATATATATATATATATATATATATATATATATATATATATATATATATATATATATATATATGTTATTATTATTATGTTATTTAAGTTACCAATATATATATATTATAATTGTTATATACTCATCTACAGCATCATAACGACACAATAATTATATATATATATATATATATATATATATATATATAATGTTATATTATTATTATTATGTTATTTAAGTTACCAATATATATATTATAATTGTTATATACTCATCTACAGCATCATAACGACACAATAATTAATAGACGCAATGATAAAGACACAGGAAGACTTCTTTATAATAATATTTACCTCTCACTTTATTGCAAGGGTTCGAAAAGGGTTACTCAAGGTTTGCGTGTGAGAGGGACCTGGAGACCGAACATAAACTGTAATATTTTGACCCCACTGTTATGGCCGTCAGCGTTGTGTCTTTCTCGTTCTCCAGGGCTGCTCAACCGGAGGCCCAGGGCTCACTCTGCTGGGTGATCTGCTACATCTTATCAGCAACTTCTCTGGTCCCCAAACACACTCAGCCGGGTGTGGCTTTCCCTACCACATCTTGTCCACCTCCAACTGGAACTCCAACTGTCTTGACTGAGCTATATAATAGTTCAACGCCGACTTGATCGCCCACTCGATCTTTGAAATCGCATGTTTGATCGTCATCAAGCGGAAATAACTGTCATGCAGTTCACAGGTCACTCTCTTCCGGTGCATAAGTCTATGAGTGTACCATGGGAATTTTTTACCTCGTCCCATTTCATCAGCCAATTTCCGCCCATGCGATTTCCTCTCATAACTGCCATTAGAATGTGTCACTTCCTTCCAGTGCATCACTTTGGAATGGCATTTTTGGCCGGGTCAAAGGCCAAAATATAACACTTTATCTTCATACTAAGGGTTCATTAACTAAAAATTTTACAATAGTAAATCATTCATATAATTTGTAAATTGTAATTATGTCAATTTTAAAGATTCATGATTACAAAAACTCTATTTCAAAATAAGAATTTAAATAGAATGTTTCACATATGGAGGCACACTTAGCATAATGGTTATCATCACTGGAAATGAAATCGGCAACCAGAGTTCAAATCCTGGACAAAGCTGTTTGAGTTTCACATCGTGCTAATGTTCTTAGGAAAGGCATGAATCCCTCTCTTCTTCCCCAAGCTATGGGAGAAAAAGTAGAGTACACTAGGTTCTTTAGCTTTTACAAAGCAACCAATCTATGAGAAAGAAAACTGAACTCAAACTAACTGACAAAAAATTTACCTCCTCATGGTGGAGGGATTGAGTTACTACATACTGATAATTATATAGTTGTAGTTGGCAGCCATAGTCGAGGGCAACCCGAAAGCTCCCTTTTCAATAGCTACTACACCGAGGTGTAGGAGTGGGCACTACTCCTTTCCTTGGATTTCTCCACTTTACCCTTGATACATACCTTATATTGCTGAGTGTTAAGGAAGGAGGTATCAAGTGCCATTTTTAAAGTCTTTGGTATAACTCGGCCTGGGATTGAACCTAGGTCTCCCAGACCATTGGTGAACACTCTACCCACTAGGCCAATGAGCCGGTTAATGTTCCTAAATATTCTATAAATGGCTAAAGAAAAACAACAAACTTTTCCACCTCTTCTGAAATTGCAGCTCTTAGACAATGAGAATTACTTTGTGGTGTCTATCTTTTCAAAGAATGTACAACATTACTAGGTTACATGGTACCTGTAGCAAGAGATGATCTCTGACCTATTATCAAACACTCAAGCCTGAATGTTATCAATTGGAAGGTGAAGTAGATTCATATCTGAGTGGGAAGCAAGGAGGTATCAAGTACCATTTTTTAAGTCTTCGTTATGATGTGACCTGGGATTGAACTCAGGTGTCCGGGACCATTGGCGAACACTCTACTCACTAGGCCAATGAGCCGGTATTTCCATTTTATACTGTTAGAAGAGAAATATCCACTGAAACTTACTAACGTAGATAGTAGTAAAGAAATTTATAATTTGTTTCCTCTATTGTGAATTTATTTTCACTAAAAGTTTATAACATCTTCATTACATCTTTATAGGAACATGTTTTAATACTGCAAAAATTTGGTGTTTTAAAACACTGTAAACTATCTAAATTCTTATCTGATACAAATTGGATAAAAAAAACTGAACTAATGTTAAATTTAGTACAAATTAAATCAACCAACCAACTCACCATCAACTCTTTAACAAGCATGGTGACATTTTTGTTGTCAATAGTACACAAGCAGAGTGAAATTTTTGCATTTTTGTAGATCAATGTAAGGCATTTTCCTATTGGCTACTTATTGACCAATTCAATATTAATGTATAGAAAAATTACTAAGAGGTCTCATTTTAGAGGAGGATCATTTAAAGATTGTTTTGCAAAATATCCTAAACATATTAAATTTAGAAAATTTTATAAAAATATATTCTTTTAATCTGATAAAATTCTTCAATTTCACTTTTTTCTTTTCACATTAAAAGGTCTCTTCTAGCTCTGACTAACCAGTCAAAGAATATTGTTTTTTTTCTTTTTTTATCACTCATACTATGTACTAGATTAATCTGACTATACAGGGATTACATTTAGTATAAATTCAACTGGTACAAATTCCCATAAGCCAATGCATCTTATATGAAAGACGTTTTTTCCCAGAATTTCTTAGCTGGAAGTTAGGAGTGCATATTATATGCAACTATTTATAGGTATATACTGGACATTGGCATAGTAGTTAGAGTGTTCACCAATGGCCCAGGAGACCTCAGTTCAATCCCAAGTCGAGTCATACCAAAGACTCAAAAAATGGTACTTGATGCTACCCTGCTTAACACTCAGAATTATAAGGTACAGATCAAGGGTAAAGTGGAGCAATCCAGGGAAAAAAGTAGCGCCCTGTCCTACACCTTGGTTTAGTAGCTATTGAAAAGTGAGCCTTCGGGTCACCTTGACAATGGTCACCAACCTTACAACATTACTCATTTATAGGTAGGTACTTCATTTGAAATCATAATCGGCTGGGGCTGCAAAATACACTGACTGCATCTCTACAGAAGGGTAAGACCCCACCAACGAGTGTCCTGGATATGGTACTAAAAATCTTATGATGAGGCTCCATTAATGCTGGAGATTTGGGGAACATGGAGTACCCCTTTACTGCCATTGCTTCCAGATCCACTCTGACCTCGAGTGATAGCACCTGATAGTGTATTCTCTATAAGTCAAACAGAACTGTTTGACATTTAAATAGCACTTATGCTAAACTAAATTGTTTGAACTGTAAAAGTTCAAATCCTGGACAAGACTGATTGCATTTCACATAGCACTAATACCCTTGGGAAAGGTATGAATCCAATTATTCTCCCTCCAGCTATGGGTAAATAGTAGGGCAGACTGAATTCTTCAGCCTTGGTGAGGCAACTAGTCTAGGAGAAGGAAAACTCTGAATTCAAACCTGTTAAACTCCACTTAAAAATTGACCTTGTGTCATATCCTGCCTGAGCAGAGGGGTTGGTAAATATGATAAAAATGTATTTGGCATGAAATAACCAACAATGGTTGATATGCCATAAAACCAAACCAAACCAATCTTTATGGTTAAAACTATTTTGCCTAATTAACATTTCCAAAAGAATTCTCAATAAGGTTCATAACTTATCTACTTGATTATCAAGTTTTTAAAATACTCACATTATCACCAGGTGTCCGTAATTTGTAATAAGCCACAATGTAAAACCATGACCCATCATTTCCAGCACTGTCTAAGGTTACACGCATGGCATTCTTCTCTAACAAGGCAGGTAATCGCTTGTTCACAGTCAAGTATTTATTACTCTTCAAATGAAGAAGCTGTAAAGACAAAAAAAATAAATGTTCCTTTAATTTCATAACAAAATGAAATAGGAATCAATAAAAAGAAAAAACAAAAGTAAATCATATAATTTGTAAATCATAACAACTATGTCAATTTTAAACATTCATATGATTAAAAAAATTCTAATTCATAATAAAAATTTGAATAGAATTTTTCAGAGACCGATATTTACAAAGATCCTGCCTAAATACAGGCTGTCTTAATATACATGGGACCCATGTGACTGCTAATAACTATTAATAATGTTGTGTTCTTTTTTGTTTCAGATTTGAAAATAGTATATTATCATGGTTATCTTTCGATAGCTGTTTTTATTCTCATCTACAGAAGCCACACTTGTAGATGAGCAGCAGTAGTTCCCCGATCGAACTGACAATCCTGAGCGTTAAGCTGCAGGGTTCACACGTCCATCATGCTGCTTCCCATGTGTACGTGAAAAAAACAAAAAAAAAACACGCACGGTGCTTACTTTTCCTTTAAGTCTTAATTTAGTTAAAGTCCAATTGACAATTCTTATACCATAATATCCCCCCCCCCGTAGACTTCCTGTTTTCTATTGCCAGATAGTTGAATTTCTATTGAGCCAGTGCTATGAAAATAAAGCTTCTAATACATTCTAATAAGAATGGAGACATTTTAATACTCTCAGTCCAAATCGAACACAGATTTCCTCAGTTATAGAAAAGTGACAAGTGCTAGACATGGGGATAGGGGGCTAAATTTTAAAACAAATCTATTTTCTCGTCTCAAAAATATTCACCTGGAATAAACTTTGGCCAATTAGAAAGTCTACTTTGATCACAATGCCTTGGACAAGAAAGGAAAAAATATTTTGCAACACAACTTATTTTGAGACAAAATCATTCAAAACTGTGCAAGCAAAATTTTGTAGGAAGTTTATAACTTAACAATTATCCTCAGAAAAGCCAAATTTACGGTTGGGTACATAAATTTCAAGCCACAAGGTCAGTAAACAACCTCAACAAGAAGGTAGAAAATCCCAGATCTAGCAGGAAGTTGACTGAAAGTTGTCCTAACAATGTGCATGCAGTGAGAGATTCTGTCAGAAGGAGTCCGAAAAAGTCCCTTTGAAGACATTCCAAAGAACTTGGTCTTTCACGTGCACTGTAGGATAAAGTCAATCAATTTCTGCCCTTGTCATCTTGTTTGACATTTCTGAATTGATATGATCGCTTTTTAAGATGCAGATGAAATATGACTTGATGTAATATGAATTATTGTATTAATGGGTTGCATTGAGACACCCTATATTTTAAATATTTATCTCAATTTTAAACATTCATATGATAGGAATCATTTTGAGATGAGGCTTCTTAATCTGAGAATTAATTTTTTATTTATTGCAAACTTTTTGTCCTCATCTTGGTAGTTATTTTGTGTTGTTTCTTCTTTCACTACGTTTCGGCCAAATTTCATCTCTGGCCTTCTTCAGGTGATTTACCACAACCTCGGATAGAAATGATGAATCTTGTAACCGTATCCCCAGTAATTACTGCCTTCCATAGTTGTCTATCGCACCACGTTTTTGACCAAGTAAACCTCTGGCCAGCTTGGGTAGGATTTGAAACCGCTATCTTCTGACAATGCTCACCACAGAGACTCAACGCCTCTATTGGGGCCTGTGGCGCAGCGGATAGAGGCATTGAGTCTCTACGGTTCCAGGTGAGCATTGTCAGAAGATAGTGGTTTCAAATCCTACCCAAGCCGGCCAGAGGTTTACTTGGTCAAAAAACATGGTGCGATAGACAACAACTATGGAAGGCAGTAATTACTAGGGATATTGTTACAAGACTCAACATTCCTATCCAAGGTCGCGGTAAATCACATAAGAAGGCCAGAGGTGAAATTTGGCCGAAACATAGTAAAAGAAGAAACAACACAAAAAACTACCAAGATGAGGACACAAAGTCCGCAATAAATAAAAAATTAATTCTCAGATTCATATGATAATTGAATAAGAATTTTAATAGAATTTTTCAGAGACCGATATTTACATAAATCCTGCCTAAATATTTTATTTCATAGATCAAGACAAATTGTTGCTAACTTTACAAAGAGCACCTGTAACAGGATGACTGTAATGAAAGTGAAAAAAAAAAACCAAACAAGAAAAAACAGGAGAGACAGATAAATAGGTAATTAAAATAAAATTCTAAGTCCAACCTCGGTAGATTAGTGGAAAGGCTGAAGGGAAAGTATTGGACAGAATTATTTTTCTTTATTGTGCAAATCCTACCAAAAGGTTCATTTGATTAATGTTAATGTAAAAAAAAAAAAAAAAAAAAAAAAAAGATGACAATGTTTTGGTAACAGTGACAAAGTTTATCGCAACAATACAGAGAAAGATAAATAAACAGAAAGGAAAATTGTTTGATTAACTGATTTTAACAGTATGTCAACTCATCAAGGGTTATTTTAAGTTAAGAGGCTAGAAAATCGTGTTCATTGTACATTCATATTCACATTTTTTGGTAGTTGTTTCTCAAAAAGTTGTTAGTTTTTTTTTACAACAATTCTATTGGATACAAATGAATTTTAAAAAGATATATTTGACTCATAGATGGGACCCTAACAGGTATTATGACCCCTTTTCCTCAAGTGGAACTAGAATTAATGGCAACGAAAAATTTATAGATTGATTTTAATGCTACGTCACAGCTCATCAATGGTTATTTAATGCCTTGAGGTTATAGAATCAGGTTCATTGTTCATTCAAATTTACATGTTTTTGTCTAATGGTTTCTTAAAAGTTTGTTTTATTTCTTTTTTTTTTTTTTTTTGCACACAGCCCTATCAAATACAAAAAACTTTTAAACAGATTTATTTAAAGCATAAATGGAGGACCCTGACCTGGAATGGTAGAACCTGTTAGAGTGAACCTGAGAGTAAAGGCGATGAAGAGGTACTCCACACTCCCCCAACTCGAAGACTTGAGGCTCAACATTAGATGCAGTTTAATGTAATGCTCAGTATACCACTTTTTTGTAGGGTAGGGGATCTTACCCCTCAACAAGAGATACAGTCAGTATATTCAAAGCTCTGCTGAGAAGACTTTTTTTTTTTGCTAAAATTTAGGATTATGCAAGTGCAGCAGTCACCACACCATCCAGACCTAGCTCTGCATTCAATATAAATTTATAGCTCAGTCAGCTGGGGCTGTAGTATACACCGATTCCATCTTTGCAGAGGGGTAAGATACCCCCCCCCAAATGAGTGTCCTGATTATGACATTAAACAATCTGATGGTAAGACTCCAGTAATGGTGGAGCTTCATTGCCATTGCTTCCAGGCCCACTCTGGCCTGGGGTTCTGTTTATGGGTCAAATAGAACTGTTCAACATTTAAAATGAGGGCAAACAAATGACTTATGCTAAATTGAATTGTTAGAAACAGAACTGTTTGATCATTTAACTCTGCATAAACAAATGACTGATGTTTAATTGAATTGTTAATGATACATCGCAATATTTGGAATCATTTAACTTTGTTGACTTATGCTAAATTGAATTGTCTGAAATAGAACTGTTTGATCATCTAACTGTGTGTATCTAAAAAATATGTTTACAAATCATATATTTAATGTAAAAACAAGATTTAGCATTAAATAAACAACAATGGTTGATATACCATAAAACCAAACCAAATCATCTATCTACATGAATTTAGTTAGAACTGTGTAACTTGTACCCTTACACCTTAGGCCAATCAATCCTTATGCATACTTCTGATGGAGATGTGACATATCAACAGAAAAATACAAGCATAGCACTGAGATTGCTATTGTCTCTGCTGCATGGGGTACTTTGAGGAAATAGCCTTAAGGACAACATTAAGTTGAGGCCAACCATCTGGTTAAGATACATAGAAGACACCTTCATACACTGGTTTCACCAAGAAGAACATGTGCAAGTTCTGTTAGATCATATGAACTCAATAAAATTCTCAGTAAAGCTCACTTTCAAGAAATAAACAATGACCCATTACTTGCAATGTCAAACAAAACTAGTAAGTGGGTACCCAGATGATCATCATAAAAAAAAAATTAAAAAAAATAAAAATAAAAAAAAAAACACCTCCAAAGAAATAACTACTCAATGAATATAATATCCACCAGCAACCACCAATCGGATTGCATTGGTGTGGAAAACAAATATAAACTGATTGCAGTCATTCTATCATGCCACTTAGTGGCATGTTGCTGGAAATTCAAAAGATACGTTTTATGTTAGGACAGTGTTCAAAAATAAGTCTATAGATCAAATAAATCTGCCTAAAATAAAATAAATAATCTAAAATAAAAATACAATTAAAAAAACTCTCAAGGAAACAACAACACAAAAAATGTACCATATTTGACAGCATATAAGACACACAGGTGTATAAAAATGAACCAGTGTATAAGACGCACCCCAATTTTAGCAGGGCAAATCAGGAAAAAATCTTAGTGGAACAAAGTACTAATATTAAAGATGATGAAATTAATATAATGAATATTATCAATGATAACACTTTTAATCTGCATAATAGCATTTTAAATAATGGCAATAGGTATATGAAAGTTACTCTAAAGTCTCAGCTAATAGGAGTTGCCAGGTAGCTAATTTCATCCAACCATCGCAAATTTTAAACCTACATATGACATATAAGATGCAGGGGAATTTTTAAAATATATTTTAAGTAAAAAAAAGTGCACCATATATGCCGTCAAATACAGCAAATATGAACACACTTTTTTAACCTCTAGGCATAAAATTACTCTAGACAAGTTGAAATGCCATTAAAATCAATTAGTCAATCAGCTGATATGATAAAATTACTGGGTCAGATAAAATCTTATCTCAAATTAGTGATGGGGCCTTATAAGTACAAAAGGTTTAAATGAGATGCATGATATAGAACATAAAATCATTTCTGTAAAGAGTCAATTCCAATTTCCTCAAATATCATTTGTTCGTTATGATTCTTGGGCATCTCTTCTTATTACGATCTTCTCACATTAACCTTGTAAAGAAAAAAATCTTTACACAGAACATATAAAGTAAGTAAAGTTGGCACTGTAGTCAAGGGCGACCCAAAAGCTCCCTTTTCCATAGCTACTACACCAAGGTGTAAAGAAGGGCGCTACTCCTTTCCCTGGATTGCTCCACTTTACCCTTGATACGTACCTTATACTACTGAGTGTTAAGCAAGGAGGTATCAAGTAGCATTTTGAACATATATACAATTAATACAATATCTATATACAGAACAAATTCATCCAATAGTTAACAAAATTCCCTCTTAAATTCTTTGTTTTTTCTTTAATCACCTAATTCAATCTCCAATTTTTTTTTACACCATTACTGTTTTTGATCTGATTAGACAATCTGTTCCAAAAATATATGACTATTAGCAAAACAAAATCTAATTGGTTAGAAAAATAAGTTTTTGAAATTTGCCTTGACAATAAAATTCAGTTTGAGAAGAAATTGTGATGCGAAAACTTTACTTTTATCCCAGAACAGGGTTTTATTTTCGCACGTCTGAAGACGGGGAAGGTTGGCACATGATCCCTTATAGAATTAGTCCTCGTTCAGAGTCTTTCTCTCAGGTATATAAGAACTGGCATATTATGTGAGGGATTAATTTAGGGCTAGACTGACCGCCGCTGGCAAGGGGTTCCAAATTTCACACTATCCACACACCCACCAGGTCGCTTTCCTTCCTCCCCCTAGACAATGGAAGATATGGACCTCTAGGTTGAGAAGTAATAATATTATGTTGTAGTAGTCAGCAACTCCGGTTTCCCGTGTGATATTTTTAAGGAATTAATAGGACAACTCTAAGCAAGATAACATAAGGCGAATAGAAGCTGAAAAGGAAGCATGAAGTAACAAATTCGTAGAAGATACGGCAAAGAACAACTTAGACCACGTGGTAACACAAAAATACATCAATCCTTAACTATACAAAGAGATACACTTTCAAAGTGTCAAATATATAATAAATGGACAGTCCACGAATATAAATGTCTTTTCTTGACTTCTGTTTTTTTCTTCAAATTGAGAGAGAGAGAGAGAGTGGTATATAAATTTTGGGTATAAAGGAGAAATAGTCCCAAAGTTACTTATCTTATTTTTCGACGGGGTTCCACTGGAGAATCTTTCTTCTTTCACGGGCTAATAGACTTTAAGCTATTTTTAACACTGGCTTGAAGAACTTGGGTCCCTCGTGTCTCAGATATTCTTTTGTCTTCTACCCGGAATACTGGCTTTGATTCGTCTGCCCGCTACGAACCCTGCCAAACAACTAACTTTCTTATTATTTATTTCCGCTGAGGGGAAGGAGTCCCCACTTCTGTTTTGGGGTCCCAGCCAATCATTTGGCTTCTCTCTTCTCCCGCCTGGTGTCCGGCGACCTGAGGTTACTAAGTACCAACATCTGTTGATATCCCCTCTGTGACCTACATTCTTTCTTAACGGTCACTTTTTTGAAGGGTTGCCACTGTTCATTCCAACGGGAGGATAGTATTAATCTTATTTCCATCGTCTCCATGGGATATCACGTGACAAAATATTAAAAAATGTCTACCATAATTAGAAATTAACCAGCTATGGGTAAAATAGTAGGGCAGACTAGGTTCTTCAGCTTTGGTGAGGCAACTAGTCTAGGAGAAGGAAAACTCTGAATTAAAACCTGTTAAACTCCGCTTAAAAATTGACCTTGTGTCATATCCTGCCCGAGCGGAGGGGGTGGTAAATAGGACCATAATTAGAAATTTCATCGATTATTTTGAAAGTTTCAATCAGATTATCACTCATTCTTCTTTCTAGTAAAGTAGTAAGTAGTAAAGTTGGTGACCGTAGTCGAGGTCAACCAGAAGGCTCCCTTTTCAATAGCTACTATACTGAGGTATAGGGGAGGGTGCTATTCCTTTTCCTGGATTGTTCCACTTTACCCTTGATACATACCGTATACTGCTGAGTGTTAAGCTAGGAGGTATCAAGTATCATTTTTAAAGTCTTTGGTATGACTTGACCTGGGATTGAACCCAAGTCTCCCAGACCATTGGTGAACACTAATCCTAATTTCTCCCTATAACTGTTATCTTACTTTTTTTTATTTATGATTTCAGTCGTTCTTTGTATGCCCCACAATCTCAATATTACACACCAATTTCCATGTCTCAACACTAGAGCCAAGGCCTGAGTATAATATTCTATATGAGGTCTTATTAGTGTTTTATATATTTTACATTTGCCTCCTTCGAGATAAAACATTAAAAAGCAGTAGAGACTTCACCCACCACCCCAAGAAAAGAAAATGGAGCCAAGCACTAAACCTACAACTGAAATTACCATTTTGTCCTTTATGGGAAAACTGAAGCTTAACCATGAGCTAGGATTAAGAAGGGGTGTCCTCATGGTGTAATGGTTAAAGCGATGGACTGTGAAATCGTAGTACGCGAGTTCGTACTCCAGTCGCGCTATTACGTTCACTTTCGGGCAAATACCCTTGGGAAAGGTATGAACCCCCTTATCCTCCCAGCTATGGGTTAAATAGTACCACTACTGTTCTTCTAGGAGAATGGCTTTGGCATTAAATAACCTAAAAAGAGTTGATATGCCATTAAACAAAGAAACCTTGAAACCTAGTATTAAGAAAAAATATCTAATTCTATTTGAACTTATCCTTAGCAAAAAAATAGGAGCATTTTTTTTTTTTATGTCAACCCCAAAAGAAATTAATAGAACAGGTTTTTAAAAAAATTTTGATATCATTTGAGATGTACAGGGTGTTTCAGAAAAATTGATAGATACATGTTCAAATGATCTCAAATTCTAATAGTATGTATAGAAAACAAGTCCAAATTTTACATTTAATCTTTAATGGCCTTTTATTTTTTGGTATTTCTACACTTGGTGGGAAGAGGAAAATATTGAACATAGAATTTTGAGTTGTTTCTTTACATGCTGTTAAATGTTGAAACCATTTGAATGTGAATCGGTCAAGATTACAAAATAACATCTATTTTTCGGAAACACCCTGGATACATAGAGAGATTATCTTGAAAATTATCTTTAAAATGTATACAAAATTCATATCTTTGTTTCAGTAAATATTAAATTTTAACAGCATGCATAGAAACAATGCAAAATTCTACATTTGATATTTAAGTGGCATTTCTATACATAACCCCACCCCAAAAAAAAAAACCAACATTGATTTTAAGTTTTTTCTACACATGCTTTTAATATCTGAGATGATATGAATAAGTGGTTAAATTTTTAGACTATAAAATGATGTTAATTTTTTCTGAAACACCCTGTATACCTAAATCCATTTTTCTGAAACACCCTGTATATCTAGACCTATTTTACTCCTTACAAGCTTATCACATCCATTTTAACCAAAGTCTCCAGGACTATTATTATCATTATAAGCATGTATAAAAAGAAGTAAAAATTTGATGTTTAATGTTTAAATGGCATTTCTATACTTGAAAAAAAACAAAAAAAAAACATAAAACATTAAACAGAATTTTCATTTTTTTTCTACATGTGCATTGTTCAAGTTTTAAGATTATAAAATGATGTTAATTTTTCAGAAACACTTCATATATCTAGATCCCTTCTCTTTATTTGTCTGCCTGCAAGTTTTCTATACCAGTACTAACTGAATTCTGAGTGACAGTAAGTCTCTTCAGGTCTCCAGGACTATTTTTATCATAATAAGCATGTGTAGGAACAGGTAAAAATACTATGTTTAATGTTAAATGGCATTTCTATACCTGAAAAGAAAAAAAACAAAATATTAAACATAGAATTTTGAGTTATTTCTACACAGGCTGTTAAAATTTGAGATCATTTGAATGAGAATTTGTCAAGTTATTAGATTATGAAAAGATATTGATTTTTCTCAAACAAACAGTATTATAGACAAATACTCATTCATTCTGATATCTTCTGAAAATTATAGAATATCTCATTTGTCCATCATTTTATACTAGCATAGTTCTCATCATAAATATTTATTTATAGATTAAGACTTAATCTCTCATTTTCTTTTTCCACTTTCATTATAACTTTCTTTATTTAAGTCGTCTTTTTCTTGCATCTTTTTTTCTTCTATCAACTAAAGTAATACCTCATTTTACCATGAAAACAAAATTCCTCATTGTTCTCTCAAGGTTTCATAAGTTATAAATAAATGTCGCATTGTATGTTATATTTCTTTATTGGCCAGAATATCCAATGTTTTCCACATCGTTAAACTCAATGCACTTCCATTTTGTTCTTGCTCTTCTTCTCCATGTTGGTCTGACATTATTTCTTATATGTGAATGATTTTCATAACTTATATAGCGTTGTATCCTGGTCTATCAGAATATTTCAGGTTATTAGGTTAAGTTAGGTTATTTAGTTTAATGGAATATCTAATCTTGATGGTTATTCAATGCCAAATACTGTTTTTATATATATATATATATATATATATATATATATATATATATATATGTGTGTGTGCACATACACACACATACATACATACATATATAATATATAAAATGTAACTGGAAGAAAACTCAACCACGGTTATATTGTCGTTATAAATTTATTTCAGCAAAGAATATAATCTTCGTCTCTTCAGATGACATACACACTTAATTTCAGGGTGAAAAGAGTGAATATATATATATATATATATATATATATATACACACACACAAGGTGCATACGATAAGTTTCCAGACATTTTTTGTATGGGCATTTAAAATTGTCGTAAACTCTCGAAAATTCACTATGTTATTGTTATACATCTTATGAGATGACTGACCAATTTTTATGATTTCAGGTCCAAATCAACCGCTACAGCAAGAATTGGAATACACCCTACTAAAGGCTGATTGTCACAGCTGGTGAATTTCAAAAATGCAATCTGACACTTTAGAAGAATGATATGCAATAAAATTCTGTTCTAAACTTGGAAAAAATGCCACAGAAACGTATACAATGCTTCAGACTGCTTTTCAACCATCTTGCATGAATCAAACATCAGTTTTTGAGTGGCATAAGAGATTCAAGGAAGGCAGGGAGTCTATGAGGGATGATAAGAGGTGTGGGAGGAGTAAGGAAGTCAATACACCAGAGTTGATTGGTCAAAGGGTTAGGGTTACTATGTTGAGGTTTTAAGGGAGTTCAGCAAGAGATTCCGTCAGAAAAGGCCAGCACTCTTCAATTCGGGTCAGTGGCATTTCCACCAGTACAATGTACCAGTCCACAACTCCACCCTTGTCACAGACTATTTGACCAAGATGGGCATCAAGACAGTTCCTCAGCCTCACAATAGTCTAGACCTTGCTCCCTGTGACTTTTGGTTATTCCCTAAGCTCAGAGGCTGTCGTTATGAGACAATTGAGGAGATGAAAGAGGCTGTGAGGAAGGTCATTGACACGCTAACACAAGAGAACTTCCATGGGGCCTTCCAGAAGTTGTTGGAATGGCACAACAAGTGCATTGCAGCTGGAGGAGATTACTTCGAAGAGAACTAGAGTTTCATGTGTGTACTATGAATAAAAGTGCCCATACGAAAACAAGTCTGGAAACTTATTGAATATACCACGTATCTACATATGCACACACACACATACATATATATTACAGGATTTGTAAGGAAATAGTTTATGGGTAACTTTATTTTTCAATGAGTTAGGGTTATATAATAGCCGAGGGATTTCGGTTCATGCCTTTGAGTTTAGTTAGGCTGAGAACCTTTCGGCTCAGCACATGGGTTAGTTGGGTGCAACATTGAGGCAGGTGTTAACGCGGGCGCACGGGTGGATAGAGATGTCACTCAGATGTCACAGTAGTCAAAGACAAAACGGGGTGACAGGGTGTGGGTGACATCACGCACCAGAAGCGCGCGGAAGTTTGTGTGAGAATCTGAAGGAAGTTAGAGAGTTGAGTACTAGATGCCAAACGAAAAGGATTCCGCTGTTCACGATGCTGACCTCATCGTCACTCTGTGTGCGTTGTCTCAGCCATCGTCTACTTACATCGAAGAGTTCAAGCCTCATAGACGAACGATTCTAATTCCGCTCCTGACTGCTCCTACTTCACACAAGCGTCCGTCGAGAAAATAAATATATAGTGTTATATATATATTCCGTGTTGTCGTTTGTTTGACCAGAGAGCAGAACGTAACATTAGAGCTCATTTTTTTTTGCAAACAGTTAAATGATTTTAAGAATTGTAATTTATCACTAGGAATTCTATTTACCAAGTATTCCTATCTAAGACAGAAAACTTGCACACAGCTGTATGGTTTAAAAAAAAAAAATAATAATAATCCCTAGTAAATGATTAAACAGTTCTACAGGGGCCCGACAATATTTTTCGGACACTTTGAAAAAAGTATTTCAAGGTGGTCACTAGTGCCAAAAACTTTTGAGATTGTAAGTACGTAGTTGAGGAGTGAAAATCCACTACTAGTGTAATCATTTTTTTTAGTTTGGCTTTGATAATCTTAGTTTTTTGTGATAACTTGCGCAACATTATTTTTCAGACATGACAAAAAATCCTATTTTATTAAGAGCTATGCTCATGTATATGTTGCTGTACGCAAATTTTCTGCTTGTACACTGTTCTGGGGCACTGGTACCCCTACTACTATGTTAACATAGGACAATCTAACAGCATAAATAGTCCGGACATTTCTTGGCAAAACAATTAAGTTTAATGAGGTAAAATGCATTCAAAAGAAGTCGTTTGTTTGACACGGAAGAAGCAGGAAGATGGCCTCAGAATCAGAAGGATCGCCATGGATTTGAAGCTGTCGAAATCAATGGTCGAATACATGCTGAAGACAAACTCCGAGCGGAAAAAGAAGAGAGGGCGGAAAAGATCAATTGGCAAGAGGACTGAAAGGAGAATGAAGAGGACTGTGACACAGCTTTTGACATCTGGAGAAAAAGTTACAGCAAGAAAAGTGAAGGAGAAATGTGAATTGGATGTAAATGTCCGAACAGTACTAAGAACACTGCATAGGATTAGTTTGAAGTATGCAAAGGCTAAGAAAAAAATTACACTAACAAAGAAACACAAAGGAGCAAGACTGGAGTGTGCTAAAAGGTGTTTAACAAAGCATGTTGACTTTAAGAAGGTTATATTTACTGATGAGAAGCGTTTTAAGTTTGATGGGCCCGATGGATGGTGTACTTATTCGAGAATGGGTGACCTGTTGTACTGAACAAATGACAGATGGGAGAAGGAGGAGTTATGGTTTGGGGTATGATCTTTGCTAATGGAAATATATGGTTGGAGTGGCTGAAAGGACGACAGAACAGTGAAAGCTACAAACAGTTGCTGGACGAGAAAGCCCTACCAAGGATAAGAAGAGAGATGGGGAATGATTTCGTTCTACAGCAAGACAATTGCAGCATCCATGTGTCAAAACTCATGAAAGAATGGATGGATAAAGTGAATATGACTACTTTGGAATGGCCTGCAAGAAGCCCAGATCTAAATTTAATAGAAAATGTTTGGAAAATGCTTGCGCAACTTGTCTATGATGGACCTGAAATAACAAAAGAGGCTCAACTATGGGAACGAATACTGGGAGCCAAAAAACAACTAATAGAAACACGTAGAGATGTTATTGTGCATATGTTTGATCATTATGAAGAGAGATTGATAAAAGTTATTGAGAAGAAAGGTGATATTACAGACTATTAACAGTTTTTCAACGATGTCCGAAAAATAATGTTGCGTGTGTTTTGTAAAAAATGATGAAAATTAAATATTTTTCCTTACCTAATTGATTTTCTTCCATTTTTATTACAGGTATTGTCTTTATATGTTTATGCTATTCTATTGAAGGAATTTTGCCACTCTATCGTACTCGGAAAGTCGAATAATAAAGTGTCCGAAAAATATTGTCGGGCCCCTGTATTTGGCCTATAGATTGAACTCTAACAGAAAGTACCACTTTGGGTCAGAGAGTACCCGAGAGTAATAGTAATGAAGGAGTACTCCACATTCCCCAATCTCCAAGACAGTAACCTCACCACTCACCATCAGATGCATTTTACTGTCAATACTTATGATATCAGAATTTTTTTCTTTTACAATTAATAATTCTTGACAATGAAAATTAGTTTGATAAGTTCTTGTGCACACCAACTTAAAAAACATAAAAATGCTGCGGTTGGGGAGGGGGTCCCCTCACGGTGTACAGATTAATGTGCTGGACTGTGACATTGGATTAATTAAGTTCAAAATCCAGATACACTATTAAATTCACTTTCAAATGAATACCCTTGAGAAAGGCAAAAACTTTCTTATCCATCCCCACCTCAGTTGTTGGTTAAATAGTCCTTCTGTTGTTCCACAGGAATAGCTTTGGCATTAAATAACCCACACAGGTAGATATGCCATTAAACGAAGAGACTAAACCAAACATATTACTACTAAAGTAAAACATTTCATATAATCGGCAAATTATAGAAATTCTTTAAAATGTAAATGTATAAGACAGTATGCGAGATCCAGCACACAATAAAAATTTGATCTATCAAAAGTGGAATTTTTAAGAAAGAAAATTTTTTTTAACTCAATGTATTTTTAAAAACAATGACATAAATACTTTGTTAGTAAGGCACCAGTGCTGAAGATTTGGGGAATGTGGAGGACACCTTCATTGACATTACTCCTAGATCCACTGGAGTGGTAGTACTTGTTAAAGTCCTACATATGGGTCAAATAGAACTGTATAATCATTTACTATACTTAAAACTATTTAACTGCCTGAAAACAAATGATAAATTTTAAATTGAACTATGAGAAATAGATAGCAATGATTGAAACCATTTAACTGTCTACAAATAAAACTATTAGTGTTAACAATACTTGAAACAATTTAACTGTGTACAAATAAAACTATTAGTGTTAATTAACAATACTTGTAACCATTTAATTGTGTACAAATAAAACTATTAATGTTAGATAACAATACTTGAAACCATTTAACTGTGTACAAATAAAACTATTAATGTTAACAATACTTGAAACCATTTGTGTGCAAACAAACAAGCTCTGGCTTAATTTTAAAACATTACTTACAAACCATTCACTTACAAACCATACGTATAATACTTTTCATAGATATGATATTGTAACATTTAAAAATGATAATGATGAACAAATTTCTGCTTAGTAAGGATCTATTAAGTCTGTGTCAGCAGGTTTAGAAAACACTGACAGTATCTCCTGCATAGAGATAAGGCAACATCAAAAAAAAAAAAAAAAGAAAAAAAAGTCCTGTGTATGACACTAAATTGTATTTGATGGTGAAGCTCTAGTTCTGGAGATTTGGTGGAGTATAGAGTATCCCTTCATTGCCATTACTTCCAGGTCCACTCTGACCTGGAGTGGTAATCCCTATTATGGTCCCATCTATGAGTCAAACAGATCTGTTTAAAAATCATGCATATTTGATAGGACCATGTGCTAAGGAAAAAAAAAACTAAAATAACTATACAAAAAAATGTGAATGTGAATGTATAATGAATGTAATTCCCCAACTTCGGAGCATAAAATAACTCAGGTTGACATGCAGTTAAAAATCTATCAATCAATCTTTAATGATTTTTTTTCCAGGTACACAAATGCCATTAACTGAAAAAGAAAAAGTTGTTTAAACATTAAATATAGAATGTTGAGTTGTTTCTACACATGCTGTTAAAATTTGTGATCATTTGAATGAGAACTGATCAAAATTATTCAAAATCATCAAGTTTTCTGAAAAACCCAATACATTTCAACAGTTATTAAATTTTTTGAAACACCTTTTTATGTTAAACTGCGAACACAAATTATAATTTAAAAAACAGGCGTAACCTTCATTGTAAAGTAAGTAAAGTTGGCAACCTTAGTCGAGGGTGACCCAAAGGCTCACTTTTTGATGGTTACTATACCAAGGTGTAGGGGAGGGTACTACTCCTTTCCCTAGATTGCTCCACTTTACCCTTGATCCATACCTTATAATGCTGAGTGTTAAGCAAGGAAGCATCAAGTACCATTTTTTTTGAGTCTTTGGTATGACTCAACCTGGGATTGAACCCAGTGTACTGTATTTGGTTTGGAATCTATTCTTTCTACTAATATTGATTATAAACTAGAATTAACAATTGATTATATTTTGATTTTGAAATTCAATAATGAATTATTTTTGTGGTTCAAGAAAGCTTGAATTACTATAAAAGCATTTTTATACAGAAGATACTTGAGGCGACCGGCTTCAGAAAATTAGCACAAAACATCAGCGAGTGAACCTTTAATTTTGTAACCTTTATTTACAAAGGTTACATTTCCATGGCTACCATTATTTACATCCACAAAAAACCTGTGTTACAAACTTATTTTTAATACCAATCTGCAAAATTTGAATTAACACCTGAAATTTTAACACTAATGAGCAACAAAGTAATTAAGGTAGGCTGATAGGTATTATCTTCTCATGTTCCATCCTCATAATATGCACACCTGTCAGATCACATAGTTTTTCTGATAGCAGAAAGAGATAATAGATGCTATAAATATTCAGCTGACAGAATATCCACAAAGATCTGCTGGAGCTCTCTTACAAGACAGAAATCTTATGCAATTTTTCTTCTTTTTTTTTGTTGTTGTTGTTGTTTTCTTTTTTTGGTTTGTCTTTCTATTGTGCTCTGCTCCTCTATCTCATGATCTTTTGTTGTTTAATACAGGATGACTGCCTCTTGAGATCAGATCTGTATTAACACCAAAGTATGAGGTTCAGAATCAAGTTTTCCAATTTGAATCTGTCAGTATTCATCACATTCTCATCGATAACAAAGACTTGCTCAAGTGAGTTATCACAACAATACAATTTCAGACCAACCACCTCATCTTGTTATAATACTTCAAACCCTGAATGGATAGATAGATAGATAGATAGATAGATATCTCCAGAGACAATAGCCCAGTCAGCTGGGGCTGTAGAATACGCCAACCACATCTCTGCAGAGGGGTAACACTCCCCCCCAAATAAGTATCTTGTATCTGACACTAAGCAATCTGATGGTGAGATTCCAGTCCTGGAGATTTAGGAAATGTGGAGTATCCCTTCATCGCCATAACTCCCAGGTCTACTTTGACCTGGAGTGGCAGTACTTGTTAGAGTCCTACATATGGGTCAAATAAAACTGTATAATCATTTACTATACTTAAAACCATTTAACTATGTGAAAACAATGATTAATTTTAAATTATACAATTAGATAGCAATGATTGAAACCATTCAATTGTGGCAAATATAACTATTAGATCGTGTTAGATAGCAATTCTTGAAATCATTTATCAGTGTGCAAACAAATAAGCCCAAACTCATTTAAAAATGTTACTTAAATCATATACATATGTATGTAAAAAAAAGATGTATTTAGCATTAGATAAACCACAAGAGTTGATATGCCATAAAACACAACCAAACCAAACCAGAGACAATGAAATATAAAGTATAAAATGAAAATATAAGAGCATGCTTGTATTTCAAACTAATGATAAAAAAATGATCCAAAAAACTAATTTCTAGAAAATTGATTTGATTGATTTTAATGGCATGTCAACCCATCTACGATTATTTTATCCTAAAGGTTAAGGAATTGTATTCATTTTAGTCATATTTATATATTTTTTTTGTAGTTGTTTCTTAAAAAATTTTTTTTTCTTGCACATAGTCCTAATGGCTATGAAAGGATACTCCACATTCCCCAGAACTGAAGCCTGACCATAAGATGCAGTTTAGTGTCATGCCTAGGATGTCACTTTTTCTGGATAGCAGTCTTAGCCCTCTGCTTGGAATACATTCAGTATATGCCATGCAAAAGGGTAGTAGATAATTGAGTTTAAGTAATAAAATACATTTAGGTTTTATTTTTATCACCTGATTAGTCACTTCTATAAAGAGGTTTCATCTTTTTCCAAGTTTAATTCAAAATACAAAAAAAATGAAAAAAAAATGATGTCTGTAAAAATATACAACTGTTAATTAAACATGACATAGAAAATACAATCATTTCATGTAAACATTGGAATATGACAGGCATAGATTCACAGAATGACAGACAGACAAACCAAAAAAGATTTGAATAATGATATATTAACTTGCCAATTGTTTATGTAAGATGAGGAGGACATAGATGTTTGTAGGAAAGTAAAAATGACAATAATGAGATAAGCTGTTATGACCAAGTTCTTCACAGACAGATTTTTAATTTTTTTCTTTTCTTCTTTTTTGCAAAGATATAAGCAAAAACAGTACTGCTATTCTGGACACAATGCTTTGCTTTATGACAAATAAGATGGAATTTCTGAGTTAGTACAGTGATGTAGCCATCAGCATGTCTAAAAGGTTTATTGAAAAAAAAAACCAATAACATTCATCATTTTTTCCATAGTTTCTATAAGTATATCTGCAATATCGTTAAATATAAGTAGATATTTACCCAACCCTTAGCCACAGGCAGGTTGTTTGGTTTGGTTTTATTTGTTTTGTTTAATGGCATATCAACCTTCATAGGTTATTAAATACCAAAGCGATTCTTGCAGAAGAACAGTAGCAGTAATATTTAACCCATAAGTCTTACCGCCCTGCCAAGATGCAGTTGGTGTATTCGACTGGACTAATTTTGCAATTTTGTTACTGCATATTTTAAACAGTTCCTAACCACCAGTGTCATAAACAGGATATCCCTTTGTGGAAGATGAATTTAGGGTATTATAAGTCTTGCAACAGGGCAATAGGAATTGAATTTGATCGCTAAAAAACATCTATGTTGTTTTTTATTTTTACTACCTAACTATAAAGTTTAATTCAAAATACAAAAAAATGCTTGTAAAAGTATATAGTTGCTAATCAAACAGGACAGAAAACATTATCATTTCATGTAGACATTAGATGACAATCTTAGACTCATACAATGACAGACACAGACGAAAAACGATTTGAATAATGATATAGTAACTTGCCAATTGTTTATGTAAGATGAGGAGGACATAGATGTTTGTAGGAAAGTAAAAATGACAATGATGAGATAAGCTGTTATGACCAAGTTCTTCACAGACAGATTTTTTTAATTTTTTGGGCTTCTTTTTTTTTTGCAAAGATATAAGCAAAAATTGCAGTGCTATTCTGGACACAATGCTTTGCTTTATGACAAATGGGATGGAATTTCTGAGTTAGTACAGTGATGTAGCCATCAGCATGGCTAAAAGGTTTATGAAAAGAAAAAAAGTAACAGCCATTATTTTTTTTCCTATGGTTTCTATAAGTACATTTGCAATATTCTGAAATGTAAGTAGATATTTACCCAACCCTCTAGCACAGACAGGATTTTGGTTTGGTTAAGGGAATATCAAACTTTGTGGGTTATTTAATGCCAAAGCCATCCTTGGAAAAGAACAATAGTGGTAATATTTAATCCATAACTGGGGGAATAAAGGGGTTCATACTTTTCTCAAGGATATTAGTCCAAAAAGGAACATGATAGCATAACTCAGGTTTGAACTTTCTTACTACAATGTTGCAGCCAGCAAGTTAACAGCTGCAATATCAACTTGAAAAAAAATTTCAATCTATTTTTGCAATTGGTTGGTTGGTTGGTTTTTATGGAAAATCATTCATTGTAGGTTATTTAATAGCAAATCATCTTTATGCATGTATATTAAATACATGATTTGTAAACACACTTTGTACATAATATTTTTAAATGAGCCTGAGCTAAATTTTTTTCACAGTTAAATGGTTTCAAGCATTTCTATCTAACATGAATAATTCTATTTACTATTAACCATTTGTTTGAGCCCAGTGAAGTGGTTACAAGTACTGCTATATAACATTAATTATTACGTTATGGAAATAACAATAAAGATGAAGACAATAGTCCGAAAAACCTTAATGATAAAAATTAATTATTTTATTCAACATTATTCATTCATTCACACACAGTTCAATGGTCCCAAGCACTGATACATATCATTAACAATTCAATTAAACATCAGTCACTTGTTTACACATAGTTAAATGATCAAATAGCTCTATTTCTAATAACTCAATTTAATGCAAGTCATTTGTTTGCACACAGTTTAAATGATAAAACAGCTCTATTTCTAACAACTCAATTTAATGCAAGTCATTTCTTTGCACACAGTTTAAATGTCAAACAGTTCTATTTAACACATAGGTGCTACCACTTTGAGTCCTATCCTTCAGAAGCAATGGGAATGAAGGCTTACTCCACATTCCTCAAAGCTCCAGGATTGGAGGCTAACCAACAGATTGTTTAATTTCATATCCAGGACATGTGCTAGGGGAGTTTTACCCCTCTGCAGAGATGCAGTTGATGTATTCTACAGCCCTCACTGACTGGGCTAATTTTGCAATTTTTTTACTGCATATTTTAATCAGCAACCAATTTAATATATATCAACATTGAATATAAATTTAAATATATATTGAATTTATATTTATATTCATATTTAATGTTGCTATATATTAAATTCATATCAACATTAGAAATACTTAAGGTGTAATTAGCATAGTGGTTATCATCCTAGATGGAATCAGTATCCACAGTTCAAATCCTGGATGAGCCTTTTTGCATTTTATAGTGTGCTAATGCCCTTAGGAAAGGAACGAATCCATCTGTTCTCCTAGTTATGGGTAAATAGTAGGGCAGACCAAGTTCCTTAACCTTGGTTAAGCAACCAGTCTAGAAGGAAAACTTAATTCAAACCAGCTTTACTTCTCTTAAAAAGTGACCTTGTGTCACATCCTGCTCATGACGGAGGAGTTAGGCAAACACATACTTTATATATAAGTTGGCCGACCGTAGTCAAGGGTGACCCAAAGATTCCTTTTTCAATAGCTACTGTACCAAGGTGTAAGGGAGAGCACTATTCCTTTTCCTGGATTGTTCCACTTAACCTTGTTCTGGACTATAATGCTGAGTGCTAAGCAAGACGATATCAAGTAGCATTTTTTGAGTCTTTGGTAAGACTTGACCAGGGATCTCCCAGACCATTGGCGAACAGGGTAAAAAAGAAAAACAACATTTTCTCAACAAAAGTGAAGCAATTGTTACTTAAAAGAAAGCAACCTACATTCCAACTTTTTCTGATTCATTAAAACAAATTAGAATGCTTGCAATATATTCTATTAAGAAAGTAAATTTGGTGACCTTAGTCGAGGGTGACCCTTAGGCTCCCTTTTCAATAGCTACTACACCGAGGTGTAGGGGAGGGCACTACTCCTTTCCCTGGATTGCTCTACTTTACGCTTGATCCTTTTCTTATAATGCTGAGTATTAAGCAAGGCGGCATCAAGTACCATTTTTTGAGTCTTTGGTATGACTTGACCAGGGATTGAACACTGGTCTTCAGGACCATTGGCAAACACTCGACTCATTAGGCCAATGGCCCAGTATATTCCATAAAAGTACCTGTCAATTACTGTTGTTTCAGTTTTCTTTTTAATTGTGATGTTGCCAACAACTGGCAATATTCTAAGTAGTGACATGTCACCTATTAGGTAGCTGTGAAAAATATCTCAGCTGGATGTTGGTATAATGCACTTAGAAGAGAATCAGGTGTGCATTGAAAAATCAGAATTTCTCTTACTGTAATAATACATGTATAAGACGCACTATTTTTTCCAGATTTTTCAGCCTAAAAGTTAATCGTGCATATTATACATGAGAACTATATAATTAACTTTTCTCTGGCCAAATTCCTCACCATATTTGGAAAGGCATGACAGAAAGTAATTTATATCTATAGTCTAAACTAATGTGTTTTATGTTGTTACAGAGAAATATCCACAAGAATGTGTATTGTTTATAATTTTGTTTCTGATAATGTGAGCTTATTTTTGTTGCAAGTTTGTTGTATTTTTGTGATGTCTTTTGTGATGTATTTTTGTGATGTCTGTATGTCAATTTGTGTGTTTTAAGACAGTGTCAATTTGTGTGTTTTAAGACAGTGTCAATTTGTGTGTTTTAAGACAGTGTCAATTTGTGTGTTTTAAGACAGTGTCAATTTGGGGGTTTTAAGACAGTGTCAATTTGGGGGTTTTAAGACAGTGTCAATTTGGGGGTTTAAAGACAGTGTAAACTATATAAATTATTATTTTTAGTCAGTCTAAACCAATAAAAATTTGAATAAATGTTAAATTAAACTACTACGAATTCTAAAAAGTCAGTGCGTATTATACATAAGAATAATTTTAACAAGAATTTTGTAGTTCAAAGTTAGGTGTGTGCGTGTTATACTCAAGTAATTACAGAACTTACAATCAATTCAGCAGAAATGTAAAGCTTGTATCAATAACTTAGAAAACATTTCTTCAGAATGATTTTCCTAAGAGATGGGTATTCCATTCTTATTTCGTTTTTATGACTAGTCAAAAAATATTCTAATGCCATATAACACAATAATTTGGAAGAACCGTAAAACTACACAAATCTCATATATACATATAGAGAGAAGGAAAAGAAATATGATAATTAATTTCAAAATGAGGTTAAATTGATGATAAAAAAAATCTCAGAATGAGCTTAGAGTACATAATAAATTTCAGAATCAATTTAAGTTTATAATAATTAATTTCAGAATGAGTTGACATTACAAGATTTTTTTCTTTAATTTTAAAAAGTCTATTAATTTCTCCCTTTATATTATTTTTTTAATACCTCATATTAGAAAAAAAAATTAAGAGAGCCTAATGCAAAAATAGAAGCAAATTTGTATCAAGGGAGGTCCACAAAAAAAAAAAAAACCCAAAAAGAAATTGATTTTAACTAGTTGTCTATGCTTATTTCATGTAAAGAGGTTAGAGAATTGTATTCATTGTACATTCATATTTACATTTTTTTCTGTAGTCCTTAATTTGTTTTGTACATGGTCATATCGAGTACGAATAATTTTGAAACAGATATATTTGACCCATAGATGAGTCCCTAACAGGTATTACCACTCCAGGTTAGAGTGGACCAGGGAGTAATGACACTGAAAGGGTACTCAACGCTCTCCAGATCTCCACAACTGGAGCCTCACAATCAGATTCAGTTTACTGTCATATCCAGAATACCCCGCCCCGCTTTTTAGGGAGTGTCTTACCCCTTTACAGGGTTTACTGTCAACATATTCTAAGCCTCACCAACAGTGTAGACAAAAAAAAAAACAACCTTTTAATGGATCCCTTAAACTGAAAACACCTTCCCAGGGGAACTAAGAAAATAAAGAAGACCAACAAATTTTGTTAATCTGGGAAACAAACTGTATTCTCAAAGACTTCAAGAACTACATTGTTCCTATCTTCAAAAAGTAAGATGGATCAATTTATGCCAACTACAGAGAAATCAATTTGCTTTCCATTAATACTAAAATTCTCTCCTGTGTTTTAATGGATTTGTCTGGTCTCTCTGGAAGAAGAATCTCAAAGTGGATTTCACCCTTGAAAAAAAAAAAAAAAAAAAAAAAAAAAAAGACATCTTTTCTCTATACTGTATCAGACCACCCTTAGCACAAGAAGTAGGATGGTCCAACTCAGCCTTTAGGAAGGAAGGCATGAAAACAGTACCTTTTATAATATACATTATAATTACATTTTATGAATACTACATGATACACATGTCAATAGTTGAGCCAGTAGGAAAGTATGAATGCAGAAAGCACTAAAATGGTGACAAGTTATGAAAGAGAAAACTACAAACAGTTAGTTGTAACAAAACATTTTTCCAAAAGACAGGAAAAAAAAAAGGTCTGAAAAAGACTAGAAAAAAAAAGCTCTGAAAAAGACTAGGAAAAAAAAAAAAAAAAAAGCTCTGCAAAAGACTAGAAAACATTTTTTCAAAAGAAAAAAAAAAGCTCTGAAAAAGTGAAAAAAGAAGCTCTGAAAAAGTGAAAAAAGAAAAAGAAAAAAAAAAGCTCTGAAAAAGTGAAAAAGACTACAAAACATTTTTTTCAAAAGAACAAAAAAGCTCTGAAAAAAAATATAAAACATTTTTTTTTTCAAAAGAAAAAATAGTTCTGAAAAAGACTACAAAACATTTTTTTCAAAAGAAAGAAAAGCTCTGAGACAAAAAAAAAAAAAAAAAAAAAAAAAAAAATAGAAAACATTTTTTACAAAGAAAAAAAAATTGATTGGACAAAAACTAAACATTTTTTTCAAAGAAAAATAAGATGCAGCCATGAAATATTTTTTCTAACAAGAAAAAAAAAAATGACAGAAAAATAAGTTGAATTGCAAATAAAGTTACTAGAGAACATGAACCACTGCATATGATATTCTACAAAGAGAAAACACTCAAATATTGTGCAATAACCAACTGGAATATCCCCACTTGCTTCATACAGATTATTCAAGTGTTATAGGATGGAATAGTTAGATCAGTCTTGCACAAAGGAACATTTTCTCCATTATTCAATATCACAGCAGGATGAGCAAGTATGCATCCCTGGCCTAACCTCCTCCTTAGCTCTTGAAGTAATGCTAAAGAAATAAAAAAACAGCTGATATATGACAATCTGGCATCACCTTCAGATATCGCTATCATGGAAGTTTATTTAATCTTAGAAAACAGCAACTACAACTTAAGACATAAGAATTCAGGATGTGTGAATTACAGAGTGCAAATGATAATGCTGTTTCTTCACAGTAAACAAAGAACTTAATCACTTTCACCAGCATGTCAGCAGAGCTTAGAATATGCTGACTGTATCCCCTGCTGAGAGGTAAGACACCCCACCAAAAGGGTGTCCAGAGTATGACACTAAAGTGCATCTGATGATGAGGTTCCAGTTGTAGACATCTGAGAAGCATTGAGTACTACTTCATTGTAATTACTCCCAGGTCCACTGATCGGGAGTGGTAGTACCTATTAAGTATCTATGGGTCAAATAGATCTGTTTAAAAATTATTTGTATTCAATAAGACTGTATGCAAAATAAAAACCTCTTAAGAAACAACTACACAAAAAATGTAAATATGAATATATAATGAATGGAATTCCCTAACTATTAAGCATAAAATAACCCTAGATGAGTTGACATGTCATAAAATCAATATATCAGTGTGTACCCAGTTGTAATCATATTTACCAACCCCTCTGCTCGGGCAGGATATGACACAACGTCAACTTTTAAGTGGAGTTTAACAGGTTTGAATTCAGAGTTTTCCTTCTCCTAGACTAGTTGCCTCACCAAGACTGAAGAAACAGTCTGCCCTACTATTTACCCATAGCTGGAGGGAGAATTATTGGATTCATACCTTTCCCAAGGGTATTAGTGCTATGTGAAATGCAATCGGTTTCATCCAGGATTTGAACTTGTGTCACCATGTCCATTTCCTATGATGATAACCATTACACCACGGGCACCCCTTGTATCCGGTTGTAATAGCAATGAAAATGTACTCCACATGCTCCAGAACTGGAGTCTCACCATCAGATGCATTTTGGAGAGGATCTTATCTGGTAACAGGAAATACAGTCAGTGTATTTTAAGCTCTGTCAACAGGGTACATTATTTTCTTTGAAGTAAGATCTACCATATTTGATGGTGTATAAGACGCACCCCAATTTCAACTGGACAAATACAAAAAATAAAAAAAGTACTAATATTAAACTTGATGAAATTAATTAATACTATCAATAATAACCTTTTAAATAATAACAATAAGTATATGAAAGTTACTCTAAAGTCTAAGCTAATAAGAGTTACTAGGTAGCTAATTTCAGCCAACTATCACAAATTTTAAACTTACATATGGCATATTAGACGCAAGGGAATTTTAAGAGATATTTTTAGTTAAAAAAAAAAAAAAAGTGTGCCTTACATGCCATCAAATAAGTTAATTCATAAAACCCATCAACATCAATGTTTCCAATTTTTCATCCCAGCAACTAATATAAATATAGACACTGATGAATTTAGCATAAAGAATATCGACATTGTTATTGTTTATTCGGTTTGGTTTAGTTTCTTTGTTTAATGGCATATCAAACTTCATGGATTATTGTTGAAGAACAGCAGTAACACAATTTAATCCATTACTGGGGGGGGGTTCGATACTTTTTCCAAAAGTATAAATCTAAAAGTTAACATAAGATCACAACTGGAGTTTGAACTCACATAGTTTGAGGCTGCAAACCAGCACATTAGCCATTACACTACAGAAACTCGTCTCTGTTTATTTGGATATTTATTAAATCAAAACTTCTTTTAGGCTATTCATTTATTTTTCAACACTGCAGTCATGGCTGCTTATTTCAGCATAGCCTTTACAGAGGCCCTCAATGGAATAATGACTATCGTTGTAAAAAAAAAAAAAAAAAGGACACAGCAACTGAAGTTCAAATTCTAAACAAAGCTGTTTGTATTCTAAATAGCACTAACACACTTAAGAAAGGGTATAAATCCAACTCTTCTCCCACCAGCTATGGGTAATTAGTAGGGTAGACAGAATTCTTTAATGTTACTATAGCAACCTGATTTAGATGAAAATCCTTGAATTCAGACCATTTATACAAATGTGGCTAAGAATCACCTTTGGATACAAATCCCCGAGAAACTTTACACATCGACATGTAGATTCAGGTAGGATGCTGCCTCACATGCACACACTAAGAGGTACCTATCTTTAAGTACATCTTAACATCAGATCGTAAGTAATCTCCCCTTACTATAAGTCAGAAATAGTAACATTGTATAAACAATCACGAATCAACACTTGGTGTCTAAAGAATCAACTAATACAAAGACTGAAGGATTTTTACTTTTATCCAAATGTCTATATATAGATTGGTTGGATAAAAGCCTGATTGATTTTTCTTTTTTATTAATAGTGCTTCTTTTGTTACGCTAAGTAAAGCAAAGAGCACTTCCTACAGGTAGAGAAAGAAAAAAAATACAAGTCTGTGCTTTGAATATGCACTGAGAAAATAACCATCTCAGTACAAGTATTTGGATGTTAAGGAAAAAATACTGGGATTCTTCTCAATAACGACAACTGCAAATCATAAGAAAAATACTCTTAGATTTTTATGTTTTTAAATTGTAAATTTCTATTTAATTACAGGACAAGTCGCCTCTACTTTATATATATATATATATATATATATATATATATTGTTTTTTTTTGTTCTTTCTTGTAAATGTTATATAAACTGATTGGTTAGGTTATTTGGTTTAATGGCATGTTAACTCTTGTGGATTATTTAATGCTATATCATGTTTATACATATAGAATTTGTAAGCAAATAGTTTGTAGAAAACTTTATTTTAAATGAGTTAGATCTCATTTATTTGAAAGTCAACTTAATAACATGACTGGAGTTTGAACTTGCTTACTTCAAGGCGGCAGTTCAGCACTTTACCCATTACACCATAAGGACTCCCTTCTGAAGAAGCAAGGACAAACTTATAAACACAGTTCTCCTGTGGACTACCACACAAGAACACACCAGTGTTAGCTGACCAGTAAAGACTTATGCATTTATTCTGTACAGATACTGGATGCCATCTAGAGGACCTGCCAAGAGCAATGGACAGTAGGCAAGGATGGTAAGGGAGTTAAGGAAATCTGTTCTATCAGCACAACTTGATGATGATATAGAAGCTTGATGAACCATCTCTTTCTCACATTTCGATCTGAATATTGTATAAAACACAAGAAACTTAAACTAATGGACTTACAGTGTCCATAATTCTATTTTTTATTGGTTTTCGCCAATGGTTTGGAAGACCAAAGTTCAATCCCAGGTAGAGTCATACCAAAAATGCAAAAAATGGTACCTGATGCCTCTTTGCTTCACATTCAGCATTATAAGGTAAGGATCAAAGGTAAGTGGAGCAATCCAGAGAAAGGAGTAGTACCCTCTCCTAATTTTCAGGGTAGTAGCTAATGAAAAGGGAGTCTTCGGGTCACCTTCAACAATGGTCAGCCAGTTTAACTTACTTATACTTGCTTTGTCATGATAGCATGCAAAAAACAACTCATGTTGACATTAGAGTATACTTTTCTTTGATTAATTTTAAAAGCATATCAACTAGTTTTGGGCTATTTTATACCTAGAGGTTAGGAAATCATGTTCATATTTGTTGTGTAGGTGTTAAGAGGTTTCTCTTTTTTTTGCACATGGTTCGATCCAATATGAATGATTTTAAATTATTATCATTATAGCATTATAACTGGCCCAGTGGTAGAGTGTTCACCAATAGTCTGAGAGACTGGGGTTCAATCCCAGGTAAATTCATACCAATGACTCAAAAATGGTACTTGATGCCACCTTGCTTCACACTCAGAATTATAGGGTATGGATCAAGAGTCAGTGGATCAATCCAGGAAAAGAAGTAGTGGCCTACCCTACATCTCAGTGTAGTAGCTATTGAAAAGGAGCTTTCAGATTGCCCTTGACTACAGTCAGCAAACTTACTTTATATATATATATGTATGTGTGTGTGTGTGTGTGTGTGTGTGTGTGTGTGTGTGTGAAATGAAAAGAAGTGTTGCTAACAAGAATCTTCCATAAATCTAAAAATGGAAAAGAGATGTTTCCTATTTGTGAATGGTACTTTTACACATTTAAAATGAAAAAAAATAATCTCAAGTTACTTTTTTTTTTTTTAAATAGTAAACAGTGTCTTAAAACAAAGCAAGATTGTTTCAAACATCAGAGAAAAAAAAACATTGAAATTTATATCACTAATAAAATTAACTGACAATATTTTCAGTAGTTTTTTTTTTCTTTTTACAAAATACTTCATAAGTTTATATTCAAATTCATTAAGAATGTTACAATCAATAATGAAATTATATATGTCTTTTTTTTCTGAAAATTCCATTTGTACTAACATCTTATCACATGATTATACTTCATGTTATTTAGTTTGATTAGTCACTTGTTTAACCACTTTTTTCACATTTACATTTGAAGAGTGTTTTACAAAGACTTACAATGTCTATATTTATCTATAACATACATAAAATTTTACAAGGAAAACATTTTGTTATGAGGCACAAGACCTCTACAAGAGTTTTGAGGGAAAGGGAGGGGGAGTGGTCATGCATTCGTAAGGAGCTCTAGCTAGCCACAATCGCTGACCCATTCACACAGTACAATAAAATTCATCCATTCTCCTCAGACGCACCAGACTCACCATAATACCACATTTTCTCTATGACAGCCTACTTAAAAAAAAAAAAAAACAGATTTACAATTTTATGAAGATGAATTTACTATGATGTACAATAGTAAAATAATAAAAACAAAGACATATAAAAGAATGCATTGGGAGGGAAAGTAAAAACGAACCCAAAAGAAAAACAAATATACAAAACATCTAAAACCCATCTATAATTCGATAAGTTATAAGTTTTATACCTGGTCTCGCAAAATAGTATCAAGCACTATTTTTATGCAAAGTATCTTATTTGTTGTTCTTCAATCATTTTAATGTGTGGGTTGGTTGGTTGTTTTTTTTCATGGTGTATCAAACCTTTTTGGGTTATTTCACACTGAATTAAGTCATTTTGATAAAAGTTTCAAACAATTAAGTTTAGTAAAAGTATAATTTTTTTTGTTTACACACAGTTTAATTTCAAAAGAGTTCTATTTTGAACAATTCAGTTTAGCATAGAAAAACAGTTCATTTCAAACAATTCTATTTAGCATAAGTACACAGATTAGTTCTATTTGACCCATAGATGGGACCCTATCAGGTGCTACTACTCTAGGCCAGAGTGGACCTGAGAGTGATGGTAATGAAGGGGTACTCTACATTCCCCAAAGCTCAAGCATTATTGGAACCTCACCATCAGATTATTTAGAGTCATAGCCAAGACACTCGTTGGTGGGCAGGGTATTACCTCTCTGCAAAGAAGCAGTCGGTGTATTCTACAGCCCCAGCAGACTGGGCAATACACAGTTAAATGTAAAAACTGTTTTATTTCAAACAATTCAGTTTAGCATAAATATGCAGTGTAAATGTCAAAACAGTTCTATTTCAAACAATTCAGTTCAGCCTAAGTACACAGTTTAGTTCTATTTGACCCATAGATAGGACCCTATCAGGTGCTACCACTCCGAACCAAGGTGGACCAAGGAGTGATGGCATTGGGGGAGTTTTACCCCTCTGCAGAAATGTAGTTGGTGAATTCTACAGCCATCAGTGTGTGTGTGTGTGTGTGTGTGTGTGTGTGTGTGTGTTATCAATTTATTAAACCTTGAAATAAAATAATCTTTAGTAATTTTAGCATAATCACTTGTGTATGAGACGCACTATTTTTTTCAGATTTTTTTTCACCCAAAAGTTAGGCGTACATATTATCCATGAGAACTAGATGATTAACTTTTTTTCTTGTCACATGTTTCACCATATTTGGTACTGGATGAACTAAAGTAAGTTATATCTATAGTCCAAACTAATGAGTTTTACACTGTTCCAGAGAAATATCCACTGGAATGTGTGCTTGTTTATAATTTTGTTTCTCCTAAAGTCAGTTTATTTTTGCCACAAGCTAGTAGCATTTTTCTGTGAACATGGCTGTGTATTTACTCTTAAATACTGTGTAAATTTTAATGTTTTAAGACATAATGTAATATGATTTTTTTTAATTTTTAGTCAATCTGAACTGATAAAAAGGTGAATGTTAAATTTTACCGCTACAAATTCTAAAAAGTCAGTATCAAAAGTGAGTATTATATATATATTTTATAATGAAATTCTGTTTTTTTTCCCAGAATTCCATAGTCCTAAGTTATGCATGTATGTTATACATAAATAATTACAGTATTGAATGTATACATAATGATTCAAGTAATAAAGCAAAACATTAAGTGTTACCTGAATAACGCTGCCATACTGTATTACTCCTCCCAGTAATTTTTTATACTCCGCTTCATTTTGTTTCTTTTCCAATTCAGCAGCATGCTGTAATTAAAAAGAATTTTTTAATATCCTTACTGATTTTCTTTCAACTTATATACAAGCAATTTTAAAGCAGTAATTAATAGGGATTTTCCTCCTCAGAGAAAACAATATCAAATACAAATTTTTGCATTATTCTACACATGCACCCATTCAAGTTCACCAGGAAAAAAAAAGTTTTCTAACAACAACTTTGGAGGGGTTGAAATAATTAAACCTTTAAACTCATTGCAATTTTTTTCATCTTTAAAAATAAAAAATAATATTTTACATTTTGTAAGGGAGGTTAACTTTCACACTTCAATTCAATGTAGAATGATCACCCATTTCTGGAACAAAAACAAAATACCCTCCCCCCACCATCCCCAAAGTAAAAAAAGAAAAAAAAATCTTAATAATTTGATTTGCCTCGTTGTCTTTTCCAATGCTAACTGCTCTAGAAATGGGTGATCATTCTACATAGAATTAAAATGTGAAAGTTAACACTCTTTATAAAATTTTAAAAAATGGGGAGGGTCAAAAAGTAAAAAGATTATAGTGAGTTTCAGGGTTCAAATCACAGGAAGAAAAAAAATTTTACCAAAATTTTACTAATTTTTGTCTAAAAGCTTGAAGTTATTATCACTACAAAGGCCAAAGGATACAGCTGCCAAGATACAATTAAAACAAAAAAACCTAGCCTAAATCTGTTGTATAGCCAGACAATACATATGCAGAAACATAACGACGCAATAAAGACGAGCAATACAGATCTTTAGAAAAATATACCTCTCACTTTATTTGGAAGGGTTGTGTGTGAGAGGGAGTTGGAGACCGAACAGAACTGCAACATATTGACCCACACTCTTATGGCCATAACAGCGTTTCTTTCCTATTCTCCTGGGCTGCTCAACCAGGGGCCTGGGGGCCCAGCCTCTCTGGGACATGGTCCTCATTCCAGCATCTTCTCTCCAACTGACCTGAACATCCTGTCGCCAGGGTTATATATATAATAATTTGATGCCCACTCTTCTTCCTGCGAGCATCACAATTTTGCACTCAATTCAACCCCTCGACAGTCAAGGTTATATCCCGATATTCTTCAACTGGATGCACCTATTATTTACACAGGTGCATTTCTTATTTTGACAGCTTGTCCGGGTCGGAGGTCAATATACAACAAATCAATATGGAGGTTGTTCAAAAAGTTCATAGGCTGACTAAGATACTCTCATGGAATAAGACCAAATGAGGTTCATTTTTCAACATTGTCCCCCTTGTGGTACACATCCTTTTTCCATCAGTGTTGCAGTGGATGGATCCCATTGGTAAAATGTCATCAACAGCAGATATGACATCATCTATGAACTTTTCAGTCTACCTTCATGTGTACATTTTCATCATCAAGGTGAGGTAACAGCACAGGCTCCCTTGATTCTCTCTCTCTTTCAATCCATCCCTATTGGTCATCACTCTTGGTAAGTCTTCTAGATTGTACCCAGTGTCCATACAGAGCTGATGAATGTAAGTTTTTGCTGGTCAGCAAACACAGGTATGTCCATGTGTAGGAGTCCATAGAAGAATGTCGCTGATGAGTTTGTCCTTACTTCTCCAGCAGCATCCATATGTATTGCTCATCTTACTTGGATGGTTTGTGAGATGGGAGGTAAGTGGCCGTACAGTTAATAGGCATAAATTATGAAAGAATAAACAAAGAACAATCTGAAAAATGGAACATTTGAAATGAGGTGACAAAATAATATTAATAATTCAAATAATTTCTCTGAAAATTACAGAATGTATGTCAATGTGTGTTTGTGTGATTTCCTTGTTATAATATTACAATAAACTTGCAGCGGAGAGCCCCCATGCTATAATGGCAAAAAGTGCTGGACTATAACCTCAAAGTAGTGAGTTCAAACTCCAGTCATGCTATTATGTTCACTTTCAGACTAATACCTTTGGGAAAGGTAGGAAACCCCTACCCCTTAGTTATGGGTTAAATAGTATCACTGCTGTTCTTCTAAAAGATTGTTTTCAGCATTAAATAACCTTTGTGGGTTATTTAGATGCCATGAAACTAAACAACCTTGAGACATATGAATTTTATATTTCTTTGTCATAATACATGCCTAAACAATGGCTTATTAGTTATAAATCCTGAAAATGCATGCGTTTTAAATGAATTCCACTTTTCTATATGTATATGCTAATAACAGTGCCTAATCGATGTGTGTCACCAAATCTAAAAATAGAAAATGGCCTACATGTGTCATGGTTTCTAGAGATGATTTCTTCCTATGTTTACCGCCAAAAAGCTAGCAAATATATATAGACAGAATCTGCAGTATTAATCAGTAGCAGCCCAGGAGTCTTGGAAGACAGATAAACTATACAATATCAACCCCAAAATTTCACATTGATAAATAAGTTTTATCCTCTAAGGAATTTCAGGACTGACATGCAAGTAAGTATTTAAAAAGAATACTAAAACATTTATGTATGCCAATACATACAAAAATGAATACTCACACAACATATCTATAGCAAACTACTGTTCAATACCAAAAACAATAAATAAAAAGACACCTTTTTCAACTCAACCTCCTGTTATTTGTTTTTAATATTTGCTTGTTTTATTATTTCAGCATTAACCTTTTTTATCACAGTACCTGGAAAACTCTTCTGCTACACTTCATTAAAATACTCGTTAAGCATAATTCGCTACAACATTCACACTACCCTCTTAAATAAAATAGGACCTTAATAAAAGATTGCAGAAAGGAGTGATCCTCATGATATTTCCTTGAAACTAAGGCTTCATCTAAAAATTTTACTAAGTACCCAGTGAAACATTATAACTGTTATTGGGTAACGAACAGCCGCAGGCCTCTATGTTAATGCACACAAAACGGAATATATGTGCTATAATCAAACAGGGGACATCTCCACTCTAGAAGGAACCCCTCTTAAACTGGTGGACAAATTCACTTACCTAGGAAGCAGCGTTGAATCAACCGAAAAGGACATCGAAACAAGGTTAACGAAAGCATGGACAGCTATCAATAGGCTATCGATTATATGGAAATCAGACCTAACCGATAAAATGAAACGCAGCCTCTTCCAGGCAGCGGTCACATCAATACTGCTATATGGCTGCACTACATGGACGCTAACAAAACGGCTGGAGAAGAAGCTAGACGGCAATTACACAAGAATGCTGCATGCAATCTTGAACAAGTCCTGGCGGCAACACCCCACAAGACACCAACTGTACGGCCACCTGCCTCCTATCCCGAAAACTATTCAAGTTAGACGAACCAGACATGCAGGACACTGCTGGAGAAGCAGGGGCAAACTCATAAGAGATGTACTCTTATGGACCCCCACACATGGCCGTGCAAAAGCAGGACGACCAGCACGAACATACATTCAGCAGCTATGTGAGGATACAGGATGTTGTCCTGAAGACCTGCCTAGGGCGATGAACGATAGGGAGGAGTGGCGAGAGAGGGTCAGGGATATCCGTGCTACCAGCATGACATGATGATGATGATGAATTACAGTGTTTATATTATCAACAAGTCAACCAAGTGTCAATGTTACATTATAGAAGAAACACACAGCTTTGGAGTGTCAACCTGATTCACATTCCACATGGCAAAACAATCTAATATCACAAATGTTAGCACTTTCAGATTATCATTTGTTTTGATCATTAAAATGAGTGCCAGCAGAGCCAATATTGTAGTTTCTAACATCTTCTGATCACTGACAACTTTCAAGAATATAAGTTCTTTATTTTTGCAGCTGTTTAATGGTTGTATGGCCCTTTCTTGTCTAAGGCACATAAACTGTTTTATTTGCATTCACAGAGAGACCAATGCCTCCTGCAGCTTGTTCCAGGATATGTAGCAGGAATTTTGTTGCTTAAGTGGCAAGCCTCTGAAATTAGTAGACTAGTTCACATACCTTGGTAGCACTATCTCATCTACTGATAGCAATACTAACATATGCATAGCAAAATCATGGTCTGCTATCGACAAGTTATTGATCATATGGAAATCAGATTTCTCTGATAAAATAACAGGATTTCTGCCAAGCTGTGACTGTGTCAGTACTACTGTATGGATACACCACAAGGATGCCAACAAAAGGCATGGAGAAAAAGCCAGATAGTAAGTTCACAAGAATGCTACATGTTATTTGGAACAAATTCTAGAAGCAACAACTCACAAAACAGCAGCTATACAGCCACTTACTTCCCATTCTACAAACCATCTAAGCAAGATAAAAATGACATGCTGGTTACTGATGAAGAACTAAAGACAAACTCATAAGGGAATTTATCTTATTGACTCTTACATATGGACATGCTCGGGTTGGCCAACCAGTAAGGACTTGCATACAATAGCTCAGTGTGAATATTAACTGTCGTCTAGAGGACCTACTAGGAGCAATGAACAATAGCGTTTGGGTTATTTGTTTAATGGCATATCAACATTCATGGGTTATTTAATGCCAAATCCATCATTCTAAAATAACAGTAGTAGTGCTATTTAACCCATAGCTGGGAGAATAATGGGGTTCATGCCTTTTCTAAGGTGTATTTGTCCAAAAGTAAACGTAATAGTGCGACTGGAGTTCAAACTGCCTTACTACGATTTTTCAGTCCAGGGCTTTAACCATTACACCAGGAGGACACCCCCTGGACAATAGGGATGGATGGTGAGACAGAGAGTTAGGGAACACTTGTTGATGAGTTTGTTAAAAAGATTCTGAGGGAGTTAATGATTGGTTATTGTTATAACTCATGATGTCTGATTGTGAAAGAATTTTCTCTTTTAGAAATAATTTCTGAAAGATAAAATAGATATGCATTGGTTTGCAGTGTAGCCCTTAAGAAGAACTTTGAAATGTTGTCGATTGTTTGAACAGACATCTCTTTTGATAGATTAAAAAAGATTGATACTGACATCTTAATTTTCTCGTACTACAATCTACATTTTGTACAGATTTGTAACTTGAAAAAAAATGAAGTTGGATAAAACAATGTACCACACACTTTTTGTCAAACTGATCCCATCACCAAAACTGGAACTTTATATACAAAAAATTTTAATAAACACCCTGTGAAGCCTTCTAACTATCATTGACTATAAGTTATTACATAGTTAAAAAAAATATCAGTACAGATTTTTATAATAAATTTAAAAAAAAAAAAAAAAAAAAAAAAAAATCAAGCTTATGTCAATGATGCATTAGAGAAGAAATTCACAGCTTTGGCATGTTAACCTCCATCGTATTTTATTTGGCAAAACAAAAACATCACCAATTCAAGCATTTTCAAATGATCATATCTTAGTAACAGAAGATTCAAAAATAAAGTTATCAATTCAGGCCTCTCAGTTTTCAATTCAACAAAAACCGCAGACTTATTAACGGGGAATGTAAAAATTGTTTTCATTTTTTAATACAGTAATTGCTAATGACAGCAATTACATTGCTAATTAATAAAATTTAACTTAATCACATTAGCATCTGTCTAATTCCCCCTTGAATTAACTTTATATATGCTCGTCTATATATCATATATGCATGATGCCTGTATGAATGTTGACTATGACTACATAAAAACTATATAAACAATCCGATTTATTGGTATTAATAGCAAGCCAACCGATGTAGGGATATTTTATGCTAATACGTCACCATCAGATTGTTTAGTGTCATATCCAGGACACTCGTGGGGGGGGCCCTCTGCAGAGAAGCGGTGTATTCTAAAGCCCCAGCCGACTGGGCTGGTTTCTTTGTTTAATGGCATATCAACCTTCATAGGGTATTAATTGCTAAAGCCATCCTCATAGAAAAACAGTACTATTTAACCCATAGCAGGTGGGGGAGGATTAAGGGTGTTTTTATACCATTCCCAAGCATATTAGTCTGAAAGTGAAATAGCATAATTATAGTTTTAACTCACTCACAACAATGTAGCAGTTCCGTGTGTTAGCCACTACACCACAGAGATTTCCTCAAATTATGCCTTTATTTAGGCTATGAAATTAGATCTAAAGACGTGTACAAAGTAAAATACTGTTAATAAATAACTTATAACCACATACTTAATGAGTGTTAGAGATAAGTTTATGCTAAAGTAACTTATGTCAAATCATGTGGAACTTCTTATTTTATTCTAATATTAATTTTGCTAGAAAAAGTGACATGTTAAAAAATTTGGGTCATTGTTTGATACAAGATCACCACAGATTCAATTAGTCGTTTGTTCTGTCAGCAGAACTTAGAATATACTATCTGCATCCCCTGTAAAAGAGTAAAACATCCCATCCCTCAAAAAAAAAAAAAAAAAAAAAAAAAAAAAAAAAGAAAGGTGTCCTATTCATAACACTAAGCTTAATAATCTGGAATGAGCAGCTGGTGGCATAGGCCACCATGTCAATGCAGACAAAATGGAATACATGTGCTTTAATCAAAGAGGTGACACCTCCACACTAAACAGTTGGCCTTTGAAACTAGTGGAAAGTTCACCTACCTCGGAAGCAGTGTCACATCAACCGAGAAAGACATCAACATGCGACTAGCAAAAGCATAGACAACTATCGATAGGCTATCGGTCATATGGAAGTTAGACCTGACTGATAAAATCAAACGCAGTTTTTTTCCAAGTAATGGTTGTGTCGATACTGCTACATGGATCCACTACATGGATCCTAGCTGAATGTATGGAAAAAAAGATGGCAATTATACAAGAATGCTGTGAGCTGTATTGAACAAGTCCTCGAGGCAACACCCCACAAAAAAGCAACTGTATGGCCACCTACAATCCATCACAAGAACTCTCAAAGTTAGACAAACCAGATAAGCAGGACACAGCTGGAGAAGAAAGGACAAACTCATAAGGCATATACTCCTGGGGACCCCTTCACATGGACAAGCAAATATGGGACAACCAGCTAGAACCTATATACAACAGCTCTGTGCCGATACAGGATGTAGCCTGGAAAACCTCCTGAGAGCAATGGACAATAAAGATGGGTGATGAGAGAGGGTCAGAGAGATCCATGCAGGCAGTGCGACATGATGAAGCTGCATCTGAGAGGCAGCAGCAAGCATACGCAGACCAAGGTTTCAGAGTGTAGTTTGACATTGCACTGCATCTGCTCACTAGATTCTTTTCCCCATGTTGACTGTGGCTGCAGGTCCACTGGGCTGGGACACACTTCAGCCAGATCAGGTCAAGTTTTAGTTTGGTAGCAGTTGGTCAAGGCTGCCTGGCATGGGTACTGGGAAGCAAGCATTCATGTCATGCACTATAACACCAGCTCTCCTCAAGCCTTAGGGGTCCATCCCCCAGGCTCTAACCCTCTCCAGAGGAGCTGGGGTTATTGCCGGGCATCTGACAGAGCCAGAGGCATATTTAGAGCAACCAGATATGTCTGGGCTATGGTCTTGCACTCAGACCCACCTTAAAAAAGGCTTTGTACCATACTCATCCAGCTGGGGGGACATGTGACATATATTAGCTGCATCTTAGGGCAAGGTTCCAGCTTTAGAGTTATAGCAAGTGTGGAGTATCCTTTAATTGCCAGTACTCCCACACCCACTCTAACCTAGAGCGGTAGTACCTGTTAGGGTCCCACTAATTGGTCCAATACACCTGTTTAAAACTAAGACCATGCACAATATAAAAAAAAAACTTAAGAAACAACTATACAAAAATGTAAATATAAACACAATTTTAGGCATAAAATAACCCTTAACAGGTTGAAATGATGTAAAAATCAATCAATTAATTAGTTGTTCATGTTTTTTCTTGTTATGCAGATAAAATAACATGCAAACCCCTTTTAAATTTGAGACAGATCACAACTCTACTTAACATTGCCATTTCATTTATAGTTCTATACATTTATATATAATACATATTTAACACATCACTCAAGAAGTCCCAAGCCTGACATATATCTATATGTCAAGCCTGGGACTTATTGAGTGATGTGTTAGATATCATATATAACTGTATAGAACTATAAATGTTATAGCTCCACTAATAAAAACTCCATGTGATTTTTATAAAGTACTAACCTTCAAATGGCATGTGTCAAAATTTGTGCCCAGGGAATGGATGATTAGTTTACAAATTACAGTTATTTAAGTGAAGCTACTGTTGCAAAATTTCAAAACAATGGAAAAATCTAAATGTCATGTGTTGATAAAGCATTGATTTCTGATGGGGAAAAAAACTGTCTAAGCAAAGCAATAGCTTGATAAGTGTTACTCGGACTCTGCTCCATCAGAAACGGTTAAGAGGTGGTATGCTGAACATGATGCTGAACACTGAGTTTGCCCAAATTCCGAAGTTGTCCCGGAAAACAGCAAAAAAACTCCACAAACTCATTTTGGCCGATCGTAAATTGAAGTAGCGTGAGATAGCAGAGGAGTTGAAGATATCAGAAGGCAGTGTATTCACCATTTTGCATGAACATTTGTCACTGTCAATCAAAAACAACAACACATCAATGATTCAGAGCATTGTTTGCAACTGTTTCAATGCAACAAAAAGAGTTTTTTGCATAAATATGTGACAATGGATGAACCATGAATCCTCCACTTCACTCCAGGGTCAAATCGGCTGTCACCTGAGTGGACAGCAGCAGGTGAAAGCCATCCAAAGTGACCAAAGACACAAACATCAGCAAGCAAGATTTTGGCCTCCATATTTTGGGATACACAAGATATTTTCTTCATCAATTACCTTGAGAAAGGAAGAACCATCAATAGCAAATATCATATAGTATTATTGGTACATTTGAAAGAAGAAATCACAAACAAAAAAAAACAGCCACAAATGAAGGAGAAAAAAGTGCTCTTTCACAAAGAGCACTTTGTCACAAGTCGATTACAACATCAGCAAAACTACATGAATTGCACTTCAAATTGCATCTGCACCCACCCTATTCTCCAGATCTGACCCCCAGTGACTACTGGCTGTTTGCAGACCTTAAAAGAATGCTCTAGGGAAAGAGATTTGGCTCCAGTGAAGAAGTTATATCAGAAACTGAGGCGTATTTTGAGGCCAAAGACAAATCATTCTACAAAAAGGCACTGAATAGTTAGAGAAGTGTTGGAATCAGTGTATCACCCTAGAAGGAGACTATGTTGATGAATAAAGTTGAATTTTGCCTAAAAGTTGTTTTATTAGTTAGGCCCAGGACTTATTGAGTGATGTGTTATAATGCATTTATATATAATATAATTTATACATTTACAATTCTACTTTATATGACCATCACAAATTCATAAACAATTTAATTTTTCCATTAATCTTTTCTAAAGGATATTATTTGTCTAAACTTCTGAAATAAAAACTGATAATTCTTATCACTTAGAATATTCAAAATGTAAAAAAAAAAATTCAATTTAGGAACCATTAATCAAAAAGGCTTGATAAAAAAAAAATTTTTTAAATTTCAATATGAGCTAAGGTAAAAAAAAAAAAAAACCATACATAGTAGTAAGTAGTATCTCATTGGTTGATGGAAACATTAGGTTTATAAGTCAAAAAAATTCCCTCTGAATTGACCAGCAGAATACTATTGTACAGGGATAAGATGTTTGGTTCGAAAATGATACTGAGTGAAATCATCTGAAGGTTGCAGGTTCAATCCCAACTACAGGTAAGAATAACAAAAAAATACTTACAATAGCCTAACACTTGTACTTGGTCATGGTTAACAGAATTAGAACAATCTATGCAATAGATTAAATAAAGGGTTCAGTTGGGGGTTTTGTGTAGGCTCCAGAGTTCAGCATGAAACATCTGAAGAAGGACATGTTGGCCGAAACATTGTGAGTATTAAGACAATAGTCCCAATATTTTAAGTGATGGAAATTCTTTCCTAAAATTTGAATTTTTTTTTTTTTTTTCCAAAGAACTAGCTAATGAAGGTTGCGATGAACAAGATATCATTAAATCAAAACTTTCTCAAATATATAATAAATACTCCCTCAAATATTGGTTTAAATGACAATCTTCAATTGTGGTAGATATTTTATCCAATATATTTATTCATACAAATATATTTACATAAGCAAACAAAGCATATATATATATATATATATATATATCTTTCATACAGCACCCTACAAAACAGCAGTTGCATTTACATTCCATCTCACAACCACCACCTAACCAAGATGAGTAAGAAATGCTAGCCACTGTTAGTGAAGTAAGGATGAAGCAACATTTGCTTATGGACTCCTACACATGGACACACCAGTGTTGACTAACCAGTACAAACTGACACTGGATGCCATCTAGAGGACTTACAAAGAACAATGGCTGATAATGAAAGAATCAAAGTAATCTATGCTGTCAACACACCTTGATAATGATGATGTTATATAATTTGCTTTGTGGGAGTGTGAATGGTTGGTTGGTAAGGTTTTATGGCATATTAACCATTGAGGTTATTTAATGCCAAATCCTTTTTATACATATATATTAAATATATAGATATGATTTGTGAACACATTTTATAGATAACATTCTTAAACAAGCCAACGCTCTTTTTTGCACACAGTTAAATGGTTTTAAGTATTGCTGTATAACAGTCACAATTTAACATCAGTCATTTGTTTGCATACAGTTTGTTCTATTTGACCTATAGATAGGACCCTATCAGGAACTATCACTGCAGGTCAAAGTGAATCTGAGAGATTCCTCAAATCTCCAAGGCTGGACCCTCACCATTGGATGGTTTAATGTCATATCAAAGACACTTGTTAGAGGGATCTCCCCCCCTCCTCCACACACAGAGATGCAATCAGTGTATTTTACAGCCCCAGCTGGAGTATGAATGGATTCATTCATTAGTTGTATCGTGTACTATAGAATTAGGGCAGTTTATACAAAGAGAAACAAGCTGACATCTAAAGATTAAAAACTAAAAACATTGGAAAGCTCTAACTTACGACAACATAACAATGTCTGACATGTTTGTATAATTGTCATTGGGTGTATGGGAAAGTACATTATAGCATAAATTATTTCACTAATTCAATCTTGTACAGTTGATAAATTATATAAATGAATACTGAACAAAATAGGACAGATAAATTAGTATAGTTATATATATTAATTCAGCAATTTGCTTGAAAAATAGCATTGGTAGATGGAGACACTCATGTTAGAATGGTTATCATCATAAGAAAAGGACACGCCATCACAAGTTCAAATTTTGGACAAAGCCATTTCCATTTCACATATTACTAACACCCCTGGGAAAGGTGTAAAGCCAACTATTCTACCTCTAGATATGGTTAGATAGTAGAGTAGGCAGGACTCTTTAACCATATTTACCAACCCCTCCGCTCAGGCAGGTCAATTTTTTTTTTACCTTAAAGAAGGTAATAAAAGTTTCGTACCTGAACTACCGAGAGTCGTCAGTGTTTCGAGTGTTTTTCGGATTCCTATGCATATGAATGTTTTACAGATCCGTATATTCTACATATCCATATATTTCACGTATCTGTATATTTTACGTATTCATATTTGGCTATGTTACATCTTTCCCAAGGGTATTAATCCAAAAGTGAACATGTAACATAGGACCAACGTCTTGTGCTTTAAAGAAAGACGTCCGCACTAAAAGAAATACTCAAACTCAAAGGTAAGGGACGAAAATATAGCAGTCATTTATTATTCACTTGGCTATGATTGTTGCAACTCGAAAAGTTCATTTTAGTTACGATCTTCTTCTCCCTTCCTCTTGGTGGTGTCGGCAGTGTGGGTGAGAGCTGACTGTTGACACACACCTGACATATAGGTCGTAGCAGACTGGGTTAGGATGGGTCGAGGCCTTGGAACCTTTAACGCACCCGTTTTGACAACTGCCTTCAACTCTGCCAAAATCTCCTGACTTGTTTTCTTGTAGAGAGATTTTGGAGAACAAATTAAAGATCCCTGAATGTTCGATGTCACCAGTGAAACTGTCGTGAAACGCGTGATAGTTCATCAGTGATTATTCTAAAATCACGTCTAACTTTGCAGGTCATTCTGCCCACACGCACTAGTCTTGTGACACCTTCACTGATTGACGACAGTGCCCATCCGTAATATTACAAACATAATACCAACATGCTTTTTACAATGTTACAGTTGAGCAGATTAGCTAATACACCACAAGAACTTGCCTTAAATCTATGGGAAAATTGTGTTCGTCAGATCTGCTTGTGATTTTATAAGCAAGATAAGTTGATCAATAGAGTGATCAATTTTAATCGCATATCAAACCGTCTAGGGTTGTTTTATGCATAAAGGGTAAGGAATAACATTCATTGTACACTCAGATTTAAATTTTTTTAGGTTTTTTTTTTTTTTTTTTACACACGCACTGTCCAATCAAATACAAATCTTTAACAGATTTTTTTCACCCATAAATGGAACTAGAAAAAGTTCTACCATCCTGCAATGGCACTTGTGATGTAACAGTTATCTTTGTAGGAAATGGAGGCACACATGGTATAATGGTTACTGTTTTAGGAAATGGACACGGTGACAGGAGTTCAAATCCAGTATAAGGCTGTTTGCATTTCCCATAGCACTAATACTCTTGGAAAAGATATACCTCCAACTATTCTTCCTCTAGCTATAGGTATTCAGTAGGGTAGACTAGGCTTTTTAACCTCGATATGGCAACTTGTTTAGGAGAAAGATAACTCAGAATTAAAACCTGTTAAACACTGCAAAAAAAAAAATGACCTTGTGTCACTTCCTACTCATGCAGAAGGTTTGGTAAATATATATTATTACAGGTTAGAGTGGATCCAAGAGAAATGGCAATAAATGGGTACTCAGGTCGTGTCATACCAAAGACTTTTAAAATGGTACTTGATACCTCCTTGCTTAACACTCAGCAATATAAGGTACATATCAAGGGTAAAGTGGAGCAATCCAGGGAAAGGAGTAGCGCCCTCCCGACACCTGGGTGTAGTAGCTATTGAAAAGGGAGCCTTCGGGTCACCAACACCAACTTTAGATTACAGGATGTGGAGCCTTGTCATATTCAGTTTAGTGTCATACCCAGGACACTCCCTTTTTTGGGGGTGGGTCTTACTCCTTTGCAGAGGAAACAGTTAGCATAGTAATTCTAGGCAAGTTTGTAATCTTTAGTCAAATTTACATTCTGTAAAATTTGCCTGGGATTAACTTATGTGTTCTTACCAAAAACAGACAGTGGCCTGGATATGACACTAAACCATCAGATGGTAAGGCTCCACTCCTAGACTTTTAGAGAATGTTGAGTACCCCTTCATTTCATTGCCATTACTCTAAAATCCACTCTAACCTGGAGAAGTAGTAACCTTTATGGATCAAATAAAACTGCTTAATCATTGACAATACTTGAAACCATCTAATTGTGTGCAAATAAATGAGCTCTGGTTTGCTTAAAAATGTCATCAACAAATTATTCATTTACAGATCATATATATATATATATATATATATATATATATGCTCCTCTCCGGAGGGGGTTGAGCACTATGGCAAAGGAATTAACGGCTGCCAATTGCATAATGCAAAGCTCTTCTAATGAATTGAGCCCTCTAGCATCCAGTAAGGCAAAATGTAAACCAACAAAAGTTAATACATAAGGCATTATAAATTACCGAGCTGACATGTCGCCTGATGGGTGAGGAGTATGATACTAAGTTTAACATAAAGTTGGGCAGGTTTCAATCCCAGCTTGAAGCGTCCTGCATGTCTAACCGCGCTAAAGAGTTGTGATACAACAAAACAGTCTATCTGTAGATTATATATATATATATATATATAGTGCAATTAGAAGGAAACTCAAACCTGGTTAAATTGTCATTATAAATTTATTTCGCCAGAGAATATCATTATACTCTCTGTCTCATCAGATGACTACATGTGTTTAACTTGAGGTTGAAGCAATTGCACTATATATGCTCTGTATGTGAATTTGTTATATAAACCTGGCTGGAAAAAGATATCTAATAATAGATGTCCATTGAGCACTCACATAGATTTATATGATATTCCTCATATTCTATACGTGAATAATCCACACCCACTATCTTAAGACGCTGACTGGATATTATATATATATATATATATATATATATATATATATATATCAAAACAGGATTTGGCATTGAATAATCTACAAAGGTTGATATGCCATAAAAATCAGCCAACTACCTACTTCTCTTGAAACTGGCTTTTGGATTTGGCATTGAATAACCCACAAGGATTGGTATGCCATAAAACACCAACCAACCAAAAACAGACAACTAATCTTTCTTCTAGAAATTTATATGAATTTTCACCCTTCTCACATAACAGAAATTTTTATTGGCTATGACAAAATGAAGTTAATTTGTATGCCACAATCAATATTCATCTACTTGTTTTTTGTTGGGTTTTTTTTTTTTCATGCTGGGCAACACTGGAAATTACTGCTAGTATAGCATATAAAAATAAAATCCAGGAAAAAGAGCTACTTTGTAAATGACAATTATATACAGATCATCTTTAAAGTAATTGAATTCAGAAATCAAATAAGAGTTATTTCATTAGATAAATTATTTTTAAAAAAATAAATCAATAGTTTAAATGTTATTTGAAAGATTATTGAAGATTGGTAAATTGGCATGAGAATTTTAACCTGAAGAGCTAATAAGGCTAATTAACTAGAAGAATCAATTGACCAAACAGAGAATTTCAAAATTGTTCGTGATAGAAATATCATTAGTTCAATAATTAAAAAAAAAAAAAAAATTACACTAAAATGCTATTTGTACTCTGTTATTTTTGTAATTATAAATTGAATGATAGAAACATCATCTGCTTATTATACATACTAAGACTTATAATCTATATTCCTACTATATGTTCTAAAAGCGTATCCTTGAGCCAAACTAGATCAAATATTGATTCAGTTTTTCTAGATCATAATGGTGTATATATATATATATATATATCATCATCATGTCGTGCTGGTAGCACGGATATCCCTGACCCTCTCTCACCACTTTTCCCTATCATTCATCGCCTCAGGCAGGTCTTCTGGACAACATCCTGTATCCTCACATAGTTGCTGAATGTATGTTCGTGCTGGTCATCCCGCTTTTGCATAGCCATGTGTGTGGCTCCATAAGAGTACATCACTTATGTGTTCGTCCCTGCTTCTCCAGCAGTGTCCTGCATGTCTGGTTCGTCTAACTTGAATAGTTTTCGTGATAGGAGGCAGGTGGCCGTATACACACACACACACATATATATATATATATATATATATATACATATATATGTATATTTTGGCAGCATTTCTTTGTTAATACAAATTTCATTAAACATAATAGACATTTTATGTCTACATATTTTCTTCTGGATCTGTTTGAATTCCCGTATTACTTTTATCATATTCGGGGGGGAATTGATTTATGTATTGTCCATAGTTCTATGTATCCCTAGTACTTTCTGCCCGACTTTGGGCCATCATCAAGGGAGGATCTATTACAAAAGTGATGCAACTTTTGTTTTAGCATTTTCAAACCAGTGCTAATGTACTTAAATGTCTTTAGCTACTGACATTAATTATAGAATTCCATTTAAAAGCAAACGCCATAATCTTCAATGGTAAAGACGCTCTTACATAGTGGTAATATGCTAAAACAAAAGTTACATCACTTTTGTAATAGATCCTCCCCTGATGATGGCCCAAAGTCGGGCAGAAAGTACTAGGGATACATACAACTATGGACAATGCATAAATCAATTCCCCCCGAATACGATAAAAGTAATACGAGAATTCGAATGAATTCAGAAGAAAATATGTAGACATAAAATGACTAATATGTTTAATGAAATATATATATATTGTGGATTGTTTACTTTTCAAGATCTTCAAATGAAAACGTTCAAGTCTTCTCGTTATTTTTCTTATGACTGGGCTACTATGAAGCACTTTCTTTACCACCTTGACTAGACATAAGAAAAATAAGAAGGCTTGAATGTCTTCCCTTGAAGATCTTGAAAAAGAAAACAATCCAGTCTTTAACTGAACATGCTTATATATATATATATATATATATATATATATATATATATATATATATATATATATAAGCATGTTCAGTTAAAGACTGGATTGTTTCCTAAGCTATATATATATATATATATATAGCTTAAAAATCATTAAACCTTAAAAAAGCAACTTTTCATAATAAGGATTCACAGACTGGTCCCATAACCTAGTTTGGTCAAGGAGGAGCTACAAATGTGTGTCTTAAGCAGGAATAGCTTGGTGGAAACCATCTCTCTCCAGTTCTACAACTGGTTTGAATTTAGAGTTTTCCTTTTCCGAGACCAGTTGTTATATCAAGGTTAAAGAGTGCCACCTGCTCTACGATTTACCCATAACTGGTAAAAGAAGAGCACTATATGAAATGCAAACAGCTCTGACCAGGATTTGATCTCAAGTAAGTAAGCCCACTTCATATGATGATAGCAGTTATGCCCCTGGCATTTTCATAATAAGGATACAAAGAGTTTAATGAACAAGTCAAAAAATCATAACCTACATTGCTTCTTTTATATCAATATTATTAACAATATGAACATTAGATTTTATAAGTGCCACTAAAATAATCAAGGAAACAGCTTTTCTTTTGTTTTCAATAATCTTATCTTAAGCAGACTTAAGTATTTGAAGTAGAATAAACCACTGCTCAACAGTTCTACACTGAAGTCAAAACAAAAGATATTATTCAAATTTTATGATCCATAAAAAAGATTATTTTTATATTTGACTACTAGTAAAAAATGAATTCTTAATTTACAAAACAAAATTTTAAACACCAATGTAATGAAAATTTTCCCATCCTACATATCAAAAATCAGTAAATTTGAGGAAAAAAGAAAATTATCATTTTCTTTCTATTTTGCTTAAATAGTCAGTGGATTGACCAACTGATTGATTTTATTGACATGTAAATCTGTCTAGGGCTATTTTATGACTAAGAGGCTACAAAATCATGTTAAGTGTACATTTACATGTACATCTTTTTCAGTAATTGCTTCTTTCGGGGTTTCTTTTCATGCATACAGTTCTATCAAATATGAATAATTTTAAACAGATCTATTTGACCCATAGAGGAGACCCTAACAAGTACTACCACTCCAGGTCAGAGTGGATATAGAAATAATGACAATATAAGGTTATTCCACTCTCCTCAGATCTCCAAAACTGGAGCCTCACCATCAGATGCAGTTTAGTGTCATACACAGGACACCTCTTTTATGGGGTAGGAGGTATTATCACTACAGAGAATACAGTTAGCTCCACCGACAGGGCAGATGGTTGGTTGGGTTTTATGGCATATCAACCATTGCATGTTATTTAATGCCAAATCCTGTTTATATACATATATATATATAGGGATCCCAATTTTCCGTTTCAAATTTTCCTTGATTCCGTTTCACATTCGCAAAATTTATTTTTCTTTGTTATTATATTTATTTATTTTTTAATATTTTTATGAGAAAATTGAGATAAATTAAAACTTTAAAAACATAATTCAAAATTTTATTCCACATGAAGAAATGGCAAATATTTTTTACATGTTAAATAAATTAAATTTTTTATTTAAAAGAATTTAGATTGATAAATATATGGTGGTCTGCAATATTAAAATCAATGAAAGAATCAACAACAAATAACTTAAAGTATATTAAAAATTTTGACTACAATTTTTGCAAAACAGTTATTCAATCATAAATCAAACACTAACAAAATTAAAACATTAATTCAAACTTTGAATAAAATTTATCACAAATTGAAAAACAAATTCCCCAAATTATACAATTAGCAACCATTAAATCTTTTTTTCTAAGTCACTATTGAAGTACAACATTGTAAATTGCTTGGTATTCTCAGGGGTTAGATTTTCACGTTGTTTATTCATTAAATGTTTATACTGAGAAAATGAACGTTCAGCATCAACGCTGGTAACAGGCATCCATATGACCTTATTGGTAATCTGTTGTAGAAGAGGAAATCTGCTCTTATTTGCATTCCAAAATGCTGGGATATTAAAAGGATTTGGTAAGTCATCTTTGTAATTTACATAAATTTGAAATTCTTCTACAAGTTCGGTAGAAGGATCTTGAAAGTCTTTAATAGCTGCAAAACTTATACGGAGTTATACAAGGTAGCTGTCTTGGATCAAATATACGAGCTGCCTTGAAAAAGTTATACATGGGGTGGGTTTCCAGGTATTTATTCAATTTAGAAAAAGATACGCTGAACAAATCTTGAAAGTTTTAGATAACTCTCTCCCCCTCTGCGATTTTTAGTTCAGACAGAAGACGATCAGTTTCAAGGCTAAATGTTGATTTTGATATACCAGCATGTAAATATTTCACATCTTCCATCATATTATAAACAACACATGCAAGTAGAGACTTAGTTTCTTCTAAGCTTGGCAAAGCTTTTATTAAACGTGTGCCGTTCTCGGTTATAAAATACAGATTTAGGTGCAAATTAAGGAAAGAGGCATGATGTAGTCGACCACTATCTACTAATTCAAGAATTCTACATACTGCAAAGCCATGACTCTTTTCTTGCTTAAAGAATCCTTCATAAAATTGTATAAAGGATGAGTGATACCTGGCTGCATTAAACCAGGAATTCCATCTGGTTGCCACTGGTACAGGGGGTAGTTTCACTTGTTGTTTAGGTAAATAATTTTCAAGCCATTTTAAATATCGTTTTTTTTCGACTCTGCTTTCTAAAAAAGGCTGACTGAAAGTAGTGAACTGGGTAACATTATCAAATGCTAGCCAATATGAGAATACTTCATCAACGAGATTTAAAATGTGTGCCAAATACAATACATGGTAACTGTTGTTAAAGATATTTGATAAGACTTCTCTGTGAACTTTTTTTGCAATAGGCTGCCAAATCTGTTACAAAGGCAATGATCTTTTCAAATTCAATATCCACATGAGTTACAGCTCGGATACATGCTTGACTTACAGTTTGATGATTACATTCTGACAGGGTTACAACATCTATGAGAAATGACTCACCACGAATGCTTGCAATGATATTCAAAATGCTGTGGTCACGACAGTCAGTTATTTCATCTGTTATGATACTAATAGATTCATTAGCAAGCTTGGCTTTCAGAGCAGCAAAGTGACAAGCAAATAATTTTGGTAGATGAAGCTCCCTAATACAATTGACACTTGGAATAGAGCCACCTTCCTTACAGTATTTTAATAAAAATGGTCTCATTTTATCAATTTTGCGACGGGGAATGCCAGATAAAGTGCACATTTTTTTAAAATCAAGAATAAATTCATCTCGTATCTCTTTACTCTTGAACAATGTTGTTATTGTCTTCTGTTTCATTTGAGATGACCCTATTGAAGATTTTTTTTTTTTTTTCTCATATGAACTTTTGACTTAATATGGTCTTTGATTGTATCCACCCTAAAAATATAGACGCTATGCAGACAAAATTTGCAAAATAGCATAAAAGTCATCTGGAAATTGTTCAACTTTGGCTTTAGCACAAATTTTAGATACTGGGGTCATTTTTTTTTTCTTTTTGGGGGAGCAGATAAAATTTTTGAACTTGAGGGAAGATTTCATTCAGCCATTTTGATGAAAAAAATCAGAGAGAATTGCAATGTGTCAGTGTCAATTTTTTCTATATTTCTAAATTGTATGAGAGAAATGTAGCATTTCATAAAAAATAACGTTATAAAATTGAACCAAAGAAATAGATTATTAAAAATGTATTGCTTTGATCTTGCTCTTTTTCCTTCTTTCATTTTTTTTAGGTTAAAACTATTATCTATAAATCCCACTTCCACTTAATGAGACAGAGACAGTATATTTGGAAGGGGACTAACTGACTTTGACCTGCTTTGCTACATACAGTTAAATTTTTTTTAATATTCTAAAATAAGATAAAGAATATTTTCTAGGAATTTTTTTTTTTTTTGTATGAGTGCAGAAATTGAATTTTAAAATTCTTCTTTAGGTCTTAAAAGGAAAAATAATTAGAAATATTTATAAAGAATAAAATCAAAAGAAATAACAAGGTAATGTTTTATTTATTAAAATATTTACAAAAACACAAGAGATAGTTTTTAAGTATTAGTAGTAGAAGAAGAAGAAGAAGAAGAAGAAGGAGGAGAAGAAGGAGAAGAAGAAGAAGAAGAAGAAGAAGAAGGAGAAGAAGAAGAAATAATGATTAATTTAAGATGGAAAATGATTGCATAAAAAAAAACTGGATTCCCTTTCAAACCAACAATTCCGTGATCGCGGAAAATTGGAGTCCCTATATATACGATCAGTAAACATATTTTCATAACATTTTTAAATGAACCTGACCTCATTTTTTGCACACAGTTAAATGGTTTCAAGTATTGCTATATAAAAGTTACAATTTAATATCAATCTTTTGTTTACACGCATAATTTGCAAGTAATTTCTTTTTAAAATGAATTCGAAGTAATTTGTTTGCACACGAGTATTGCTATTGTTTGCACACCGATATTGATATTGTTTCTACAGTTTAATGGTTTCAATTATTATTATCATTCAAGGTTTTCGGGTTATTGTCTTCATCTTTATTGTTATTTCCACAACGTTTCAGCCGATATGTCCTCCGGCCTTTTTCAAGTGTTTATCGAACTACGTTCTTTAGTGAATCCTCAGGGGTCGCCTGTTCAGATTCTGTTAGCCATAACCAGGTACAAGTGTTAAGTATTCCTGTATTGTTACTCGCCTACAGTCAGGATTGAAACTGCAACCTCCAGATGATTGTCACCTTAGAAGCTTAGGAAACCAACGCCTATAACCGTTACGCTATGTGTCCTACTGGACAAATAGCGTAACAGTTCAATCTTGACTGCAGGTGAATAACAATACAGAAATAATTAACACTTGTAACCAGTTATGGCTAACTGAATCAGAACAGGCGATCCCCCTGGATTCAATAAAGGACATAGTTCGAAGTTCCATGTAAGTTCCCGAGTTCAACGAACATCTGAAGAAGGCCGGACATATCGACCGAAATGTTGTGGAAATAATAATAGAGATGAAGACAATAGTCCGAAAACCCTTAATGATAAAAATCGTCAAGCTTTGTCTCAGAAATTCAGACAACTTATTCAATATTAATCATTTATTTGCAGTGGTTACAAGTATTGCCATTTAACACTAATTATTCAATTCAACAGTATTCATTCATTTACACACACAATCAAATGGTTCCAAGTATTGTTATATTATACCAATATTTCAATTTGTACACGCAGTTAAAGAGTTTCAAGTACTGCTATTTAACACTAATAATTCAACTCGACATTACTCATTCGTTGCACACAGATAAGTGGTTCCAAGAATTGCTATGCATCACTGACAATTCAATTAAACAGTCATTCGTTTACTCACAGTAAAATGATCAAACAGTTCTTTTTCAAACAATTCAATTTAGCATAAGACATTTGTTTGCACTCAGTTCAAATGTAAAAACAATTCTATAGGACCCATAGATAGGACCCTATCAGGTGCTACCACACCAGGTCAGAGTGGACCGAGGAGCAATGGCAATGAAGGGGTACTCCACATTTACCAAAGCTCCAGTATTACTGAAGCCTCACCATCAGATTGTTTAATGTCATATCCAGTACACTTGTTGAGGTGGGGGAGTCTTACCCCTCCGCAAAGATGCAGTCAATGTGTTGTATATTGATCTACGGCCTGTCCAGGCTGTCAAAATAGGAAATGCACCTATGTAAATAACAGGTGCATCTGGTCGAGGAATATCAGAATTATAACCTTCACCGTGGATGGGTTGAATGAGTGCAATTGTGACGCCCACAAGAAGGTGGGCGTTGAACTATTATATAACTCAGTGAAGACAGGAAGTCAGCAATTGGAGTTCAGATGAGTTAGAGACAAGATGTGATAGAGAGAATAGCACCCAGCGGAGAGGGCCCCTAGGCCTCTGGTTGAGCAGTCCAGGAGAACAAGAACAAGAACGATACACAGCTATGTCCGGAGGGGCTGGGTAGGTCAATATGTTGCAGTCTTTGTTCAGTCTCCAACTCCCTCTCACACACAACCCTTCCAATAAAGTGAGAGGTATATTTTTTTAAAGAAGTCTTCGCTCGTCTTTATTATTGCGTCAATATGTATTCTGCATGTATATGTGTATATATGCATATTTATTATGTGGCTATACAACAAGTGTATTCTACAGTCATAGCCATAGTTTGAGTCTTTGGTACGACTCGACCTGGGATTGAACCCCAGTCTCCCGGGCCATTGGCAAACACTCTACTCATTAGGCCAACAATAATAAAAACTAGTGATAAACAAGGAAAAGTCTTTAGCTGTGTAAATTTCTGAGACGAAGCTTGATGATTTTTATCATTAAGGGTTTTTGGACTATTGCTTTCATCTTTATTGTTATTTCCACAATGTTTTGGCCGATATGTCCTCTGGCCTAATTCATATGTTTGTTGAATTTGGGAACCTACATGGAACTTTGAACTATGTCCTTTATTGAATCCACGGGGGTCACCTGTTCTAATTCCATTAGCCATAACTGGGTACAAGTGTAAAGTATTCCTGTATTTTTACTCGCCTGCAGTCAGGATTGGACCTTCAGCCTCCAGATGATTGTCTCCTTAGAAGCTTAGGGAACCAATACCTATAGCCATAATGCTATGTGTCCAGCAGGACACATAGTGTAACAAAACAGGAATACTTAACACTTGTACCCGGTTATGGCTAATGGAATCAGAACAGGTGACCCCCATGGATTCAATAAAGGATGTAGTTCAAAGTTCTGTGTAGGTTCCCGAGTTCGACAAACACCTGAAGAAGGCTGGAGGACAGATTGGCCAAAACGTTGTTGAAATAACAATAAAGATGAAGACAATAGTCCAAAAACCCTTAATGTGGAAAAGTCTTTAATCCAGGTTAAAACACAATAAGGGTGAACTGAAGCTAAACTTTTTTCAACCTTATTCTTTCAATGCAGTAATCATTGGGGAATGAGAAAATAGACATTTGATTTGAGAAATCAAATTATAGTTTATTGCTTACTTTGAGGCCACAATCTAGCACTTTAGAGGACTCCCTCTCGCATATATACAAAAGCTGCATAAGGTAGAGTATTATACTTACAAGGAGTTTATTTAAGAGTACAGCATCAGTAGAGTTGCCACCATGACGCGCTGCCTTCCAGAACTGCTTTTGAGCGGAATATCGGTTATTGGGGCAGATCTTGAAGAGACAATCTGGAATGGAAACAAAGAGAATAACAAGGGAATTTTTTTTTTTAAATCAAGTATGAAAAAAAAAAAAAACAACCCAACAAATAAATTAAAAACACATTAAAAACAAATTGGGAAATGAAGTTACATAAAAACTGTTGCAGGGAATATACTTGACTCAGCAAGCTAATTTCAAATCCGAGATGAGACTGTATTTCACTTTACACTAAAAGCCCTTGAGAAAGGCATGATTCCATCTCTTCCATTTCCAGGTATGGGTAAATAGTAAGGGTAAATTGGTCTTTAAACTAGTTGTACTTCACTAAAATAAAATTGACCTCATGTCAGATCCCACTCATAGTAGATTGGTTGGGTAAATAGATACAAGTTAAAAATGTGAGTTCAACATGATTGACTTTTAATGGCATGTCAACCCATCTAAAGTTATTTTATGCCAAGGGGTTAGGCAATTGTATTCATTGGATGTTCATATTTACATTTTTTTGTGAAGTTGCTAAGATTTGGAGTTTTTCAAAAAAAAATTTTTACACAACTATCGAATGTTATTAACTTTTAAACCGCTCTATTTGACCTATCCGAGTGATCATAACAAGCACTACCACTTTGGGTCAAAGTGGACCTAGAAGTAATGGCAATGACACAAGTCAACACTCCCCAGATCTCCATAACTGGAGTCTCAACATCAGATGTAGTTCACTGTCATACTCAGGATAATATCTGGCTTTAAATATTGCCAACATTTTATTGAATTGAAACCTGTTACTGTTATTTAGTGTCATACCACAGACACCTCGTTTTTTTTGGTGGGGGGGTACCCTGCTGCAAGGGATACAATCAGTAAATTCTATTCTAGGCCCTGCTGACAAGGCATGATTATGAAATCTAAGTATGAAACAAAGACAAAAACTGCCATTGAACTTCAGAGTAAGGTAAATTCTGTAAAAATCTATCATCATTTTAGTAAGCACAAACCCATTTCAGTGTCAACATTTCAATCAAAACAATTGCTAAATAGGGGAATGGTGAGTACCTCTTTATTACCATTACTCCCAAGTGCACTCAGAGTGCTAGCACCTGTTTAAATACATGAACAGATTTTTCAATCATGATTATATATTTCCACACTGCATCAAAATTTTTCACGAAATTGAAATCTTTCGGTTCAGTGTTATTACTACTGAGTGACCATATCCAAAGAAACATTATTGAAAAAGACTCGCAGATTTTAATAAAAATTAAATTTTATCAACATTTATACAATTGTAAGAGGAAAAGATTGAACAGAAATATGATAAAAACTTTTAATTGACTTGTGTTAGGAAATAAATATGAAATATATTGGTTTACAAAAGAAATGAAGAAAAAAAAGAAATACTAGATATGACGGGGGGGGTGTTCTCGTGATATAATGGTTAAAGCGATGGACAGTGATCGTAGTAAGCGAGTTCGAACTCCAGTCGCGCTATTACGTTCACTTTTGGGCAAATACCCTTGGGAAAGCTATGAACCTCCTTATCCTCCCAGCTATGGGTTAAATAGTACCACTACTGTTCTTCAAGGAGAATAGCTTTGCCATTAAATAACCTACAAAGGTTGATATGCCATTAAACAAAGAAACCAAACCAAACAGATATGACACTTGGAAATTTTACATATAGAATATTTTCAAATAGGAAAAAAGGAAAATACGACATGATGTCTGAAATCTATTTGTTTCAGTTTCCAAAAATACTTTTTGTGGTAAAATTAAGTTAACAACAAAAGAGCGAGTAAAAAAAAAAAACAGTTGCCAGTTTCACCTTAATGTTAGATTTTTTTTTTTAGATAGAAAGATTATTTTATTTTCTTTCCAACTATATAAATATTTTTTAAGATTGGACCAGAAATACACCAGAAATTGCGTGTTTAACGGACTAAGTTGCAAATTCGTCAATCTCAAACGAAATCAGATGTCAACTGGAAATGCTATCATTACAAAAGAAAATGAATGACTTCCTTAGAAAGCAAAAATACTAAATCAAAAACTTAATAATTGAATCGAAAACCACGGTATCAAGAGAAAAAAATCCAAACCGATACCGAAACATAAATTGCCAAACCACTCATCTCATTATATATATATATATATATATATATATATGTGCGTGTGTGTAGAAAAATAGTGTTAATGGTTGAATAAAACACAGTTATACAAATTGAATAAATTTTATTTCTTCAACTTGAATGAAAAGTTTGTTGAAAAAACAAAATTTTTCAGCGTCTTTTCCTTCAAGAAAAGGTATTATTAGTTAGACCACAAATATGCCCCAATATTTACAGTACAATAAAGTTCATGCATTCAATGAATCAGTTTTTTTCAGCCTTAAACAGACAAAATATATATATATATATATATATATATATATATATATATATATATATATATATATATAGTGTGTGTGTGTGTGTGTGTGTGTGTGTGTGTGTGTGATCTTCCTATGTATATGTTACTATGTAGTGCAAAATGATGCTAATGTAAATTTGTAGGCAAAGACAATGGGGGAAAATCAGCAAAGAAAGAATTTTTATATTAGTACAAATATTTCCAGCAAAAAACGTCAATAAATAAAAAGATTAATATTTCGTTTGTTGAATTAGTTTAGCAATATAAAATCTAGACCAGTTCCAATGAATTGATTTTTTTAAATGCTGAAGAATAAAAGAAATTCACTCGAGAGAAATAAAGATAAAAATTTTGAATAGAATAGTAAATGATTTATATTTATTGAAAGTTTAGGGGTGTCCTCGTGGTGTAATGGTTAAAGCGAAGGATTGCGGAATCGTAGTAAGGGAGTTCGAACTCCAGTCGCGATATTACGTTCACTTTCGGGCAAATACCCTTGGGAAAGGTATAAACCCTTATTCTCCTAGTTATGGGTTATATAATACCACTACTGTTCTTCTAGGAGAATGGCTTGGGCATTAAATAACCTACAAAGGTTAATATGCCATTAAACAAAGAAACCAAACCAAAAGAAACTGAAAGTTTATCTATTTTATTGCTTTATTTATAAAATTTAAACCGACTTCAAATTATATAAAAAGATTGATTTATCAAATGGTTCTAATTGGTTAAAAAGAGTATTTTTAACAATCTAGAGGAGGAAAGATTTCTTAAATGATGTTATAAATTCAAAAAAGGTCGCATCCTGAAGAAAGATGCTGATAGATCAATAAATGCTAAAATTACAGCTTATTGAGCCTATTTTTAGACAAAATTGAACACTAGTTGTCTAAATTGCCGATATGTCCTCCAGCCTTCTTCAGGTGTTTGTCGAACTCGGGAACCTTCACGGAACTTCGAACTACGTCCTTTATTGAAACCACGGGGGTTGCCTGTTCTGATTCCATTAGCCATAACCAAGTACAAGTGTTAAGTATTCCTGTATTGTTACTCGCCTGCAGTCGGAATTGAACCTGCAACTTCCAGATGATTGTCTCCTTAAAAGCTTAAGGAACCAACGCCTATAACCGTTACATTATGTGTCCTGCAGGACAGTTCAGAGTGAATTTTTGGGACTTACGTGGTGCATTCAATACGTTTTCACACTTTTTTGTACAAGCATTTAAAATTGTTGTAGACTCTTGGAAATTCAGTATGTTATTGCTATACATCTTATGAGATGACTGGCCAATCTTTATGATTTCACGTTCAAATAACCAGCTACAGAAGCAATTGGAATACACCCTACTAAAGCGTGGTTGTCACAGCTGGTGAATTTCAAAAATGCAATCTGGAAGTGAGGACACTTTAGAAGAACGATATGCAATAAAATTCTGTTTTAAACTTGGAAAAAATGCCACAGAAACGTATGAAATGCTTCAGACTGCATGAATCGAGCATCAGTTTTTGAGTGGCATAAGAGATTCAAGGAAGGCAGGGAGTCTTTGAGGGATGATGAGAGGTATGAGAGGAGTAAGTCAATACACCAGAGTTGATTGGCCGAACGGTTAGAGTTAGGGTTACTATATTGAGGTTTTAAGAGAGTTCAGGAAGAGATTCCGTCGGAAGAGGCCAGCACTCTTCAAATTGGGTCAGTGGCATTTCCACCAGGACAATACACCAGTCCACAACTCCATCCTTGTCACAGACCATTTGACCAAGATGGGCATCAAGACAGTTCCTCAGCCTCCCTATAGTCCAGACCTTGCTCCCTAAGCTCAGAGGCTGTCGTTATGAGACAATTGAGGAGATGAAAGAGGCTGTGACGAAGGTCATTGACATGCTCACACAAGGACTTCCATGGGGCCTTCCAAAAGTTGTTGGAACGGTACAAGTGCAGTGCAGCCGGAGGAGATTACTTCGAAGGGGACTAAAGTTTCATGTGTATACTATCAATAAAAGTGCCCATACAAAAAAAAGTTCTTACATAATTAGGATTACTACTATTATCTATGATTTTGTACTTGTGCTCATATTCAGATTTTTTTAACAATATAGGAATACTTAACACTTGTACCCGGTTATGGCTAACGGAATCAGACCAGGCGACCCCTGTGGATTCAATAAAGGACATAGTTCGAAGTTCCGTGTAGGTACCAGAGTTCGACAAACACCTGAAAAACGCTGGAGGACATATCGGCCGAAACGTTGTGGAAATAACAATAAAGATGAAGACAATAGTCCGAAAACCATTAATGATAAAAATAGAACACTTTTTAGTATGGAAATTAGTTGATTTTCGATTAATATATATTTTTTTGAATTGTTATAACAAAGGCCACATAAAGGCCTATGGAATGATCCATGCTGGGAATATTGCTGTATAAGCACATTGAAAAGGTGGTAATTCAGGAACAGAGAGAAGGAAGTAATCAGAGTACTGAAAGCAGAAAATCTGATGGGCTGGATATGTTGCAAAGTTGACAAACAGGTGGGCCTGTCCAGTTATCAAGTTGCATCTGTGAGACCAAAACTAACCACTCAGAAGAAGATAGGAAAGATGAAATTCTTAAGTAATTTGAGCCAACATGGAGAAGAGTGAGGTCAAAAGAGAAAATGAAAATGCATTTTGGTCAGCGATAGAGAAAACATTAAACAAACTGACCAATAAGAGTATATATTTATATGATGAATGTCCTCTCGGTTTCGAGCGTGACCACCTCCTTTATCTCATGTCCTCTCCCCTCTCCCCCCTTAAATTGTATGTGTTCGTAGGTGACTCTTCAGGCAAGCCAAACTGTGACAGATTTTGCCACAGAATTGGCACAACCGATCAGTTTTGTTTGCAGTGACATTATTTGGGTGCAAGATAGATTTTGCACATTTATGCAGATGGCTTTTGAGACAGCAAGAGATAGGCACAATTTTCCACATATGTCACAGTTAACATGGTGACTTTGTGGACCCGGTGTTTGACACTGTTCGCCTTTGCGAATCAGACGTTTGTAAGCGCTGTACTATATACGGCAATTCTCAAAGGATTCTATGCTTTCGTGAATAAGTTTCCTCCACTTATTTCTATCTGAAGCCATTTTTCCTCCATTGGTCCACAGATAGTCCAGATTGTTTCAAATAATATCTTATTGTGTCCTTAAATCTCTTGTTCGGTTTTAATGCACTTCTCTTTCCTTCCCACATTTCACCATAGAATATGTGTGTGTATATATATATATATATATATATATATATATATATATATATACATACATATATACACACACACACACACACACACACACAGACTGTCATTCAATAAATGGAAGTTTTTTTTATAAAAAATCAAAAAAATTTTCCTGAATGTTTTTTCCATAAATGTACACTCTGCGTTGTTTGGAAGTAGTTTATAGGAAAAATCATTTTAATCTTGCAAAAATATTTATTATTATTTCGAGGTTATTTGGACTGACAGCAAATCAAATATTGCTCCAGGCTTGAACAGAGGTCTGCTATCAAATTTTTGGTACTAGAGAAGTGCAAACCATGTGAATTTTACAGAAGAATGTGTACAGAGAAACAGGTTTTAGTCAAAAACAGATCTCTAAAAATTGGCTAAGCACAGGTTTGCCACAAGAAACCAGAGTCAAAAAGACAGTCCATGGAAAGGAAACAGTTCTTGGTGCAATAGTCAATAAAAAAAAGGTCATGCTTAGAATCTTCAGGGACATAAAAGTCCCCATTACTATTGATTTCCTTGGAAAATGTAATTGTAAGCAATGCTTCTTATCAATTCCTAAGGCAAAATTCACCTTATTAATTGAATGATCGTTATTGGTCTAGTGGGTAGAGTGTTCGCCAATCCCAGATCGCGTCATACCAAAGACTTTAAAAATGATATTTGATAGCTCCTTGCTTAACACTCAGCAATATAAGGTACGTATCAAGGGTAAAGTGGAGCATTCCAGGGAAATGAGTAGCGCCCTCTTCAACACCTCGGTGTAGTAGATATTGAAGAGGGACCCTTCTGGTCGCCCTCGACTACGGTCGCCAACACACATTATATATATATATATATATATATATATATATATAGAGACAGCATTTCTTCGTTGATACATATTTGATTCAATATAGACATTTTTTTGTATACATATTTTTTTATTAATCCTTTCGAATTGCTGTATCGATCTTATGATATTCGGCGGGAATTGGTTGATAAGCCTTCATTAATTCTCAAGGCACTACATATTAGGAACATACAACCCAAACTTAATAGAATTAATTTCGAAACCAGTGCTAATGTCTTTAGCTACTGACGCTATTCATAGAAACAAATTCGAAAAGAAAACACTACACAATACAATACAACAGTACAAACACTCATTCTTACAAGGTAGTAATGTACATACAAAAGTTACATCACTTTTGTAATACATACTCCCCTGATGATGGCCCAAAGTTGGGCAGAAAGTACTTGGGAAATAACTAATTATGGAAGGTATATCAACCAATTCCCGTGGTGTAGTCGTTATCGTCGTAGGAAATGGACACGGCGACACGAGTTCAAATCCTGGACGAGACTGATTGCATTTCACATAGCACTAATACTCTCCGGAAAGGTATGAATCCAATTATTCTCCCTCCAGCTATGGGTAAATAGTAGGACAGACTAGGTTCTTCAGCCTTAGTTAGGCAACTAGTCTAGGAGAAGGAAAACTCTGAATTCAAACCTGTTAAACTCCGCTTAAAAATTGACCTTGTGTCATATCCTGCCCGAGCGGAGGGGTTGGGTAAATAGTATCAACCAATTCCCACTGAATACCATAAGATCGATAGGGCAAATCGAAAGAATTAACAAAAAAATATGTAGACAAAAAAATGTCTATCATGTTCGATCAAATATGTAGCAACAAAAAAAATAAATAAATAATATATATATAAACAAACGAAAGCTACTACTTAATGCCTTATAATTTTCAAGCTGACGTGGTTCGCTTGTTGGCTGAGCGGTATGATACTAAGTCTAACGTAAATTTGGGCGGGCTTCGATCCCAGCTTCAATCGTCCTATGTGTCTAGCCACACTGAAGAGTTGTGATACAATACAGTCTGTCTGTGGATGACAATATATATATATATATATATATACATATAGATAAATATAAATGAAATAGCTTCTGAAAATGTTATGACTCAGCATTTTCTTTTCTTTTCTGAATCCTAATTAGGATGTGTCGATCCTTTCTTAAATAAAAGAATTGATATTATAGACTATAGGTACAATGGTTGTCTATATAGTTTATATATTTTATCTATAAAACATAAAAGGTTTGTCTGAAAAGCAACAGTTTGGTAATGGAGTGCTACCTATGTAGCATCTTAGGCAAAAATAGTCTGACAGAGCCCATCCCTCTCCAGATCAACAACTGGTATCAACTCAGTCTTCCTTCTTTAACACCAGTTGTAATACCAAAGAATAGTCTGACAGCCCATATCTCTCCAGATCAACAACTGGTATGAACTCAGTCCTTCTTCTTTAACACCAGTTGTCATACCAAAGTTCAAATGACCTACTACTTAGCCATAGCTGGAGGGGAAAATAGTTGGATTCATACTTTCCCCAGGGGTATTAGTATTATGTGAAATACAAACAGCCTTGTCCAGAATTTGAACTCGGGTTACAATTTAAATTGGATAGCAGAGTTCACTTCCTATAACAATAACTAAATCACAAGAGGTTAATTCACACTGTAAGCCCTGGTTCTTGATAGATCATTTGTCAAATGTGGCTTAATCAGTATTTACACATATCAATGTAGCATCTACATAAGTAATGTTCTCATTTTGTTTATTTGTGACACTAGGACCTCTTCTGCTGCTGAGTGCACTTAGGTGCAATAATGCATATGCATGTAAGTGCAAACATGTCTACATGAGTACATATAGGCATAACATATACATATATGCATGGAGGAGAGAGTGTATTTTTATAGGTGTGTGTGTAGGTGTGTGTGTGTGTGTGTATATACACATAAGTAGCATATATGTATGTATGCGTATAGTGGTATCAAAAGAATAGCTAAACAAGTTGGAAAGGTCAGGCAGATTTTAATAGGTGATAAAATAGAAAGAGAAGGTTTGGTTTGGTTTCTTTATTTAATAGCATATCAACCTGGTGGGGATAAAGGGGTTCATACCTTTCCCAAGGATATTAGTTGGAAGGTGAATGTAATAGCACAACTGGAGTTTGAACTTGCTTACTACAACTCCACAGTCCAGCAATTTAACCATTACACCGCAGGGACTCACTCCAAAGGGAAGGATTTCTCAATGGGAATAAAAGGATTAGTTTTTTAATGTCCATCATTAACAGCGGTCTCTCGCATTAGTATAGACAGGTCAGAAAACAAGAGTAACATTATTTTTATTTCTTTTAAGTATTTTAGTTTTTTTTTGGGGGGGGGCACAAGTGGGTTTGGAGTTCTTTCTCCGAAAGTAGGGGATTCATATATTTAGAGAAGCTATCAGGAGACTGATGAGCTGCAGATCAGAGTAGGGCTAGTTGCATACCCCATCTTTATCTGCTAGAGTTGGTTACAGGTGGAACATAGACAGCAGAGTTTGCTGACCTTTGGACAGAATGGGATAAGAAATTATGTCTGCCATCCATGATTGCAGTCATAAGAAATAAGCATCCAAGTCAAATTTTGCAAATTGTCACACATGACCCCAAACTAAATGGATGAACTTGAGAAAATAAAGAAAAGGCTGTAAGTGGGTTTTCTTCTTTCTAGTGGGAGTGACTTGTGACTTTGACCCAAACCTGCGAACAATTAATCTTCCATGGTTTGGTTGAGTTTTATGGCATATCAAACATTATAGGTTATTTAATACCAAATTCTTTTGATATATATAAGATTTGTAAACACATTTTGTAGATAACATTCTAAAATGAGCCTGAGCTCTTTTTTGCACACAGTTAAATAGTTTCAAGTATTGTTATATAACAGTCACAATTCAACATCAGTCATTTGTTTGCACACAGTTTGTTCTATTTGACCCATAGATGGGACATAAACAGGTGCTACTACTCTGGATCAGAGTGGACCTGGGAGTAATGGCAACAAAGGGCTATTCTACATTCCCCGAATCTCTATTAGAGCCTTGCCATCAGATGGTTTAATGTCATATCCAGGACACTCATTATAGCGGTTGTGTGGTCTTACCCCTCTGCAGAAATGCAGTTGGTGTATTCTACAGTCCCAGCTGCCTGGGATGGATTAATCTTGTCTTAAAATAATCTACACAACGTAGGGTTGAGTCATTCAGCAGATGAAATTGTGCAGGCTATGAAGAAAGATTTGTACACATGCTTGGCCTACTTTAGAGGTCACCGGAGCCTTGAATACATATCGATTCTTTTAGTCATCTAATCTTCCAGTAGTTCTGTCTATTACTTCAATTTCGTTCCATAGGAGTTGATGCCTTTTCCCCTAAAACATGATCAGCTACGCTAGATTTTATCGCCTTCACTCAGACTACGACTTTTCAATGCTGCTCTAACCTTAGAGGGATGTAATGTTCTCTTCTACGGGAGACTCGACTCAAAAATGTCTCCAAAAAGTTGAATTACATGGAATTTACTCACAAAATTTAAACCAACAGGTACTACCACTCCAAGTCAGAGTGAACCTGAGGGTAATGACAATAAATAGGGAGTCCACTCTAAACCGGATTTCTAGAACTAGAGTCTCATCATTAGATGTAGTTTATTGACACATACCTGAGGCATCTCTTTTTTGGTGGGAGAGATATCTTATTTCTCTGTCAGGGGGTGTTCCAAGTGAAATGGAAATAGGTATGGTGACCAGAGTTCAAATCCTAGACAAGTGCTAAATACCCTTGGGAAAGGGTATACATCCAACTATTCTCTCTCCAGTTATGAGTTAATAGTAGGACAGACTTGACTCTTTAACCTTAGTATGGCAACTGGTCTAGGAGAAAGAAAACTTTGAATTTAAACCAATTAAACTCAGCTTAAAAATTGACCTTGTATCACATCCTGTTCATAAGGAGGGGTTAGGTAAATACATAAAACCAAATTATTTAAAATAACACAAAGATAAAAATTTAAATTATTCATTTTGTCAAATTTTTTAAAATCTTCACAAAAATTTAAAAATTGTCTCCTTTTAAGCCTAACTGATAATGTAGATTTAAAATTAATAATTATTAGTTTAATAGCAAAAACTCTAAGGAATTTGTTGAAAATATTTTTGTTAAATAATTCTAGTATATTGGAGGATAGATGGCAAGATAAAAATACTAATTCTATGAATAGTGAAGTGAAGTTGGCGACCTTAGTCGAAAATGACCTGAAGGCTCCCTTTTCAATAGCTACTACACAGAGGTGTAGGAGAGGGCACTACTCCATTCTCTTGATTGCTCCATCTTTACCCTTGATCCTTATAATATTGAGTGTTAAGCAAGGCAGCATCAAGTATCATTTTTTTTATTTTATAATTACTTTAAGTGGGTTGTATCACTATATAACCTGAACCTTTATCATTGAAAACAGCAGCTTAAGTGATCAGTCTCCAGCAAAAAAAACTGTATGACTCAACCTGGGATTGAACCTTGGGCCCCCGGACCATTGGCAAACACTCTACTCATTAGGCCAACGACCCAGTTGAATAGTAATGCACACATAGCATAAAAGTTCTTATTGGAATAAATGGAATCGTCAATCCGAATTCCAATCCTGGTTGAGGCTGTTAGTGTTTCATTTTACACTAATGTCCAAGGGAAAGGTATGAATGCATCTATTCCTCCTGCCCTGCTATGTACAAAGAGTAGGATAAACTTGGTTCTTTAGCCTTGATTAAGAAACCAGTCTAAGAGAAAGAAAAACTGAATTCAAACCAGTTGTACTCCAATAAAAAATTGACCTTGTATCACATCCTGTTCATAAGGAGGGGTTAGGTAAATACATAAAACCAAATTATTTAAAATAACACAAAGATAGAAATTTAAATTATTCATTTTGTCAAATTTTTTAAAATCTTCACAAAAATTTAAAAATTGTCTCCTTTTAAGCCTAACTGATAATGTAGATTTAAAAATAATAATTATTAGTTTAATAGCAAAAACTCTAAGGAATCTGTTGAAAATATTTTTGTTAAATAATTCTAATAAGGTTTTAAAATATTGGAGGATAGATGGCAAGATAAAAACACTAATTCTATGAATAGTGAAGTGAAGTTGGCGACCTTAGTCGACGGTGACCCAAAGGCTCCTTTTCGATAGCTACTACACCAAAGTATGAATGCATCTATTCTTCCTGCACTGCTATGTACAAAGAGTAGGATAAACTTGGTTCTTTAACCTTGATTAAGAAACCAGTCTAAGAGAAATAAAAACTGAATCCAAACCAGTTGTACTCCAATAAAAAATTGACCTTGTATCACATCTTGCTCATGGCTGTTAAGTTTCAGTTTGTTTGTTTAATGTTTAAATAGATTTAACCTGACATATTTTGTGCCAAATCCATCTTTGTAGAAGAACAGCATTGATACTATTTAACCAGGAGTTGAGGTAGATAAGTGGGTTCAAAACTTTCCCAAGAGTCTGAAAGTGAACATCATAGCATTTTTGGAGTTTGAACTCAATCACTGCGATCTCACAGTTCAGTATGTTAACCACTGTGCCACAGAGATGGAGAATACGTATCTAAAGTAAGTAAAGTTGGCAACTGTAGTCGGGGGCAACTCGAAGGCTCCCTTTTCAATAGCTACTACACCAATGTGTAGGGGAGGACGCTACTCCTTTCCCAGGATTACTCTACTTAACCCTTGATACGTACCTTATATTGCTGAATGTTAAGCAAGGAGGCATCAAGTACCATTTTTAAAGTCTTTGGTATGACGCAACCTGGGATCGAACCCAGTTCTCCCAGCAAAACATATAAACAATAAAAAAGATGAAGTAAATCTATATCTAAAGACTTCGAAAATACCAATAAGAAATCTTCAGATAATATCAACCATCTTATCAACTCAAGCAAATATAGAAATAAAGTTAAAAAAAAAAAAAAAAAAAAAAAAAATTAAATAGCTTTAACCTGATATTTTAAGATACTTAAGCAGTGGTTGTATCGATACTGCTATATGGATGCACTACTTGGATGCTAACTAAACGGCTAAAGAAGAAGCTAGACGGCAATTACACAAGAATGCTGTAAGCAATATTGAACAAGTTCTGGAGGCAACACCCCACAAGGCACCAACTATACGGCCACCTGCCTCCCATCACAAAAACTATCCAAGTTAGACAAACCAGACATGCAGGACACTGCTGGAGAAGCAGGGACGAGCTCATAAGTGATGGACCCCTGCATATGGCCAAGCAAAAGCAGGACGACCAGCTTGAACATACATTCAGCAGCTATGTGAGGATATGGGATGTAGCCCTGAAGACCTTCCAGAGGCGATGAATGATAGGGAAAAGTGGCGAGAGAGGGTCAGGGATATCCATGCTAGCGGCACGACATGATGATGATGATGTAACACTCACAGAAGTAATAAAAGAAAATTACAAATTTTTTTTTTTTTTTTAATAACTCTTATCTTACAACGACTCTTGAATCTTTTCTATCAAAGTATAAAATGCCAAGAAAGTTTTATGCATTTTCTTCCAATGGCCTCTTGAATTCTTCCATTGACAATTAGAACCCAAAATAACAAGTTAGAACATTACAGGTTTCATTTTAATTTTCACTGCTAAAACAATGAAACCAATGGTCAACTCGAAAACCTATAATTACTTTAAGTGGGTTGTATCGCTATATAACCTGAACCTTTATCATTGAAAACAGCAGCTTAAGTGATCAGTCTCCAGCAAAAAAAAAAAAAACACAACTGTAAAAATAATCAAGTAGTAACTCTGCAACACAAGTAAATGCACACACATGCTCTATGAAGTAAGACTACTTGTTCACTCATCACATATACAATGAAGATTTAATGAGTGATACTTTCAGTTGAAGCAACACATTTTTTTAACATATGCATTAGAACGTTTGTCAGAGTGAATAAGTGGGTTGAGGAATTGGTGACAAAATCATTAACACAGTTGGCAATTAAGGAAACTGCAATGGAAATAAAACGAATTCCAGCCAATAGGAAAAAAAAACAAAAAAAAACAACAAAACGAAGTAACAAAAAAGCAAAACAAAACAAAAAAAACTTTCTTCAAGATGCTCTTTGCTAAAAGAATAAGCTAAAAATGTTGTATATTATTTATAACCATTACTATTATTATTACTTTAAGTAAAATTTAGCTGTACCTTTTGTTCTAGATACTGTAATTATTTGTGTATAACATACCTAACTTTGGATTGCAAAATTCTGAAAAAATAAAATTCTCATTTATAATACATACTGACATTTTAGAAGTTGTAGCAGTTAAATTTAATGTGCTTTTTTCCAGATTTTTCAGCTCAAAAGTAAGGGATGTATATCATACACAAGAATTATATAATTAATTTTTTTTCTTCCACATACCTTTCTATATTCAGGGCAGGGTGACTGAAACTAAGCTATGTCAACAGTCCAAACTACAGTGTTTTACACCATTACAAAGAAATATCCACTGGAATATGTTTGTTTATAATTTTGTTTCTCCTAATATTAGCTCATTTTCACAGCAAGCTTTTTGCATTTTTGTGCAAACATGTCTGTATTTGTTCAAAATACTGTGTAAATTTTGTTGTTGGTTGGTTATTTTGTTTAATGGCAATTCAACGCTTGTAAGCTATTTAAAGCTTAATCTTGTTTCTTTGTATATATGATTTCATGTGTATTAATATATTGGTAGAAATAATTTTCATTAACCGTTTTCTTTTCAACATGGTTAGCCCTCAGTCACCACTTTCTAGCATCTATACGATAAAAAGGTTTAGGTGTTTGTTTGCCATAAGAACAATTTGTAGAATACAGTCAGGTTTGTTTGGTTTTATGGCATATCAACCTTTGTAGGTTATTTAACGCCAAATCCATTTTTATGTAAATAATCTGTTCTATTGAAAACAGTTCAGTTTAGCATAAGTACACAGTTTAATTGTCAAAAACATTTCCATTTCAAACTATTCAAGCAGTTATATGTAATAATTCAGTTAAGTGTAAATACAGTTTTAATGTCGAAAAAACAGTTCTATTTGAAATAATTCAGTTAAGCATGAGCACGCAGTTCAAGTGTAAGTACGGTTTAATTGTCAAAAACATTTCTATTTTAAGCTATTCAGTTTACTCAATTCATTTTAGCATAAGTATGCTGTTAGTTCTATTTAACCCATAGATAGGGCCCTATCAGGTGCTACCACTCCGGGCCAGAGTGGACCTGGGAGCGATGGCAATGAAGGAGTACTCCGCATTCCCCAAAGCTCCAGCACTGCTGGAACCTCACCATCAGATTGTTTAGTGTCATATCCAGGACACTCGTTAGGGGGGTCTTACCCCTCTGCAGAGGTGCAGTCAGTGTATTCTACAGCCCCAGCTGACTGGGCAAAATATAGTCAGGACCAAACTATATAGGCACTATGGCAGAGCATGATCAACCAAATGATCAGGTCACGCCTCTTTGATTGCCCATCTACGCCAAGTTAGGGCAGAAGTAGAGGGTTGCTAGTCACATGACCTCTGAGTTCCCAGGTCTTGGACCACTCACCTACCAGGATCCCATTTTTAGGCATTACAGGTTGCCACCCATGGCCAATGGGCTACATTGGTGATCTTACCTACAAAGGTCAAATCAGTATATTCCACAGCCCCAGCTAACCAGGTAGGTTAATTTTGAGTTTTAAGATATAACAAAAACGATACTAATTCTTATTTTTAGGCAGTATGAACTGATAGAAAATTGAACAGGTGCTAAATTTAGATTAAATTTAGCCACTAAAAAATTCTAGAAAGTTAATGCATATTATACATGAGAATACCGGGCCATTGGTCAAATGAGCAGAGTGTTCGCCAATGGTCCGGGAGTTCGGGGTTCAATCCCAGGTCGATTCATACCAAAGACTCAAAAAAATCGTACTTGATGCCGCCTTGCTTAACACTCAGCATTATAAGGTGAGGATCAAGGGTAAAGTGGAGCAATTCAGGGAATGGAGTAGCACCCTCCCCTACACCTTGATGTAGTAGCTATTGAAAAGGGAGCTTTCAGCTTACCCTCAACTAAGGTCACCAACTTTACTTCACTTATACATGTTGGCTGGGGCTGTAGAATATATAGACTGCATTTTTACAGAGGAGTAAGCCCCCCACCTCCCAATAAGTGTCTTGAGTATGACACTAAACTGCATCTGATGATGAGAGTCCGGTTTTGAAGCTTTAGGGAATGTACTCCTTCATTGCCATAACTACCAGGTCTACTCTGACCCAGAACAATAATACTTGTTAAGGTCCTATCTATAGGTCAAATAGAAGTGTTCAAACAATTACTAAGAATTATTATTATTTGAAACCAGACAGATATGTGTATATTATTTGTATCGGATTGGAATACTAGATAAATAAAATCACTAATGTTAAATAGCAATGCTTGAAACAGATTAACTAACTGAATAGAATTATTAGTATTAGAATAAGAATACTTGAAACCATTTAACTGTGTGCAAACAAATGAGCACTAACAACTCATTTAAAAACAAAAATAGTAAGTAAAGTTGGTGATCGCAGTGGAGGGCAACCCAAAGGCTCCCTTTTCAATAGCTACTTGACCGAGGTGTAGAGAAGGGCGCTACTCCTTCCTCCAGATTTCTCCACTTTACTTTTGATCCATACCTTATAATGCTGAGTGTTAAGCAAAGAAGTATCAAGTACCATTTTTTGAAGTCTTTGGTATGACTTGACCTGTGATTGAACCCTGGTCTCCCAGGCCATTGGCAAACACTACCCACTAGTCCAATTAAAACAAAGTTATCTACTAACTATTCACTTACAAATCAAATATATATATATATATATATATATATATATATATATATATATATATATGAAAAGAGGTTTATAGTTCTTAGTAGCTCACTTGGAGAGTTAATGGAGGATTGCAACAATACATTCACACCCTCTCCTCACCCACTCTTCCCTTTTCACATTCTTCTTTCATCTCACCTCTTCCGAAAAAAAAAAAAAAAATAGACAGCAGAAATATGTGTATATGTGTAAAGATGCATGTAAGTATATACACAAACATACGTATATATGTATGCGTAAGCAACAGCGCATATACAAACATACTAACATTCAATAGCACACAAAATTAGGCACATATACAGAAATAACCCACAGTTTTTGAACAAAATATTAACCATATTAATCAGTCTTTGTTTTTTGAAAAACTCCACTGTCTGATTAAAGTGGAAAGCATGAAACTCAGGGTCACAAACACTACCATGTTATATTTACCAACCAATCTGCTCGGGCAGGATATGACGCAAGGTCAGTTTTTAAGCGGATGATGACACATTTCCTAGGCAATAAGTAAAATAGTTTGTTTGAGGCAATGTATAAAATGACCAAACTGGTGTAAAGAAAGATACTTTGTTGTTATTAGATGATTGTTTGTTGTCAAAGATTTACTCTCGTTTGTATAGTGAAATCTTATTCTCTCTTCTGTATTTTGATTCAGCATCATTTGAGGCTGCTTCAGAAGAGAACTTTCCATTTCATTTAATTCCTCAACATAGAGATGAGTATGAACTTATATAGATAACCAAGCAACATTTTTTATGCTAAATTAATCCTAACTGCTACAAGAAATAGAAAACTAAAATGATGCAATGCTCATAAGTTTTTATTTTTATTTATCATATTTACCCAACCTCTCGGTCAGGCAAGATATGACACAAAGTCAATTTTTAAGCAGAGTTTAACAGGTTTGAATTCAGAGTTTTTCCTTCTCCTAGACTAGTTGCCTCACCAAGGCTGAAGAATCAGTCTGCCCTACTATTTACCCATGGCTGGAGGGAGAATAATTGGATTCATACCTTTCCCAAGGGTATTAGTGCTATGTGAAATGCAATTAGCCTGGTCTAGGATTTGAACTTGTGTCGTCGTGTCCATTTCCTACGACGATAACCATTACACCACGGGCACCTCCATAATATATGTTATATATATTATATTGACCAACCCACAAGGGTTGATATACTATGAACACCAACCAACCAAAAACACACAAGAACTTGATTTTCCAGAACTTTCTAGTCCAAAGTTAGAGATTCCTGCTCTACATATAAGTACAGTACATAATCTATGCAGTTTACAAATAGAAATGGTGTCAATGTATCTTGTTACAAAACTCCAGCAAAAACACTTTATACTGACATAAAACAGGCCTATAAACACTTAATTTAAGAAATAAAAAAAAATTTCGTAAATTACTATATCCTAATTCAGATTCCTGTAATTCTATTAAACCAGATGCCAGAAGACAGACATATGCTTGAACAAAACTAAACACCTTTCCTATTTATTTCCTGCCAAAGACATGTGCTTGTATATATCTGATACCAAGATCTTCCTTATTGCAGGTATAAATATTTAAAATAAGCTAAAAAATGTTCAGAGTAAAATTACACATGATAAAACATATGAACAAGAAATTGTTTATTCATCATCATATGCTTACTATTCAGTCAGGGTGAGTTATAGAGGCTCATGTTGTAATGGTGATCATTGTAGGAAATGGACATAGCGACAAGAGTTCAAATCCTAGACAAGGCTGTTTGCATTTCACATAACACTAATACCTCTGAGAAAGGTATGCATCCAATTATTCTCCCTTTAACTATTGGTAGGACAGACTGAGCTCTATGTTTAGAAGAAGGAAAACCTCAAATTCAAACCTGTTGAAATTCACTTTAAAATTGACCTTGTGTCACATCCTGCGCATGTGAAAGAGTTGGGTAATGTATAGAGGTCATTTTTTGTTATATCTTCAAATTCAAGTGACAAGATTTTAAAAAATATTTTTTTTAAAGTTTGGTCTATAAAAAAAACATTCTTTGGTCAAAATAGGATAGAGTTCATCATTTATGTGTGGGAAGCATAGTTTTACCAAAAAGTAGTAGTAGTAAAGTTGGCAAACATAGTCAAGGATGACCAGAAGGCTCTCTTTTCAATAGCTACTACATCGAAGTGTATGGGAGGACGCTACTACTTTACCCTTGATATGTACCTTATAATGTTGAGTGTTAAGCAAAGTAAAAAGTAGGAGTCAAGGGTTTGATAATATGAAGAAAAAAAAAAAAAAAAAAAAAAAAAAAAAAGGGAGAACGAATTTTCTTAGATTTGCTCAGTTTTTAAATACTTTAAGTAAATTACAGAAGTTAGTTTTCAATTTAAATACTAATTACCGACAAATTATTTTTAAAAACAAGAAAGTTTGAAATAAATAAGACAAAGTCAAAATTTATTGATTTTTTGATGATTTCTATAGTAAAAGAAAAATTGGTTTCATACAGGTGTCTCAGTTTTGTCAGAAAAATATTTTTGGGTATTTTTAGAACTCTTATAGGCCAAAAATCCTAAAATAATTGTTCCCACTAAAATTTGAAGATGACCCTCAACAATCCCCACATATTTTTAGTTTCTTTTAATATCTGGGGAAAAAAAATCTTCATATATATATATATATATATATATATATATATATATATATATATATATAACCGGACATTGGCCAAGGGGTTAGAGTGTTCGCCAATGGCCTGGGAGATCTGGGTTCAATCCCAGGTCGAGTCATACCAAAGACTCAAAAAATGGTACTTGATGCCTCCTTGCTTAACACTCAGCATTATAAGGTACGGATCAAGGGTAAAGTAGAGCAATCCAGGGAAGGAGTAGCGCCCTCCCCTACACATTGGTGTAGTAGCTATTGAAAAGGGAGCCTTCGCAGTCTTTCATTTAAGCATGCTTGATTAAATAATAAAAGACACATTTTGTCTATATAATCTTATTAAGATCCTTTCAAGTTTCCTGATAAGTGTCTTGGTTTCAGGTTGGAATTGGTGGATGAATTTACCAAAATTGTTCCGAGTGCTTTCACACCTTTCATAGACCATCATCAGGGGTTCCTTGCATAAATAAAGAGTGTTTTTTAAAGAGTCTCTGAAAGTTTTTTTTAGGTTTTTATCATCATCATGTCGTGCTGCCAGCACGGATATCCCTGACCCTCTCTTGCCACTTCTCCCTATCGTTCTTCGCCTTTGGCAGGTCTTCAGGGCTACATCCTGTATCCTCACATTGCTGCTGTATGTATGTTCAAGCTGGCCATCCTGCTTTTGCTCGGCCATATGTGGGGGTCCATAGGAGTACATAACTTATGAGCTCGTCCCTGCTTCTCCAGCATTGTCCTGCATGTCTGGTTCGTCTAACTTGGATTGTTTTCATGATGGGAGGTAGGTGGTCGTACAGTTGGTGCTTTGCAGGGTGTTGCCTCCAGGACTTGTTCAATATTGCTCACAGAATTCTTGTGTAATTGCCGTCTAGCTTTTTCTCCAGCCGTTTTGTTAGTGTCCAAGTAGTGCATCCATATAGCAGTATCGATACAATTTCTGCTTGGAAAAAACTGCATTTCATTTAATCAGTCAGTTCTGGCTTCCATATGATTGATAGCTTATCGATAGCTGTCCATGCCTTTGTTAGCCGTGTGTTGATGTTTTTCTGGGTTGATGAGACACTTTTTCCACGGTAGGTGAACTTGTCTACCAGTTTCAGAGAGGTTCCGTCTAGTGTGGAAATATCGCCTGTTTGATTAAAGCACATATATTCAGTTTTGTGGGCATTGACATGGAGGCCAATGCCTGCGGCAGCTTGTTCCAAACTATGCAGTAGTGTTTCAGCTTGGTTGGGTGTATTTGCCAGAATCGCTGTGTCATCGGCGTAGTCGGTGTCGGTAATTGTTTTTGCACGGTACCTTCTGCTTCTTTTCTTTGTCAACTCGAAGCCGTTTTCTTTGATTTTATCAATCTATGTTCTAATCACATAGTCTAGACAGATGATAAAGAGGTATGGGGCTAGCATGTCCCCTTGCAGTACTCCTGCTACAATGTCGAAGTATTGTGTCTCCATCCGGTGAACATACTTTCATTTTGGTGTTTCTATAGAGAATCGTTATTGCTGCGACTGTCTCTTTTGGTACGCTGTATGCTAGTAGGATTTGTTCCATCTTCCCTCTGTGAATGGAATCAAAGGTCTTTGTAAAGTCAACAAATAGTATTGTCATCTGTAGGTTTTTTGCCCGTACACCTTTAAGGATTATACGGATGGTCAATATTTGTGAGGTCGTGGATCTATTTCTTTGGAAGCCATTTTGATTTTTCCTAAGAATGTTGTCAATTTTGGGTTCTTTGCGGTTTCGTAGTAGGGCATTGTAAATTTTGGCTGCTATGGATGTAAGTGTTACACTTCGGTAGTTCTTGGCTAATCCGAAGTCACCCTTTTTAGGGAAGGGGAGGATGCATCCCTTCATCCATTTATCTATCGGATTTTGGTTATAGACTGTGTTGCAGTGTCGGAGCAGTAGGTCGTCGAATTGTCTGGTCTTCCATACTTCTAGGGGAATTTCATCGAAACCCACCGAAAGTTACACATGAACCAATCACCAGAATTATTAGTAAGCAATTGGACATTCAGGTTTTTATAACATGACAAAAATAAATAAATGTAAAGTTATTTAAAAATAAAAAGTAAAACTGAGATGCTGATGAATTTAAAAAACGGAAAGCTATCAACAGATATCTAATATTATCAAGAAATATGGCATATTAAAAAAAAAGAAAAAGACACAACTAAAGGCATTTAAAAACCTTGCCGCTATTTTCAAAATTGATTCTATTAATTTGAGGCTTTTTTTTTGTTTTTATATGTAGGGCTTCTAGGATTTGTAGTTGTAGCTTATTAATTTTGTGTGCTATTACAGTGGTATTCTCAACTAGAATTTTTTGAAATTTGGATTTGATAGTACACACTCCGGCTGCAATGCACTTGTTGTACTGTTCCAACAACTTCTGGAAGGCCCCATCAAACTCCTCTTGTGTGAGTGTGTCAATGACCTTTGTCACAGCCTCTTTCATCTCCTCAATTGTCTCATAAACACAGCCTCTGAGCTTAGGGAATAGCCAAAAGTCACAGGGAGCAAGGTCTAGACTATAGAGAGGCTGAGAAACTATCTTGATGCCCATCTTGGTCAAATAGTCTGTGACAAGGATGGAGTTGTGGACTGGAATCCCTTGCTGAACTCCCTTAAAACCTCAACATAGTAACCCTAGCCCTTTGGCCAATCAACTCTGGTGTTTTTGAAATTTGGATTTGATAGTACACACTCCTTACTCCTCTCATACCTCTCATTATTCCTCACAGAATCCCAGCCTTCCTTGAATCTCTTATGCCACTCAAAAACTGATGCTTGATTCATGCAAGATGCTCCAAAAGCAGACTGAAGCATTCCATACGTTTCTGTGGCATTTTTTCCAAGTTTTAAACAGAATTTTATTGCATATCATTCTTCTGAAGTGTCAGATTGCATTTTTGAAATTCACCAGCTGTGACAATCAGGCTTTAGTAGGGTGTATTCCAATTGCTGCTGTAGCTGTTCATTTGAACATGAAATCATAAAAATTGGTCAGTCATCTCATAAGATGTATAGCAATACCACACTGAATTTTCAAGAGTCTAAGACAACTTTAAATGCCCATACAAAAAAAAGTTTGGAAACTTATCGTATGCCCCTCATGTGTATAAACATTTTCTCAATAAATTTTACAAGTATCTGAATCCACTTTTGAAAACAACCTTTAACTTTCCAAACTTTAGGTTTTCAAGAAGCCCACCTGGTAATTACATCAGGTGGGTAATTTCAGAATTAATTGCCTTGTCCCAGTGCGTCTTCCTCCTGGGTACTACCTACTTAGCAAGTTTATCATCAGGTGCTTGAAGCATCTCTAAAGAGGAATGTGAAAAAGATCAAACATTTTTTGAGATGGCCATGCATGAGTGAATCCAAACTCCAGCAAGGCCAGTATCAATTCACTCATGCACCCCCTTCCCCAACACACGCTATAAAATGAGGTGATACTTGTGGTGTAATGTAAACGATAACATTATAGAAAATGGATACAACAACAAGAGTTTAAAACCTTAACAAAGCTGTTTGCATTTCACATTGAGTTTATAGCCTTGTATCAGCGCTCGGAAGAATTTTGGTAAATTCATCCACCAATTCCAACCTGAAACCAAGACACTTATCAGGAAACTTAATGAATAAAATTAATTAATAAAATAAATTGATTAATAAAATTATATAGACAAAATGTGTATGTTGGTCTTACCACTACAACTCAAGACAGCTTATGATGCACTTTAATGAGTCTAGCTCCATAGCCTTACATCTTAAAACCCATTCTATTCCCAAATCCAAATTTCAAAAAATTCTAGTTGAATAACACACAAAATTAATAAGCTACAACTACAAATCCTAGAAGCCCTACATATAAAAACAAAAAAAGAATAGAATCAATTTTGAAAATAGCAGGAATGTTTTGAAATGTCTTTAGTTTGTTTTTTGTTTTTTTTTTTAGATATAGAATATTATCAAGAAATATGGCATATTTGTTGATAGATTTCTGTTTTTTAAATTCATCAGCATCTCAGTTTTATCCAACTCTGCATTTACGTAATTTTGTTATGTTATAAAAACCTAAAAAAAAGATTTTAAAACTCTTTAAAAAACACTCTTTATTTATGCAAGGAACCCCTGATGATGGCCTATGAATGGTCTGAAAGCACTTGGAACAATTTTGGTAAATTCATCCACCAATTCCAACCTGAAACCAAGACACTTATCAGGAAACTTAATGAATAAAATTAATTGATAATATAAATTTATTAGTAAAATTATATAGACAAAATGTGTCTATTATTTAATCAAATATGCTTAATATGAATCCAGTTATTCTTACTCCAGTTATGGATAAAATAGTAGGGCAGACCAAATGCTAACCTTTGTATGACAACTAGTCAAGGAGAAGGAAAACCCTGAATTCAAACCTGTTGAACTCCACTTAAAAATTGACCCTGTGTCACATCTTGCTTGTGCAAGAGGCTGTTGGTAAATACATACACTATAAAATTAGGTCATGTGAAATCTGGCCTGGAGGAAGTTCTGATGAATCCTTTAATTTCAGATGGTACTGACTGAAACAAAAATAGTAAAAGCTACAGCCAATTTTCACTCTAATACATTCAGTTGAGATGATGAAAGCAATTTCACTTTTCGATTTTAAGTACAATTTGATCTATTCAGTGTCGGTCAATTGTTCACAACTTTTTATGACAGTGATTTTAATGGCATGTCAACCCATATGAGGTTATTTTATGCCTACAGGTTAAGAAACCGTCTATGTTTATATTTATATTTTTTATGTAGTTTAAGAGTCTTTTTCTTTTTTTTGCACGCTGTTATATGAAATCAGCAATTCTTATCTCATACAAAAACTTTGCATACAGATCTAGTTGATCCATAGATGGGACCTTAACAGATATTACCACTCCGGGTCAAAGTTGACCTGGGAGTAATGGTATTGAAGGAGAACTCAACACACCCCAGATCTCCAGAACTGGAGCCTCACCACTAGGTGCACTAGATGCCTCACCACTAGATTGTGTCACATCCAGTACACCCCATTTGATGGGGTGGGGGGTCTTACACCTCTGCAGGGGATACAATTAGTATATTGTAAGCCCTGCCAAGAGGACAATCAAGGCACCATAGATCTCTAGATAGAAGTCTGTATGATGAGACAGGAAATTGGAGAGAGAGAGAGAGAGAGAGAGAGAGAGAGAAAACAATATTGACAAGTAGCAAATGTAGCAATGCATGTCCAAATTAGCTAAAGAATGACAGTAGAGTTACATTACTGGTTATTAATAGGACAGTGGCCAAAAGAATGTAAGTTAAACCTGTCAAAGAAAACAAAGATGGTGGACAAGCTGCTAGAATTTTGGCACACACTTCTTTTCTGGGGAATTTGAGATTTTTTAAAGCCAACTTATAAGAAGCTTGAGACAATCTAGACAAGAATTTTGATTGGAGAGAATTATCCAACTGCAGATTTTCAGTTACGTGAAAAGCCTTCTGTTCAAAGTTTATTCAATGTATAGGGAATATCAATATAAAAAAAACACTATGGTAAAGTCAGTCTCTTCATATCCTTTTGAACATGCTACAGTGATTTGGGATAAAATAATAAGGAAAATATCTAGAAAACTTATAAAAAGGTTTTCTATGCGTTTCTTAAATAGCCATATTATATACCACAAGATTAATCTGACAAACTTAATTCCTGAAACAGCTAAGAAAAAAAAATCCTTTAAAATCCACAAATGGTAACTTTACCAAATATTAATTTACAAACTAAAATATCTTTGTATTGTTAGAGGTTGATTTTTGAATGAGTCTATATACTAGCGGAAGTACTTGTTCCATAAGCAGACTAAAAAGATTTCATGAACACCAGGGAATGAGATAGAAAAGAGAAGTGTAAGAATTTAAAAATGTCTTTATTTGAACTTGAAAGACTTTGCCTATTAATTTAAAAACAAAAAATATTCTTTTTTTATGATTTTTTAAAAATTCTTTTTTAGTTTACATTTAAGATATTATATAAACATATATAATCCTATACAGGTAAAAGGTTTAAAACATTTTCATTTTTTTTTCCCCCAATTCATGTTGAAGAAGAATTTTTTAGAGTTTTAGGGAAAACTGGGCGATATGCCATCAAATAAGGTCTGCTTTTTTGAAATGGCAAAATATTTTTTCTATTGAAGTTGACAAACACTCATCGATTTAATTTTTTTCTTTTTAAAAGAGGAAATGTGTTGAATATTTATTTTTCACTTCATATTAATATATCCTTTGGGAACTTACCTCGAAATTTTTTAGGTGGGTTTGTAAGATCACCTGCATCTGGTTGTACGACACACCTGTCATCAACAAGCCTAAAAGAGAAAGAAAAATTTTTTTTTTAATTAAAAAAACGACATAGGATCAGATCAGGCCAAAAAGAATCATGTGACTGCAATAATTTTTTTTTTAAATAAATAAATAAAATAATGAATTAAACAGAAATATTGAAAGGGAGTCCACATGGCATAATGGATAAAGTGCTGGACAGCAGCCTCAGAGTAAGCAAGTTCAAACTCCAGTTGAGTTATTGCATTCACCTTGGACTAATGCCCTTGGGGAAAGTATGAACCCCATTCTCCCTCCAGCTATCGGTTAAATAGTACCACTGCAATTCTTCTACAAAAATGGCTTTGGCATAAAATATTTCACAAAGGTTGATATACCATTAACTAAAATCAAAAAGTTTTAGATTTATGGGTTATTTAATGCCAAAATTTTATTTGTAAATGTTTGATTATAATCATAAAAATTATATTTTTCAAAGTTCTATTGGAATAATTTTTTTTAAAAATCACAATTTTTCAATTTGTTTATATTAATAATAATATTTACACAGTTATATGGTATCAATTATTCCTCTCTAATATTAGTAACTTGCACACTGGTATATGGTTTCAAGCATTCCCATCCAATAACAACAACTTTGAACAAATCTTTTTGTGGGAGTCCCCATGGCATAAAAGCTAAAGAAACAAATATACAGCCTCAAAATAAGCAAATTTGAATTCCAGTCACAATATTACGTTCACTTTCAGACTAATACCTTTGGGAAATCTAAGAATCACTGTAGGTTCCCAGCTATGGGTTAAATAGTATCAATACTGTTCTTCTACAAGGATGGCTTTAGCATTAAATAACCCACAAAGGTTGATATGCCATTCAACAAAAACATCAAACCAGAAATACTGACATCTTTAATTAGATTAAACAAGTATATCACCTGCGGATGTTGCTTCCAGGATTTGATCAATAAAGCTCCTAGCATTCTTGTGCAATTGCCATAAAGCTTTTTCTCTATGTGCTTAGTAAGGGTCCATGTGGTGCATCCATATTATAGTATGGACGCAACTGCAGCTTGGAAAAAAAATTGCGTTTTATTTTATCAGATAGGTTTGACTTCCATATGATCGATAACCTATAGATGGCCACCTACCTCCTATCTCTAAAACCATTTAAAATCAGACAAAAAAAAAAAAAAAAAGACATACAGGTCACAGCTGGAGAAGTAAGGGCAAGCTCATAAGTGACATTCTCCTATGGACCTAATCACAGACGAGCAAATGTTGGACATCCAGCTAGAACTTATCTACAACAGCTCTGTACAGACACAGGATGTAGTCTAGAGGACCTGCCGAATGCTATAGACGACAGAGAAGAGTGGCAAAGGAGAGTCAGGGAAATCCATGCTCACAGTACGACATGATGATGATGTCACCTGTTAAAATCGATTATATTAATAATAAATAAAACTTTTAACAGCATATCAAACCATCTCGGATTATTTAAGGAATCACATTCATATTTACATTTTTTGTGTAGTTGTTTCTTAAAAGTTTTTTTTGCATCCTATTGAATATGAATAATAGATGGGACCCTAACAGGTATTATCACTCCGGGTCAAAGTGGACCTAGCAATAATAGCAATGAAGGGGTACTTCACTCTCCTCAGATTTCCAGAACAGGAGCCTCATCACCATTAGATGTAGTTACTATCTAAGACACCAGTCTTATCCCTCCACAGGGAATATAGTTCAAGGTGGAATATCTGGTATGATTATTTTATTGATTTCAGTCAAGTCTACTTCTGCTTCTCTAATGATTGTTTCCATCCGGAGGTCTAAGGGTTTTATGGCTTTTTCATTCTTTTGGAATAGCTCTTTGTACTTGGGATGAAAAGTTTTATGGTGTGCGGGATTTGTTGGATATGACTTTAATTTGGTCAATCTGTCTAGGGTTATTTCTAGGGTTATTTTATGCGTAGATGTTAGGAAATAGCATACATCTATATTTACACTATTCATGTAGTTTAAGATGATTGATTCTAATGGCATCACAACCAGTCTTGGGTTATTTCATGCCTAGAGATTAGAAAATCATGTTCATTGTATGTTCATATTTACATTTTTTGTGTAGTTGTTTCTTAAGGTTTTTTTTTCTTTTTTTTTTTTTACCACATAGTTCTATCTAAATACAAATAATTTTAAAATAGATCTATTTAGTCCATAGCTGGTACCCTAACATGTATTGCCACTCTGAGTCAGAAGGGGTACTCCACTTCCCCTAGATCTCCACAGTTGGAACCTCACCATCAAATGCAGTTTAGTATCATACCTAGGATACTCTTTTATTTGGAGGGAGGGGGTCTTAATAAAAAAAAAAATTTTTTTTAAAGTATTAACCGAAAACTCAATTAAAAATAAAATTTTGGGAGAGTCAAAAATTTTGCCAGGCAATTTTGTACATCCTAGTTTTTTTTAATCATAAATATCAATCCCTACTAAGAAATTACAATAAAATTAACTTTTTTTTGTTTTTATCTCTAATTCAAATACAGCCTCACTTTTCATCAAATTATATATCTATAAATCATATCTTTTTAGTAGACAATCAATGCAGCACGTGCCAGATCTATAATATAATATATGTTCCTGAGGGAATTGATCAATTTTAGAAATCTTCCATACTTTTGAGCCTACCACTCCCAACTAGTCTGCATGCTGAGATCTAGAAAGAGTAGTCAAACATTGGATAATGAACACCACTTGTATCCTCAACAAGCAAGAAAGGAAGCAAAGGGCCTGTCTAAAGAGGGCAGCCACTGAAAGATAGAAAATGGTGGGGTTGAGGAGAAAGAGATAAAAGGAATGGCAATGAGGAGTAAAAAAAAAGAGAAAGAGGGAGAAATAATGATAACATATTAGCAGCTGTAAGATATTTGAAAACTAGGATAGATGTGAAAACATTCTTTACCAAAAATGTCTATATGTAAAATTATACGGAAATTTTGAGAACAGGAAAAAGGTAATAAATATAATTGGTATGCTAATTAAATTATTTGTATATAAGCCTAAAAGTTACAAATGCGTATTATACACAAGAACTAAATATTAACCTTTTATCCATCACCATTTTCAGAACCATGTGACAGAATATTAGTTATAACAACAGTCCAAACTAACTAACGTGTAACAAACACTTCTTTATCATACCACAACAGAGAAATAGCAACTGGAATGTGTGTTTGTTTATAATATTGTTTCTTCTAACCTGAGCTTATTTTTGCCACAAGCTAGTTGCACTTTTGTATAAACATGTGTTTTTGTTCTAAATACTGTGTAAATGTTTTATTTCAAAACATAAGTAAACTGTATAAATTCTTATTTTTAGTCTATACAAACTGCATAAAAAGTTAAACAAATGCTGCATTTAGCTGCCACAAATTCTAAGTCGGTGTGTATTATAAACGTTTTTTTTATTTATTTATATGATTTCATAAACCAAATTTAGGAGAGGGGGTGATTATATACAAGTGTATGTTATACATAAATAATCATGGTAAATTTCTTGTTTCAAGGGTTTATCTTTCAAAGTAGCAATTACTGTACCCATCAGGTGTAAAAAAAAATCTTAAGTGACAATAAAGATGGTTTCTGTCAATGCTTTAACATCTTATCCAACATAGATAAAAACTAGCTAAAGTATTTATCTACTGTTTTATTGTGAAGCATGAAATCAAAACTCAAGAATTTTGAGATGCTAATTTAGCGCCCTACCCCCCTCCCCCAAAAAATGGCAGCATTAATCTGATACTGAATCTCAGAGAAATATAACTCTCGTTAAAATACTAGCATGATAGCAAAATTATTCCCACTTTTAAAGTTTTTAAGTCTTCATTGGCTAAAATCCCTTTAACTGTATACTAACCCTGCCAAAAATTATAGAATTAACAAAATTAGAGAATGTTCACAATTTTTTTTAGCAGTAAATAAACTAATAACAGATAAGACAAAACATTTTTTTCTTTAATAGCTGAACATTCTGGTTTCATAAAATATTCTTTAAACATACTAGATCAAATTAATTAATGCAATAATCAATGGTAATTTGAATTAATGGTATAATTTTTTTTCAAGCTATGCAGAAAAAAATATTTTCGAATAATACTATATTGAGGAAAAAATTATGAAATGATTTTGTAATTTACACTCCTAAAACAAATACCAGCAGAAACCTAGATATAAAAATCAGTCTACAGTTAAAGTATAGTTCTTGCAGACTTCAACAAGGGGGTTTGGCAAATGTAATTGAAAGGAAACATGGCTTGAACTAAAGAACTATGAAATGAAATGATGAAAAGGATCATAAAACTCATTCAAGAAGTCAATCCACAGTGGAATGTTGGGAAAGACATTGGTTGTTCGCAGTCAATTGTGTGTAAAATTTGGGACAAATATAAAAGAAATGTGTTGAATTGTTTGGGGGAGGGTCCAATTTGTACTAGCTGTCTACAAATTGCTTGTAAGTATTTACAGACTCGTCAAGCAGCAGATCAGCCAATCAGAGATGACTAAAGCATATACGAGCAGGGGCCAGTTATAACCTAGTTTCAAGATGTTTTCCAGCCTTGATACTGAGAAGCCATACCTTTTTGTATTAAGAGTCCCACAAATGAAAACAAGATGGCTACCTGAATTTCAACAAAAATGGCATGGTTAAAAAAAGGAAATATATACTGGTAGACCATGAAAGACATTACAACATCAGGATAGAAAACTCAAACCAATGAGCATTAATAGAAAATATATGACAAAACAAATGGGTTGAAACAGGAATCAATGTTTGTGACTGAACTGTAAGAAATCGGCTGAATGAAATAGGTTTTACATAAAAGAAAAGACAATGAAAACCAGTTCCAACACACAAATGAAACAAAATGAGCTTAAAGTGAGTTAAAGAGAAAGAATTATGGTGTGTGGACAATCAGATGAAAATGATATTCACTTTGGTTTGGTTTTATGGCATATCAACCATTGAAGGTCATCTAATGACAAATCCAATTTTATACATATAAACATCGGCCTAATGAGTAGAGTGTTCGCCAATGGTCCAGAAGACCAGGGTTCAATCCTAGGTCGGGTCATACCAAAGACTCAAAAAAATGGTACTTGATGCTGCTTTGCTTAACACTCAGCATTATAATGTAAGGATCAAGGGTAAAGTGAACCAATGCAGGGAATGTAGTAGTGCCTTCCCCTACAACTCGGTGTGGTAGCTATTGAAAAGAGAGCTTTCCGGTTATCCTCGACTAAGATCACCAACTTTACTTACAGTTTAGTTCTATTTGACCCATAGATAGAACCCTATCACTCCAGTCACACTATTAAATTCACTTTTAGACAAATACCCTTGAAAAAAGTAATAACCCCTTTATCCTTCCAGCTATGGTTTAAATAGCATCACAACTGTTCTTCTGGAAGGAAGGATTTGGCATTAAATAACCAAAGAAGGTTGATATGCCATGAAACAAACTAACTCATATTCCAAACCCAAACTCATTCTGGGCCAGAATGGAGCTGGGAGCGATGCCAATAAAGGGGTACTTCACATTCTCCAAAGCTCCAGCATTACTGGAACCTCACCCTCAGATTGTTTAGTGTCATATACAGGACAATCGTTAGGAAAGGGTCTTACCCCTCTGCAGAGAAGCAGTCAGTCAATTCTACAGTCCCAGCTGACTGGGCAAGTGATATTCTGTAATGAATCAAGAATCTATATTGGCCAAGTCGATGATACTGGAACTTTTCTCAGGTGCTGTTCCTATGAAACATTTAAAGATGACTGCCTGAAGAAAACAAGTCAAATTCCCCAGGTCATTCATGATATAGAGGTTGAATGCCATTCAAAAGACTAACGAAGATGCTAATCATTATCTCAACAATCAATGTATGAGGTGCATATGATAAGTTTCCAGACTTTTTTCGTATGGGCACTTTTATTGATAGTACGCGCATGAAACTCTAGTCTCCTTCAAAGTAATCTCCTCTGGCTGCAATGCACTTGTTGTACCATTTCAACAACTTCTAGAAGGCCTCATAGAAGTCCTCTTGTGTGAGCATGTCAATAACCTTCCTCACAGCCTCTTTCATCTCCTCAATTGTCTCATAACGACAGCCTCTGAGCTTAGGGAATAACCAAAAGTCACAGGGAGCAAGGTCTCGATTATAGGGAGGCTGAGGAACAGTCTTGATGCCCATCTTGGTCAAATAGTCTGTGACAAAGAGGGAGTTGTGGACTGGTGCATTGTCCTGGTGGAAATGCTACTGACCTGATCTGAAGAGTGCTGGCCTCATCCAATGGAATCTCTTGCTGAACTCCCTTAAAACCTCAACATAGTAACCCTAACCCTTTGGCCAATCAACTCTGGTGTATTGACTTCCTTACTCCTCCCACGCCTCTCATCATCCCTCACAGACTCCCTGTCTTCCTTGAATCTCTTATGCCACTCAAAAACTGATGCTTGATTCATGCAAGATGCTCCAAAAGCAGTCTGAAGCATTCCATACGTTTCTGTGGCATTTTTTCCAAGTTTTAAACAGAATTTTATTGCATATCGTTCTTCTGAAGTGTCAGATTGCATTTTTGAAATTCACCAGCTGTGACAATCAGGCTTTAGTAGGGTGTATTCCAATTGCTGCTGTAGCTGTTCATTTGAACGTGAAATCATAAAAATTGGTCAGTCATCTCATAAGATGTATAGCAATAACATAGTGAATTTTCAAGAGTCTACGACAATTTTAAATGCCCATACGAAAAAAGTCTGGAAACTTATCGTATGCACCTCATACATTGAAATCCTGGATAATTTTCTCATTCTATCAATTGAAAATTGGTTTCGTGATGAAGTCATTTTTCCACATGATAATGCATCTTGCCACATAGCAAAAAGGCCCAAAGCTTTTCTACAAGTAAAGTATATAAAAATTAAAGACATAGCCAGCAAACAGTCCGGATTTAAATCCTATTGAAAATTTATGATGCAATTTTTTTTTTCAAATGACTCATGAGAAGGCTCCATCAACTAAAGATCTATTAAGTACTATTTGGAAAAATTGGAACCACTTTGATAAAGAATATTGCTGAAATCCATAGCTGAAAGAATTAAAGCTGTCATAAAACTTCGAAGAGGAACAATGAAGTATTCTAATTTTTTTTCGTCAATGAATTCCATAATATTTTCCACTGCACGACTTGTAAAATAAATAGACTATTTATTTAAATAATATAATCGAGTTTGTTTAAGGAACATTTGTTAAAATTCTACACGTGCACCAGTTCAAGTTCACCGGAATTTTTTTATATATAAATTTTTTTTTTGGGGGGGGAGAAAGAAAACTTTAAATTTTATATGGGGGTGGGTACTTTCACATTTTAAATCAATGTAGAATGATCACCCATTTCTGGAACAGTTAGTGTTGGAAAAGATAACTAGACTGGTCGAATTGTTTTTATTTGTTTGTTTTTTTTTTTACTTCTGGGAGTAGAGTTCCTTCCCCCACCCTCCGAAAAAAAAGTACTTGTTCTGAAAATAGGTGATCATTCTTAATTTAATTTAAAATGTGAAAATCACCCATCACCTAAAAAATGTAAAATATTTCCAATCCCACCCTTTAAAAAAAAAAAAAAAAAAAAAAAAAAAAAAAAAAAAAGCGATGAGTTTGAAAGTAATTAGTTCAAATTACTCACACACAAATTAATAGAAAAAAATTTTCCCGATGAACTCGAACGAGTTCATCTCTACAATAATACCGAATACTTTATGAAGCCAAAATCTTCTATTTGGGGAAAATGTTTTACGCCTTACCTGATATAAGTTTCTTTATTGTTAAACAAAATTTAAAAAAAAAAAAACTAAGTGAAGATCTACTAAATGTGCTAATTCCATGATTTTTGCAAGAGGTGGTCATACAGGAACTTTGTTTAGTTTTTTTTTTTTTTTAAGTTTTTTAAATTTGAATTAATATTTAAAGTTACATTCAAAGAGTAAGACAATCATAAAACCAAGTAAATTTCTTATGTGCGAAGTTGGTTCTTTTATTGGCAGATTAGTTGAATATCTCATTTAACTTATCACAAAACCAACATTGTTTTTAACAAAGCCAGTGTTATTTAATAGCCAACTAAATATATTTTCTTACAAAAGATCACTTGTATTAGAAAACGCTCAGTTTTCATTCAGGTCAAGGTGAAATAAATGTTTGACCAAAATGTCGGCAAATGAGATTTTAAGAGATCTATTTCAGAAGGGAAATAGTTAAGATTTTGAACAGTCAGTTAACTTTCTCTAAATCCACCAAAAATAAAGTCAGCCAAGAAATAAGTTCTCAATACAAAGGTACCTATGCACCGGTGAAAGAAGAGTAGCACTACCGTCATGTTTCAAGAAATATATACGAGGGTCATTGAATAAATAAGGTGAATTTTGTCTTAAGAGTTTTCAAAAGGAAACCCTTTTTACAATTGTACCTTTTAAAAGAAAATTAATAGTGATGGGTCCTTTTATGTCCCAGACGACTGTCAGCATGACCTTCTTTACTGACCACTGCGCCCGGAACGTTTTATTTACCAGGAAGTGTGTTTCTACACTATGGACTGTCTTTTCGACTCAGGCTCGTGGTGGCAAACTCACGTTCAGCACATTTGTAAACATTTTTTTTTCCTATTAAAACATCCTTCTCTGTGCACATCACATTCGGTAAACTTCACATAGTTTGCACTTCCGAGCTATCAAAAATTTGATGACAAAACTTTGTTGAAGCCTGGAGCGATGTTTGACTTATTATTTTGAATAGCCTTAAAACAAATATTTTTGTGAGATTAAAATAATCTTTTTCTAAAAACCAATGCAGAGTTTAGGAAAAATTATGGAAAAAAAAAAAATTTGCTTTTTGAAAAAACCATTCCCCTTATTTATGACCCTCGGGAGTGTGTGGGCGTGTGTTCCTCGAAAGTTTTTTTTAAGGGTGAAAACCATTTTTTTAGCAGTGTTTCAAAGATTAAGAAATATATTTTCATATACTTGTGTGGAAGTTTCCAGGAAGTTAATGCTTCCAATTCAAAAATCCATCTGACGAAAGTTCATTTGTGCGCAACAAGCCCGACACACCCTTTCCGGATGAACTTTGAAAAATAATTGTGTTATTTAACCAACCAGAATGATTCCAGCTAAATTTGTAGAGAAGAGGAAAATCTCGTATTTTGGTTTGGCGCGCAATTTAATTCGACACTTAATTTCACCCAATCAGGATGACTTATCCTATTCAGCCCGGACCTTCATTTCCGGCTAGCAAAACGGGTGAGCGGCCAAACCCAGTCTCTTTGGCTTGAGGTCGCCGACCAGTACAGACGTCTCATTGGCCGTTCTTCAATAGCGATGCTTTTTAGCTGGGCAACGACGCCCAGTGCGGATATCTCACTGCGGCTCTAGAATAGCACCAGCAGCAGCATAGACAAACGAGGGAACCATCTAATTTATGGATTCCTTACGAGGAATCCCAGTTGAATATAAATTAGATGCATACAACATGCCTCGCACAGGCCCAACTTTGTGTCACCCCAAAATTGGCTATGTCGATCTGAGCGTAAATCCGCTCTCGACACACAAGCTCCCAATTCACCGGTGGTCCACATTAATGGAGATAACGCCTACTCTCCCCCAAATACCAGACGCGAATCTCACGGTGACATCCAAATTCAATTCCTACAACTGCGACATGTCTTTCGTCAAATATGCAAAAGTTCAATCCCTCACGTCCGACAACACACGCTGCCTTCTCAACATCTCAATTCGCCATTTCGTCTCAACACTAACAAGCCTAAACTCCACGAGTCTTGCAGCACCAAAAGCAAACCATATTCCATGCTGATATAAAAACTTATTCATAAAAACACCTTTCGACCTTCGCCATCTTACTTCATCTTCAACCACCTTTTATTACCTAACAACTATTAGCGAGGGGACTAACAACACTAAGCGAGCAAACAACACAACGTAAACACACATACGTTACACCATCTTCCTCGCTGAACCAAACAAACCTTCCCTCGTTACTAACAAATCAACTTCTCCAGCTAAAATCATCCAGGCCAAAAATCCCGTACAAATTTGAAAGAATAAGTCTGGGAGTCACTTTTGTTCACGTCGCAGGTATAATTAAAGCCAGAATTGGCTTGTGAGTTTAATTTCCAAGTCTCAATGAGTGCCCTATTCATAGAGCCTTGTGCTACATCTAAGCAAAAAAGCTTAGTAAATTACTAGTTCACAACTGGAGTCACTAGCATCCATGTACTTCAAACTGCTGATGCACATGATTCCCACAAATACGAAGTCTTACTTACCTGGGATCCGACCAAAACTTGCTTTGCTCAAACCCAGACACCTTGGAGCCAACCGACACAGTAATAAATCTCATTCCTTCTACATACATTACTACTGCGTATACAGATATTAACTATATCACACAAACATAATGGTTAACGTCGCAGGAAATGGACACGGCGACACGAGTTCAAATCTTGGACGAGACTGGTTGCATTTCACATAGCACTAATACTCTTGGGAAAGGTATGAATCCAATTATTCTCCCTCCAGCTATGGGTAAATAGTAGGACAGACTAGGTTCTTCAGCCTTGGTGAGGCAACTAGTCTAGGAGAAGGAAAACTCTGAATTCAAACCTGTTAAACTCCGCTTAAAAAATTGACCTTGTGTCATATCCTGCCCGAGCGGAGGGGTTGGGTAAATATGTATATCACACAAACATACATATATATATATAAAGAGGCTTTTCAATCCACACAGGGGCTTTTTCATACACACGTACACACGCAAGAACCTTACTATTTATTCATAAAACAAGAATTAGTTTCTCTTTGTATATTTTGATATAAATGATTATCGATATAAATTCTCCTTTTAGCGATTATTTCTCTTTTACGGCACGTTCTTTAATATTCGCTAATAATTAGAAAACTCAAGCGAAAACTAATCAAACACGCAGCACTAGTCGTATATTCGGCTGTTTTATGATTGTTACAGGCAAAAGTATGAAATGTAGACAATCTAGGGAATGCCTAACTTTGGGAGGCAAAGATATGAAACAACTTCAGATCTTATATACGTTATAACGATTTTAATGCCTTTTTTTATACATGTTATAATGATGTTAATGCCTATTTTTTCTTCTTTTTTGGTGCAAAGTACGGTATAATCCAGCTTCCCAACAAGTAAGATTTCGCGACCAGCCTTCAAGCCGGTCCCGAAATCTGACTTGATGGCATACGTGTATAGATTTACATTACACTAAACCTCCGGGTCTAGTAAATCTATGGCCAGCAAGGTCACCTGGTTTCATGCCGGGAGACATAGCAATGACTAGCATAGACTTACTGTGTGCAATGTGAACTATGACCAGCAGCGCACGAGTCTTGACTCGAGCGCGACCTCTCCCTTCCCACGATAAAAAAAAAAAACCAGTATCAAATCCTGGCTGGTGTGAGGCATGAATAAAGTCAGATTTGACATGAAGCCATTTTATAGTGGGGGAGGGGATACGTACGAATCGAGACTCATAGGTGGTCATTACAAAAAAGCTTGGTCCACTTGGCATTCTCTTTACAGCAGCCTCAACCACTAAGCAATAAACTTAACCCTGTTAAGCAGGTACTGCCGAGGGCGAAGGCAACCAGGGACCAAGCGATCAACTTAATATCATCACCCACCTGGTGAAAACACCAATCTAGCCCTGGAATAACGGCTAAGTACAACATCGGTTGAATGCTATTAACGAATTAAAATCTGGGAAATCCAAAATAATCAAAGATATAAAAAGTAAGTAAAGTTGGCGACCGTAGTCGAGGGCAACCAGAAGGCTCCCTTTTCAATAGCTACTACACTGAGGAATAAGAGAGGGCGCAACTCCTTTCCCTGGGTTGCTCCACTTTATCCTTGATACGTACAGTATATTGCTGAGTGTTAGGCAAGGAGGTATCAAGTACCATTTTAAAAGTATGATTCGACCTGGAATTGAACCCAGGTCTCCCGGACTATTGGTGAACACTCTACCCACTAGGCCAATGAGCCGGTTATCAAAGATATAATAAACACTAAAAATAAGAAATTTTTTTTTAGATAATGAATAAAAATAATTTGGAGGTGCCTGTGGTGTAATGGTTATCGTCGCAGGAAATAGACACGGCGACACGAGTTCAAATCCTAGACCAGGCTAATTGCATTTCACATAGCACTAATACCCTTGGGAAAGGTATGAATCCAATTATTCTCCCTCCAGCTATGGGTAAATAGTAGGGCAGACTAGGTTCTTCAGCCTTGGTGAAGCAACTAGTCTAGGAGAAGGAAAAACTCTGAATTCAAACCTGTTAAACTCTGCTTAAAAATTGACCTTGTGTCATATCTTGCCTGACGGAGAGGTTGGGTAAATATGATAAATAAAGATAAAAACTTATGAGCATTGCATCATTTTAGTTTTCTATTTCTTGTAGCAGTTAGGATTAATTTAGCATAACAAATGTTGCTTGGTTATCTATATAAGTTCATACTCATCTCTATGTTGAGGAATTAAATGAAATGGAAAGGTCTCTCTTCTGAAGCAGCCTCAAATGATGCTGAATCAAAATACAGAAGAGAGAATAAGATTTCACTATACAAACGAGAGTAAATCTTTGACAACAAACAATCATCTAATAACAACAAAGTATCTTTCTTTACACCAGTTTGGTCATTTTATACATTGCCTCAAACAAACTATTTTACTTATTGCCTAGGAAATGTGTCATCATCATCCGCTTAAAAACTGACCTTGCGTCATATCCTGCCCGAGCAGATTGGTTGGTAAATATAACATGGTAGTGTTTGTGACCCTGAGTTTCATGCTTTCCACTTTAATCAGACAGTGGAGTTTTTCAAAAAACAAAGACTGATTAATATGGTTAATATTTTGTTCAAAAACTGTGGGTTATTTCTGTATATGTGCCTAATTTTATACATTGCCTCAAACAAACTATTTTACTTATTGCCTAGGAAATGTGTCATCATCATCAAGTCGTGCTTACAGCATAGATTTCCCTGACTCTCTTCATCCGTCCCTATCACCCATCGCTCCCGGCAGGTCTTTCAAACTACATCCTGTGTCCGCACAGAGCTGATGTATTTACCAACTCCTCCGCACGGGCAGGATGTGACACAGGTCAATTTTTAAGCGGAGTTTAACAGATTTTAATTCAGAGTTTTCTTTCTCCTAGACTGGTTGCCTAACCAAGGACAAAAAATACAGTCTGCCCTATTTACCCATAGCTGGAGAGAGAATAATTGGATTCACATCTTTCCCAAGGATATTAAAGCTATGTGAAATGCAATCAACCTCGTCTAGGATTTGAACTCGTATCGCCGTGTCCATTTCCAATGATGATAACCATTACACCACGGGCACCTCCAAAGCGGTGATATAGATAAGTTCTTGCTGGTCGACCAACACTGGCACGTCTAGGTGTAGGTGAACGTCACTTATAAATTCGTCTTTGCTTCTCCAGCAGTGCCAAACATGACTTGTTAGTCCTACTTGGATGGTTTTTGAGATGGGAAGTAAGTAGCCGTACAGCTGTTTCGTGAGGTGTTGTTTCCATGGTTTGTACAAAATAGCTCGTAGCATTTTTCTATAGTTCCCATCTAGGTTTTTCTCTTAGGTTTTTCATCCGCTCAACTTCACCGGGAAAAATATTTTCTAGTAATTCGTGTCATTCAATTTTCGAAAAAGCAAATTATTTTATATTTTATAAGGAGTAACCACTTTCACATTCTGATTCAATGTAGAATGATCACCCATTTCCGGAACAGTTAGCGGTGGAAAAGCTAGGTAATCAAACCGGTCGAATCAGTTAAATCTTTTTTTAAACTTTTAAATATTTGTCATTATGGAAGTGGAAATTTTGTAATGTCTTTTTAGATTTCATTTTTATTTTCATATTATTTCTTAGGTTGATTATCTTTTTTTTCAGTGATTTGTGTAATAGTAAAAAAATTCATCCCTCAAAGTATCATTTTCCTCTTCAAAGAACCCCCAAGAAAACAAAAAATATTACAATTGAACACTGAAGTATTTAATTTTAAAAAGTTATAAATAAAAAAAAATTAAAAAAAAACTCTCCCCGAAATAATTTAACCTGTCTTGTTACTTGTCTTCCAACACAAACTGTTCCAGGAATAAGTGATCATTTTACTTTGAATTAAAAAGTGAACACATTTTATTAAATATTATATAAAATAATTTTTTTCGGTGAGTTAGAAGATCTAATTAGTTAAATTTAGACACACACACATAAACAGACAAATTTCCCCACCACATTGAACTTGAACGGGTGCACACGTATAATACCGTAAAAATTTCAAATCTCATCTTTAGGTTTTAGACGTTCTATAATACAATACTTTAGTTTCATACAACCAGTGACATCTGTTTGTCTATGACCATGATAATTAATAACTTATAATCATTAAATTAGTGATGAGGATGAGATAAGAATACCTTATCTTTTACACACATGACCAATTAAGGATGAAGCTTCTAATGAAATGGGTTTACTACTCCGGGATAATATATTACAGTGGAGTTGATGTAGTGTTTCTAACATATGATCTTAGATAGTACGCGAGTTCGTACTCCAGTCGCGCTATTACGTTCACTTTCGGACAAATACACTTGGGAAAGGTATGAACCCCCTTATCCTCCCAGCTATGGGTTAAATAGTACCACTACTGTTCTTCTAGGAGAATGGCTTTGGCATTAAATAACCTAAAAAGAGTTGATATTGTGAACGTTACCCCCTCACCCCCACCACATTATCTCAGTCTTCTAACCATGTCTTTTTCTTAGCCGGCCGGTGATCAACTAGTGGCTGAGGGGGCAACGCACATTTCTTTACCTACACAAGAATACGATCGAGGGAGACAGGAGAAAACAAACAGACGAACAAACACGAACAAACTTGGGGTTAACCAAGAGCGGAGGAAGGTATGCAACACTACATGCATTTGCATTCCTGATAGCAGATATGGACTAACGCTAGCGTGGGTTACTAGCGAAAATTCCACAATGCTACTGGAATCAGACATCTTGAGACTCTTCTTCACTGGACCCTATCTTGTCTCCTCGCCTCTCTGTTCCGGTGTCTGGTGTTGACCGCCCCTCCGTTCTTCCACGCCAACTTCTGCTGTTCGCCTCTCTCCTGTCCAGTCTCCACTCCTTCTCTCTCCTGTCCAGCCACCAACTGCCTCTGCTCTGGGTCGCGTCGTCAACTCTCATTCGCCTCCCCGTACCACTTCCGGGTACGGCGAGATTTCAGGTCCAAGAATCCTTTGTCTGGTTTCGCGCCAAAACAGACTCGTCTGCTTTGGCGGCCTACCCCCATAGTGCTACAATATGCCATTAAACAAAGAAAACAAACCAAACCATATGATCTTAGAGCAAGAGGTACTTAAAGTTGGAATCTTAAAAATTGTTCCTCAGAGTTTTTTTGAGTTTTTTTGTTGGTTGTTTTTGTTTTATTTTTTAAAGATTTTTGACAGTTAATATTTCAAATAAAATTAAAATGATTAATGCTATTGCGCTGCGATTTTCAGGATTTACTTCTCGTAGGGATACAAACAAATGGTGAAATTTTTAAGAAAAAAATGAACTTTTGAGACTGACCCTTAGTGAAATTGGTTGGAATGATATCTATGGATATATTGTAGGGTCGTATGACAGTAAAATTAGTTCTTGCTTATATATTTTTGTATGTGAGTAGTTAGCGATCTTGGGGGTTGGGGTGTAAACAATGACATATTTCTAGGCGGAAGAAATCAGGTATTCAAATGAGTATCGAGAAAGAATCAATGGGGAAAATAGAAATCGATTTAAAGTTGTGAAATGCGTTGGGTGTGATTGAACTCGAAGATAACCAATACCGCTGTCGTTTCTGTTCTGAACCTTTTATTCACTCTTATCGAGGGGGGGGGGAAATGGAGATATTTTGGTAAAAAGATAATCCGGAGAGGTCTAGAGTGTGATTGTTGTCAGAGCGCGTGTTTATCTGGGCTATAAAGATAAAAGGGAGAATTGTTCTTTTGTTAAAAAAAAATAATTACAAATAGAATTGAGGCGTGATTGTATCGTTCGAGTGGCCACCTGGAATCCATTCCCAGCTGATAACAGAATACTTATATTTCAAGCCAGAAAAACAGAAAAGTTGACCCTTTGTTTTGTTAAAAAGATAATTGCGGATAATTTAACAAATTGAGAATATGGAAGAAAGTTTGTTCACCGGGTGGAGATAGAAACTTCTTTGATATTGTTGCTGGAGTTTTGCAAGGGATTCATTAGCACCATATCTGTTGATAATCTGCTTAGACTACGTTCTTCGAGCGTCAATAGATCTAATGGCTTTATACTAAAAAAAAAAAAAAAAAAAGGCAAAAAGCAGACGATAGAACGCAGAAACAATATTGCACACAGAGAATGCAGATTGCATAGCGGTTCTTGATAATATACCTCCCCAAGCCGAATCCCTGCTGCATAGGAGAAGGCAGCAGTAAGCATTGGTCTCAACGTGAATGCAAACAAAACGAAATAAATGCGTTTTCATCAAGATTTTTTTGTTCGGGTTTTATGACATATCAACCTTAGTAGGTTATTTAATGCCAAATTCATTTTTATATAAATGAACAGTTCTATTTCAAACAATTCAGTTTAACATAAGTACACAGTTTGTCAAAAACATTTCTATTTCAAGCTATTCAGTTTAGTCAAATAGTTCTAATTCAAATAATTCAGTTTAGTATAAGTATAGTTTTTGTTCACACACGGATAAATGTCAAGACTGTTCCATTTCAAACAATTCAGTTTAGGATAAGTACGCAGTTTAAATATTAAAATAGTTCTATTTCATAAATTCAGTTTAGCATAAGTACGCAGTTTAGTTCTATTTGACCTATAGATAGGATTCGATGAGGTGCTACCACTCCGGGCCAGAGTGGACCTGGGAGCGATGGCAATGAAGGGGTACTCCACATCGCCCAAAATCCCAGCATTACTAGAACCTCCCCATCAGATTGTTTAGTGTCATATCTAGGACACTCGTTTGGGGGGGGGTACCCCTCTGCAGAGACGCAGTCGGTGTATTTTACAGCCCAAGCCGACTAGGCAACAAGAAGGAGATATCTCCACTCTAAATTGCGGTTCTCTGAAATTAGAGACCAACTTCACATACCGAGGTAGCAGCGTCTCATCTACTCAAAGTGAAATCAATATGCGTCTAGCAAAGGCGTGGACTGCTATCTATAAGTTATCAATCATATTGAAGTCTGGCCTGTTCGATAAAATAAAACGGAATTTCTTCCAAGCAGCAGTTGTGTCACTACTACTTTACGGATGCACCACAACAAATTCAGGTAACAACACCCTACGAAACAGCAGCTGTACGGCCACCTAACCCCAATAAAAAAACATCCAAATAAGACGAACAAGACATGCGGAACACTGCTGGAGAAGCAAGGACGAACTAATAAGTGATATTCTCTTATGGACCCCTTCACATGGACGTACAAGTGTTGGCCGACAACAAAAACCTACTTACAATAGCTCTGTACAAACAGAGGATGTTGTCTGGAAGACCTACCAGGAGCGATGTATCATAGGGACGATTGGCGAGAGAGTCAGCGAAATTCGTGCAAGTAGCGTGACATGATGATGATGATATAAGAAGTGATCTTTAAGCGTAGATACAGCAGATAAACAGACCAGACTTGAGAAACACCAGTGACTACTTACTAGCTGACCTTCAGGCAGACACTTAAAAAAATGCAAGAACTGCTAGCTGAGTCTCAGTCACTAACGAACCATTAGACTTAGACCAGTCCAGTAAAGAAATCAAAAGTTTTTTTTATTTCCGAGGAGATACAACTCTCAGTGAGCACAAGGCCCAAATATAGATAAAAGTGTAGTTTTCCACCGTATCCTTCTCTTGGGGAGGGACTGGAACTACCCACAGAATGGACTGGTGTTAGGGCTATATTAGAGCGTTGCTCACTCTAGCTGACAGTATATCTGTCTGTCTGGCACCTCTGGTGGTGTAACGGTTAGCAAGCTAGACTAGCAAACCTACACGAGTGAGTTCGAGTCTCATTGGGCGCCCCATTCATTCGGCCTCATGCCACATCGAAGCAAAGAGCTTCGTAAATTATCATATCTGTCTAAGGGCGCCTCGGGTAGTGTAATGATTAGCAAGCTTGACTAGCAAACCTACAAGAGCGAGTTTGAGTCTCATTGGGTGCCCAATTCATACGGCCTTGTGCCACATCTGATCAAAACGCTTAGTAAATTGCTATATCTGTCTGTCTGTCTGACAACAAAATGACTAAGGAACTGTATTTCACTCTGTAACTGAATATCTCTTATCTTACATGTGTGTCGACTCTTACAACACAACACCTTCTTTTCAATCGTAGTGAGTTTGTTTGGAAAACCATGGGTTGGTGATTAAATTGTAAGATTTTATAAGGAGGTGCACAACACCGATCAACTGAAAGAATTGTTATACATTGAGAAGTATAGAAGGATTGAATCCTCTTGTGAGGTTACATCCCGTTGATGCAGTGTCAGAGCACCATACCCTGCAGACGAGTGTTACATGTGTGTCAATGCATATGGTGACTTGTGAGGTTAGGAGCGTTCGGGTCGACAGAGCAATAAGGTGGTCACAGATGCAGCGCTAGAACACTAACAAAATAGCTGGAGAAAATGCTAATTGGGAACTACACAAAGATGCTGCATGCAAATTATAGAAGCAGCAGATGTTCCACTTACTTCCCATTTCACAAATTATGCTGGACACTGTTGGGGGGGGTTAGAGATGAACTCAATTCAATTTCGATAGTCCGATTCGCATAATTCGCTTTCTGTGTCCCCTTTAGACAATTTGATTTCCGTGGTCCAATTCTCATGTTTTCTGCGATGTGGAGGTGGGGTCATTATCTTTAATTTATCTCCGTAAACTTTTATTTCAAAATAGCACTTGCATAAATAAATTTGCAATTTTATCCATAGCTGGGGATTGGAAAGAGAGAGAGACATCTTTCCTAATGGCATGAGATCTCAATGGTAAAAAGCAAAAAAAATGCCTCTTCAAGAATTTGAACATGGATCTCAGACGCCCTCGGTGCAGTCGGCTGAGGATGTAGAATACACCGACTGCTTCTCTTTAAAGGTTTTTAATAAAAAAAGAGTGCAAAGAAACAAAATTCAATCGATTAGTGGAACTCTTCAGTTTTTCATACAAAGAAAGGAGAAGTCTCCAGTTCTAATTAAGGCCACTATGTTTAAATATCACACACCTTTCATTGGCGAAATTTGAATTTGATGCTTTTTCGAAAAAAAAAAAATTTGTGTAATTTAATACTAATTGTAAAAAAAAAAAAAAAAAAAGAATCCAAATTTTTTGGAGAACTGAAAAAAAAAAAAAAAAAAAAAAAAAAAAAAAGTATCATGAAAATGTTTCAAATCAAGGGGTATTTTTTTTTTTAATTCTATTTAAAATGTAAACTAAAAAAGGAAATTGTAATCTGAAAAAGTTTACATTTTTAATTCTTAGCTTCTTTTTATTGTATCTACTTTTTTTTTTTTTTTTTTTTTTAAGAGGGTTAAAATTCCTAAGATAGAAGAATATTGTAAAATGTGAATTCTTAGATTTTTTAACATCAAATTTTTAAAGAATAAATAAAAATTTGAATTAAAACTATGTTGCTTTTTTTTTTAAATATTATTAACTAAAAAATTGTTCGGTAACTGAGCATCAATTGTAAAAAATAAAATTTTGTCTTGGCAGTAAATTTCCGGTCTGAGGGAAAATATTGAAAAAAATGTCTACCATAATTAGAAATTCCTTTAATTATTTTAAAGTTTCAATTAGATCATCTCTCATTCTTCTTTATAGTAAAGTGGTTAATCCTAATTTCTCTAATCTCTCCATATAATTAAATTTTTAGTTAATTAAAAGGAAATATAAAGAAATGGTAACTAAAATTAATTCTTCAATAATTATTACAAGATAAACAATAGTTCTTAAACTATCACTAATTAAGTAACCTAACAGGTACAATCAGTCTGAGTGGGCAGCAGAGTAATGGTACTCTCAAGATCTCTAGAACAGGATCTTTGAAAATAAAATAGTAACTATCTAAGTTAGTATGAAAAGTAATGCAAAGAGATATCAAAATCTTCGGCTCTGATCTAAAGAACAAATAAAATCTAAATTTGCCACAAGTTCTTTCCTTACTTCTATCAAGAAAGAATCAAAGACTTAATCTCCCTTAGAATCTTTTTTATTTATTCATTCTAAACAAGCAAAAGCACTGGTATAAAAAACAAGAATTAAGAAGTCCATAAACCATCTAGGTTTGTCATACTAAGTTAATCTATCAAACAGTCTGCCTAAAAATATGATTTACAAGCATCTACTTAACAAATTTGATTATAAGGTTAAAATGTCATAAGATGGTAAGAATAGACTGAATAAAACGTAAAGTTGTTCGATATTTTTTATGTTTACATAAGTTAAACAATTATATTGTAAAATAAATACTTTATAAACATCAAAATAAAAAATAAATTAAAACAAATAAAAGAAGTAATTTTGTTTTTCTTGAACTTATGGAAAAGGTTTTGACAAGTTTATTAAACAAGTCAAAACTATTTTTAAATGTTTTAATTTAGATATCATTTCAATGCCAGTTTAAGACTGTCACAACTACAATTTCAGAATATCATAGGAAATCCAGTTTTTTTTTAACCTGTTAAAATACTATCAACAAACAGGGTCAAGATTATGTTGACTGTATTCCCTACAGAGGAATAAGATATCCAACAAATAAAATGAAATGAAATAAAATATGTCCTGGTGTCCTGGATATGACACTAAACTGAATCTGATGGTGAGGCTGGAGATCTGAAGAGTGTGGAGTACCCCTTCATAGTTATTATTAACTGACTCAGAGTAATAGTACCTGTTAGGGTCCCACCTATGGGTCAAATAGATCCGTTTAAAAATCATTGCATTCTTTCTATGTTCATATTTACATTTCCCACGTAGATGTGGGGGGTGGGTTTACATGATCCTATCAAATATGAATAATTTTGCGACACTTGACCTAAAAGTAAGCTGGCAACCTTAGTCAAGGGTGACCTGAAGGCTCCCTTTTGAATAGTTACTACACTGAGGTGTAGGGGAAGGCACTACTCCATTCCCTGGATTGCTCCACTTTAACCTTAATCCTTACCTTATAATGCTCAGTGTTAAGCAAGGCAGCATCAAGTACCATTTTTTGAGTCTTTGGTATGACCCAATCTGGGATTGAACCCCAGTCTCCCAGACTATTGGCAAACACTCTACTCATTAGGCTAATAGGACCCTAACAGATTCTACTACTGGACCAGAATGGACCTGGGAGTAATAGCAATGAATGGGTACTGCAGACTTTTTAGATTTCCAGAACTGGAGCCTCACCATCAGATTCAGTTTAGTGTCATACCCATAACATCTTTTTTTTTATTGGAGGGAGGAATCTTATCCCTCTGTAGAGGATACAATCAACATATTCTTGACCCTGTTTGTTGATGGCATTTTGACAAGTTTAGAAAAAACTGGATTTCCTATGATATTCTGAAATTGTAGTTGTGACAGTCTTAAACCGGTACTTTAATGATACTTAAATTAAAACTTATCCAGGATACCACTTTTGGAAGGATTATTATTCCTTTGCTGGGGACAGACAGTGTATTCTAGGCCCCACTGACAGTTTTGTTTTATAATGATAATGTCACGTGAGATCCCACGGAGATGATAGAAATAAGATTAATACTATCCTCCCGTTGGAATGAACAGTGGCAACCCGTCAAAAAAGTGACCATTAAGAAAGAATGTAGGTCACAGAGGGGATATCAACAGGTGTTGGTACTTAGTAACCTCAGGTCGCCAGACACCAGAAGGGAAGGAAGGTAGAAGCCAAGTGATTGGCTGGGACCCCAAAACTGAAGTGGGGACTCCTTCCCCTCAGCGGAAATAAAGAATAAGAAAGTTAGTTATTGGAAAGGGCTCGTGGCAGACAGACCCATAGCCATTTACTCCGGGTAGAAAACAAAAGAATATCTGAGACACGAGGGACCCAAGTTCTTCAAGCCAGTATTAAAAATAGCATAGAGTCTATTAGCCTGTGAAAGAAGAAAGATTCTCCAGTGGAACCCCGTCGAAAAATAAGATAAGTAACTTTGGGGGCTATTTCTCCTTTATACCCAAACTTTATATACCACTCTCTCTCTCTCTCTCTCAATTTGAAGGAAAACGAAAGAACAGAAAAGAAAGACATTTATGTTTTTGGACTGTTCAATTCATTATACATATTCGACACTTTGAAAGTGTATCTCTTTGTATAGTAAAGGATTACTGTATTTTTATGTTACCACGTGGTCTAAGTTGTTCTTGGCAGTTCTGCTACAAATTTGTTACCTCATGCTTCCTTTTCAGCTTCTATTCGCCTTATGTTATCTTGCTTAAAATTGTCCTATAAATTCCTCTAAAATACAACACGGGAAACCGGAGTTGCCGACTACTACAATATAAAATTATTACTACTAAAACCTATAGGTCCATATCTTCTGTTTTCTAGGGGAGGAAGAAAGCGACCTGGTGGGTGTGTGGATAGTGTGAAATTTGGAACCCCTTGCTAGCGGCGGTCAGTCTGGCCCTAAATTCATCCCTCACGTAATATGCCAGGTCTTATATGCCTGAGAGAAAAACTCTGAACGAGGAGTTATTCTATAGGGGATCAAGTGCCAACCTGCCCCGTCTTCACACGTGCAAAATAAAACCCCATTCTGGGATAAAAGTAAACCTTTCGCGTCACAATAAATTATATGTACAATCATAAGCTACTTTATAACAGTCAACTTTTAAGGATCATGCCTTTTAAAAGAGAACAAGATATATTAGCACATAAAAGGATAAACAGTATTATGAATTAATTCATCAAATTGCAAAAAATATTGTAAACTGAACAAGTGCAGCATTCATTTCAGAGAATTAGATTTGGTCTTCCCCTTGAGAAAATAAATGCATGAATTTACACCATCCACCACGAGCAGGTCAATTTTTAAGCAGAGAACTGCAGGTTTAAATTTAGAGTTTTCTTTCTAGACTGATTGCATTTAACTAAGAGATACGCACAAAGTGATATGCAAACAGATTCATCTAGGATTCGAACTTGGGGCGGGATCACCAATTCTATTTCCTACAATGATAACCATTATACTAAGTAAGCCTCCTCCTTAACTGATTTATTACAAACTAAATTATATAAATACTAATATAAATGATAGTAATAATTATTACTATCAAATACTGACTAAAATCTAAAATATATGTCAACTGTTTTTATAGATACTAGCAAATTTGCTGCACATAGCACAAAGCTATGCTTAGCTCTGCAAGCAATTTGGTTGCTTTACAACTGGCTCACTATACTCACACCTATTGCCGATCGTAATATCACTATACAGTATTTGAAATATCATTGCATAATCTCATAGATATATTACAAACTAAATGGTATAAATATATAATATGAATAATAGTATTTAATACAAGTAATTATTACAAACTGACTAAAATTTAAAAGATGTTAACTGTTTTTATGAATACGAGCAAATTTTCTGCATATAACACACAGCCATGCTATCCTCTGCAAGCAGTTTGGCTCACTGTACTCACACCATTAGCTAATCGCAACCTCACAATACAGTATTTGAAATATCATCATATAATCTCACAAAATGTGGAAAGACATGCTCAGTATTTTACTTTTACTTTTTTATACATTCACTGAAGATGACTAAGCCATTAAGAGAAAAAAAAAGATACAAAATTTCCCTTGATGGAATTGTTGCATATTGACCTTTGACAGAACCAATAATTAAGGTTTTTTTAAACAGGAAGTTCCAGCAGTGTAAACAAGACAACAATGGAAGCAGGTCATGTGGGTTGAGGGCCAGAAGGATCATGTTATGAAATTATATATAAACAGATACCCACAGACAGAATATTCAGTTGGTCAGTCAAGAAGGGTAATCAGAAGAGCAGTCAATGAATGCCAAGAGGTGGGGGACCAGGCAACCCTCAGCTGAAGAAGCAAAGCCATAAGGTCCTGAATATAGAATCACAACGTGGGTTAAGAAAAGTGTCAATATAACAGTCGTCCATCAATCTGTATCTGAGGCCCTCACATTTATCTCTCTCTCACACTTACAGCCAATTTCAACCCTTTTAAGTAATAAAGAGAGTTATATTTTTATAAAGAAATATGTTATTGGCTTTTCATTCCTTTATAACAACACAACAGAATAAGGCACTTATATATACACACCTTTCAAGTATCTATACCTTTAAGGACATCCTAAAAACAATATCAATAATTCTAAATGGTTTAAAACACGTGGCACGATAATGAGCATTTATATATATCTCCAAAGGATCTGAAGAAGTCCTGTTAAATATTTTTCGTGTTTTTGAATTTTTCCAAAACGTGTAACAGGATGGAAATAAATTTATAATCCTAATGTGACCGGTTTGTTGTTTTTCTTAAAGTATATATATATATATATATATATATATATATATATATATATATAGGGGGGGGTCTCTGTGTGCAGCTGACAGAATTATCGTCAGTATCTTTGAAGCAGTGCCAGAATGTCTTGATCTTCCTTTGTCAATTTTGGTACAAAGATCACATAAAGAGCATGAACCTGTGAGAACGGAAGTAAGGACAAGGGACGTTAGTCAGGAGTGAGACTCCAAAGTAGAGAGTCAGACATTCAGAGCTTGGGACATGGGGCCAGAGCAGTCAGAGAGTGGTATGGAGTCAGAAATAGGACATCGAGCAGTAAAGAAGATAACCAGATGATTCAGCTTTTTTGGTAGTTGTTTAGGAATTTTGCCGATTTCTCATGATCAGCCACACATAGATGCATACAGAATGCCAAAAAAGTGACAAACTTCACCTTCTTTTATTTTGAATCCGTGTTTGTTTTTTCTTCCTTGCACCTTCTGTTGTTTCTATTATTATGTTTTGTTCAACCTGTGAAATGTCTACACAGCCAGACATGAACTAACAGGGTCTACACTACAAGACAAACAGCCAAACCAAGCCAACAAACCTGGCTTGTGGGTTATTTCATATGTATGTTTTCTAGTTTTATAAATAAAACTTACCTAATAAATTGTGGGTAGAGCTGTTGAGAGAGAGACAAAGAGAGAAAGTGATTTGGGTTTCTTTATTTAAGACCATCAACCTTCATGGGTTATTTAATGCCAAAGACATCTTTGTAAAAGAACAATAGTGATACTATTTAAACCGTAGTAGGGGGATCAAAGAGTTCATGCCTTTCCCAAGGGTAACTGTTCAAAAGTGAATGTAATAGTATGACTGGACTTTGAATTCGCTTGCAGTCCAACATGTTAACCACTATGCCATCGGGAATCCCCTTGGAGAGAGAGAGAGAGAGACACACACACACACAAAGAGAAAGAGACAAAAAGAGAGAGACAGAGAGAGAGAGAGAGACACACACGCATAAAGAGTGAGAGACTGAAACAGGATGGATTGGGCCAAATAAGAAAAGGAATGATAAAAACAATAAAACCAAAGCAATTCAATGACTATTTTTGAGAATTGCTGGTCTCCTTATAGAATCAGCTGCTGCTGCTGCTTCTAAGCTTCAAGCAATCTATAATTCCACACATACATATTTATCAGCTTCTATGATTATATGCAATATTGTTAAAAGAAAAAAAAAGCTTAGTGAAAGAAGTACAAGTACATAATAAACCATGATTTATTCAAAACAGCAAATTCAGAATCTAATAGAAACATCTGGAAGAATAGTTACTCAATAAGACTTTCAAAACAAATATCAACATTTATAAAAGAAAATGATCCAGGTTTAAAGCAATTATTCACTGACTCTTTGAATCTATTTTGTAAACACACTTAACCCTTTTCTTTTAACTGTCTTGGTTATGGGGACACCACTCATGAAGTGTGTTTCTAGAGCAGGATTGGTTTAGTTTGGTTTGGTTTTATGGCATATCAACCATTGTAGGTTATTTAATACCAAATCCATTTTTATAAATATAAAGTATTTCAAACAATTCATTTTAGCATAAATACATAGTTTAATTCTATTTGACTCATAGATAGAACCCTAACTACACAGGACCAGAGTGGACCTGGGAGTGATGACAAGAAAAGGGTATTCTGCATTCCCCAAAGCTCTAGCTTATTGGAACCCTATTATCAGATTGTTTAGTGTCATATCCAAGACTCTCTTTGAGGGAGTCTTACCCCTCTGCAGAGATGCAGTTGGTATATTCTACAGCTCCAGCCAACTGGGTCACCTAGAGCAGGAATAGCTTTCCAGGATTCCAACAGGTTTGAATTCAGAGTTTTTTCTTATTCTACACTGGTTATCATAGCAATGTTAAAGAGACTAGTCTGCCCTACTATTTACCAATAGCTAGAGAGAAAATAGTGTGAGTCATAGATTTCCAAATAGTCTAAGAACTATGTGAAATACAAGCAACCTTGTACAGGATTTGAACTCGAAGTAGCGGAGTTAAAAAAGTAAAAAAAAAAAAAAAAAGAACTGTTTGTTTATAGTTATTCAATGTAGTTTTTTGTTTTCTTTGTTTCAAGGCATATCAACCTTCATGGGTTATTTAATGCTAAAGCCATCCTTGTAGAAGAGTAATGATACTATTTCACTGATAGTCTGGTGAGATAAGGGGGTTCATACCTTTCTTAAGTGTACGAGTCCAAAAGTGAATGTAATAATGTGACTGGATTTCAAGCTTGCTTACTTTGAAGCCACATTCCAGCAAGCCAGCTATTACCCCACAGGGTCTCCCCTTCAGTGCAGTCTAAAACCAGTTGGTTGGTTGGTTGTTTTTTTGTTTTTTTACGGCGTATCAACCCTTTTTAGGTTATTTAATGCTGAATTAAATTTCAAACAATTCAGTTTAGTATAAGTATAGATTTTTTTTTTATTTACACATAGTTAAATGTCAAAACAGTTCTATTTCAAACAATCAGTTTAGCATAAGTACAGTTTAGTTCTATTTGACTCATAGATAGGACCCTGTCAGGTGCTACCACTCTAGGCCAGAATGGACCTAGGAGCAATGGCAATGAAAGGGTACTCTGAATTACCCAATGCTCTGGCATTACTGGAACCTCACCATCAGATTGTTTAGTGTCATATCCAGGACACTCGTTGGGGGCGGGGTCTTACCCTTCTGCAGAGAAGCAGTTGGTGTTAACAAATACCAGCACTTTGAGTCAATGTGGACCTGGGAGTAATAGCAATGAAGAGGTACAACATATTACCCAAAGCTCCAGGACTTGAGCTGCACCATCAGATGTCTTAGTGTCATATCAAGGACATTCATTGTGGAGGGGGGACCCTCAGTAGAGATGCAGTCAGCATATTCTTCAGCCCCAGCTGACTGACCTCGAGAAGTGTTAAGTAATCTACTAATTTCAGACACTTGATATTTAATGGCACCATCTACGTTAAAACACATGAACTGTTTTATATGAATCCACATAGAGACCAATGCCTCTTGCTGCCTGCTCCAGGATTTGCAGGTGAGATTTGGCTTGAGCAGGTGTACTTGCAAGACATTCTAGATCAAAGAAATGACTTGTTTCAAATATTCCAATAATATAATTTCTTCAAAAACAAATGGTCATTTATGGGTGTTTTTATACTTAAAATGAATAATATACAAGGTGTTCATAACTCTCATGGCCCAGTTGGCTGGGGCTGTAAAACACACCAACTGCATCCCTGCAGAGGAGTAAGACTCCCACAACAAGTGTCCTGGATATGACACTAAACAATATGATGGTGAGATTCCAGTAATGCTGGAGCTTTGGGGAATGTGGAGTATTCCTTTATTGCCATCACTCTTAAGTCTAATCTGGCTTGGAGTGGTAGCACCTGATAGGGTACTATGGATCAAATAGAACTAAACAGTATATTTATGCTAAACTGAATTGTTTGAAATAGAACTGTTTATATGTATAAAAATGGATTTGGCATTAAATAACCTACACTGGTTGATGTGCCATAAAACCCAACCAAACCAAATCATATATATTTAATATATATGTATAAAGAGGATTTGGCATAAAATAACCTACAATGGTTGATGTGCCATAAAACCAAACCATATATATTTAATATATATGTATAAGGAGGATTTGGTATTAAATAACCTACAATGGTTGATGTGCCATAAAACCAAACCATATATATTTAATATATATGTATAAGGAGGATTTGGTATTAAATAACCTACAATGGTTGATGTGCCATAAAACCAAACCAAACTATAACTCTGAACTCCTTGGTATATATTTACCAGAATTTTTCTTCTCGACTGGTTGCCTAACAAGAGTTAAACTACCAGTTTGCTCTATTTTCCTCCTATGGGTGAAGGTTGAACAGACTGATTAATGCTTTTCCTTCAAGCATTAAAATGAAGTAGAATGCAAACAGTCTTGTTCAAGATTTGAACTCAGATTGCCAATTCCATTTCCCACAACAATAACCGCTATATTAAGAATGCTTCCAAAATAAGAACAGAATTAATAAGCTAAACTTTGTGAACCATTTATAAAAAAGAAATTATTATTCAGTTCCAGTGGAGTAAATATTTTTTCATTAGAGAAGTGGTCAAAAAACTTCAATATGAAAGGTAAGTTTGCTTTGGTTGGGTTGGGTTGGCTTTTATGGCCAATCAACCATTATAGGTTATTTAATACCAAATCCTCTTTATACATATATATTAAATATATATGATTTGGTTTGGTTGGGTTTTATGGCATATCAACTATTTAAGGTTATTTAGTGCCAAATTCCGTTTATACATATATATAAAGATATATAAGACTTGGTTTGGTTGGGTTTTAAGGCATATCAATCATTATAGTTTATTTAATGCCAAATCCTATATATATATATATATATATATATATATATATATATGATTTTTAAATATAAGTCAATAAAGTTAAATAGTTCCAAGTATTGCTATGAATCTCTAACAATTCAATTAAATATCAGTCATTTGTTTACTCACAGTTAAATGTCAAAACAGTTCTATTTCAAATAATTCAATTTAGCATATATTATTTGTTTGCACTCAGTTTAAATGTCAAATAGTTCTATTTGACCCATAAACAGGACCCTTTCAAGTGTTACCACTCCAAGCCAGAGTGGAGCTGGGAGTAATTGCAATGAAAGGGTACTCCACATTTCTCAGATCTCCAGTATTACTAGAGCCTCACCATCAGATTGTTTAGTGTCATAACTAGGACACTTATTGGTGAGGGAAGGGAGAGTCTTACCACTCTGCAAAGATGCAGTCAGTGTATTCTGCAGCCCCAGCCAACTGAGCTGGAAAAGTAAGTGAATGAAGCAATAAAGATCACATGCTCAATGTATGAAAGTAAAACATTTTTAATTGTTAGTTTGTGAAAGAAAAACACTTAAAAGAAAAATAGCTCTTTAAAAAATAAACTCATTGGCATTTAGAGTTTGTGTGAGGGAATATATATTTATTTTATAATAACAGGTTACACAAAATGCCTACTATGCCTTAGTTTGGTCAGTAATCAAGATTGATAAACAAGTTCATAATGACTTGAAAGGTTCCAGGAATTTCTTCTAGGCAAAGATTGAAGAGTTCTTTTTTGTAAGGTTGAAGTTTGTCTTTTCTGTTTGGTCTGGCTATTGTTTAATGACATTGAAACCTTTTGAGTTATTTAATACCAAACCATATATATATATATATATATATATAAATATATTGTTGTGTAGGAAACCTTCCACCCCTCTTGAAAGTGAACTGTTCTGCTCGTGGAGTTGAATGTAGGCTTTAAGTAGAAGCCTATCAATTGATATAGAGCAGTACACTGAGCTAGTCTTACTACTTACGCAACTTTTGTACCTTTTTATTACCAGCCTAATAAACCCTTTTTATTGTTACATGTTATTTAGTGTTTGTCTTTACAAACCCCAAATTAACATCATAACAGATATATATATATATATATATATATATATATATATATATATATATATATATGAGAAATGAGCAGAAACCTACCAAAGAGAATCAAGGAACACAAAAGAGACTTTAGAACAGGTAATTTTTCCAATGCATTAGTCATACATAACATATCCACAAACCATAAATCTGACTTCCAGCATTCAAACATCATCACGTTCATTCATGATAAAAACAAACAGAATCTTCTGCTATTTCACATAACACTATAGAACAAAGGTCAAGATTCTATAAAATATCATCTTACTTAGCCAAAAAACAGACATTTCTAATTTTCCTTTTCTTCACTCCCCCTTTCTTTTTTCATCCCTTCATTTCTTCTTTTTTTTTCTTTCTTCCCTTCATTTCTTCTTTTTTTTTCTTTCTTCCCTTCATTTCTCCTTTTTTTTCTTTCTTCCCTTCATTTCTCCTTTTTTTTCTTTCTTCCCTTCATTTCTTCTTTTTTTTTCTTCCTTCCCTTTATTTCTTTTTTTTCTTTCTTTCTTCCCTTTATTTCTTTTTTTTTCTTTCTTTCTTCCCTTTATTTCTTTTTTTTCTTTCTTTCTTCCCTTTATTTCTTTTTTTTCTTTCTTTCTTCCCTTTATTTCTTTTTTTTCTTTCTTCCCTTCATTTCTTTCTTTCTTCCCTTCATTTCTTCTTTCCTTCTTCACTACATTTTTTCTTTTTTTTTTCTTTCTTCCCTTCATTTCTCCTTTCTTTTTCTTTCTTCCCCTCATTTCTTCTTTCTTTTTCTTTCTTCCCTTCATTTCTTCTTTCTTTCATTCTCCACCTATACAAACTAACTTTTTGTAGACACTATGTTTCTCCTTAACTTGTTTAATAGATTTACATTTTATGACGTAATCTTTTTTTAATATTTTTCTGAATTCATTGAAACCGCTATTTTAATTCCTAATTCTCACCCTGATGATGACAAAAACACTTTCTACCTAAAATTTTCATAATTTCATATCTTAAATAATCCCTGTTAAAATGCATTGGTGGAATTAATTAATGTTTAGTAATAAATTTTTTTCTCATCCATTAATATGTATTTTTCTTTCTGTTTTCTTTATACAGCATATATGATTTGAAAATGCACAAATATGAAAGAGAAAATCTTCAAAAGATGATTTTATTTATAGTTGAATTGTTTACCTTCATCAGTTTGAATATATGATGACGTATCTTCTGAATTTTATTTAAATTAAATTTTTATATTTATCAAATGAAGACAAAAAAGGTTGAAAGATGTTATTTTCACTTGTGGCATTCAGTTTCAAAACTGTGTGATGTAATTAATGTTCAACATTCATTTTTAAAACCTTATATATTTCCTTAAAGAAAAAAGTTCATATACCAGTGTATCTCTATCAATATCAGTCAGTTTAATCTATTTGTCTTATATATATATATATATATATATATATATATATATATACACATACATACATACACATACATACATATATAATAATAATATTATCATAATAATAATGATGATAAATAAATATATATTAGATATAATTTTTATATACTATAATATATCTAATATATATATTTATTTATTATCTTTATAATAGCTCTATCCTAGATATTGAGCACTCTCCATATTATATTGCACTTGGTTCGACACATAACCACATAGTGATTTACTGACGACCAACACTCTCATAATAGATTTATAAAAACAAAAAAGCCTAATTGTTCAAAATAAGGAATTTGGTAATTTCTTTTCAGTAATTTGACTAAACAAGGAAATAAATTAAAAAAGCCAGGTCTCTGATAGTCTTGTGGTTTGAAATAATACGAGATTCAATGGTTTTTATTATGTACATAAACTAACATTTTGGAATTTTTTAAATCTAAGTTGTGATTAGTTTCTGATTTATGTCTGACCAAACCATTATTTTTTTCTTTTTCAACATTCCTTTTGAGTTCATAAATTTACTTTTGAAGGTTAAGAGATATATTTGATTTCTATATCAAGTGTAAATGTAATTGTTTTTGTTATTAAATAAATTGTTAGAGCATGAGACAAAAGTAGACAATTCTGCTTCACAAGTGTATGTTTTGTAGATTGTTTTGTTCCATATATATATCAACTAATTTGATGTTTGCAGTTATGTTGTTAGTTTCAACATCTATACTTTCTACACTGACCTATTTAAAACAATCTGATAGTAAAGCCTCAATCCCGAAGTTTTCAGGAATGTGAAGTACCTCTTCACCGCCATTGCTCCCAGGTCCACTCTGACCCAGAGTGGTAGAATTTGGGAGGGTCCTATCTATAGAACAAATAGAACAGTTTGGCTATTTAAACTGTATGCAAACAGATGACTTATATCAAATCAAATCATTAGAAATAGAACACTTGGAACATTTAAATGTGTAAATAAATCACTGATGTTTAATTGAATTGTTAAAAAAAAAAAAAAAAAAAAAAAAAAATGAGCTAACGCTTGTTTAAAAATGTTATCAACAAAATGTTTTTACAAATAATGTGTGTGTATATATATATATATATATATATATATATATATATATATATATATATATATAAACAGAATTTGGTATTAAATGACCTACAAGGGTTGATATGCCATAAAACTCAACTTAACCCACCTATTTAAGGTTTTGATTGTCATTTTTGTTGCAATTAAATATTTACACTTCAAGGAAGTTAACAAATTTTTCGTCTGTTGTCTTTGAGACTAAGTTGAACAGTTTAAAAAAACTGGTCGCAACAATCAAGGGATCCAAACACTTAGGGGGTCTTAGCAGGACCTCAATAAATAGTCCAACATTCTTTTTGCTAATAGTTCATCCAAATAAGGGATTACTTTAAAATATTCAATTTAAGCAGGATTATTAGATGCACTTTTATTCCTGTCTTAAAAAAGGGGTGTCCTGGGTATGATGGTGAGGCTCCATTTCAGGAGATCTGGGGAGTGTGAAGTAACCTTTCATTGCAATTACTCTCAAGTCTACGCTGACTTGGAGTAATAGTTCCTGTTAGGGTCCAATTTATGAGTCAAATAGATCTGTTTAAATACTATATTTGATAGGACCATGTGCAAAAAAAAAAAAAAAAAAAAAAAAAAACTTAAAGCATTTACACAAAGAATCTAAATATGACTATACCAGAAGTGGGCAAACTGCAGCCTGTGGGCCACATGCAGCTCACTGCACTGTTCTGTGTGGCCCACGGGAGCCTCTAAGAAAATAAAAAAATAAACACTTGCAGATAGACATATATATTCTTTTGAGTTTAAAAGATGTGGCCCTGGGATAATTCATAACCCAGTGATACAGCCCTCCTACTAAATAGCTTGCCCACCCTTGGACTATACAATGAATGCAATTCTCTAACCTCTCGGCATAAAATAATCCTAGACAGGTTGACATGCAATTAAAATAAATCAAATCAACTTTTTCCAGAAATATTGATGAAAGAACTAAAGATTTGCCAAGATAAAGACATTATTTTTGGCACTGATCTGTTCATGAGTAAACAGGCATCCATTTTAAAGTGATTTTAAAAACACAGAACCTTTGTAAACTTACCCCATAGGTGACTTTTTTTTTTAGGGATGGGTTGTAAAGTTGAACATTTTGTTAGTTCTTTTTCATATCAACTTATAAAATTTATTTGACAAAAATGTTTTAGATTTTAGAAGAAATTTTATTTTAATTTTCAAAAATGAGTGTCCTGGATATATGACACTAAGCAATCTGATGGTGAGGTTCCAGTGATGCTAGGGTTTTGGAGAATGCGGAGCACCCTTTCATTGCCATTGCTCCCAGGTTCACTCTGGCCCAGCATGGTTGCACCTGATAGGGCCCGATCTATGGGTTAAATAGAACTAACAGCATACTTATGCTAGACTGAATTGTTTCACTAAACTGAATAGTTTGAAATAGAAATGTTTTTTGACAATTAAACCGTACTTACATTTGAACTGCATGCTTATTCTAAACTGAATTATTTGAAATGGAACTGTTTTTTGACATTGAAACTGTACTTACACTAAACTGATTTGTTTAATATAGAACTGTTTTGACATTTAACTGTGTAAACAAAATCTGTACTTATACTAAACTGAATTATCTGAATTAGAACTGCTTGACTAAATTCAATAGCTTGAAATAGAAATGTTTTATAACAATTAAACTATACTTACATTTAAACTGCGTACTTATCCTAAACTGAATTCTTTGAAATAGAACTAATCTCATAAAATTGGATTTGGTGTTAAATAACCTACAAAGGTCGATATGCCATAAAAACCCAAACAACCAACCAACAATTACTTATTATTATCCTCATCATCATAATTAATTACACCTCTGTTCTGTAACAGAAGAAATATCTTTAATTCAAAAATGAAATTAAAAATTTATGCACTTTAAAGAGGTTTGATCTTACCTTAAAAAGGTACTCTTTCTGCCCATTTCTTCAAATGTAACAAATGTTACATTTGCACAGTGGACTTGGAGCAAACCCATGTTTTTTAAATTCTGTCCGTCATTTTTTGTTGAAAAGTTCCAGGGTTTTGAAGTGGACAGTTTTATCAAAAAATTAATGGAAAAATTTGTGCATAAGAATTTATCATTGTGGTGCAATCTTTAAAAGAGCTTTTTAGGTCTTAAATATGCAAATTCAAGATAGAATACCCCAATGGTTTCCAAAAAGGTTCAATAACACAGGTTTAGTAATATATTTTTATTAATATTTCAGAAAATTTTACTTTTTATAACCAAATTTTTTTGTTAACACAACTCAAAAATGCTTATTTTGCAGGTAAAAACTCTGAAACTTATTTGTATTTCTGAAAATAAAATGACAATGTTGAGGTGGAACATAATACTATATATATATATATATATATATATAGATAATATAAATCAGGTCTATTAATAGACTTAAGAGAACCAATCCATCAAGAATATATAGTAACAATATATTCAAAAAGAAGGCTCAATGCACGGCTATTAATATATAAGAATATATAGAGATATATATAAGTATATAAAAAACTCACATGCAGAGCAAACGTATCAATAATATCAGGTAAAACTTAATGGATGACTTCCATTTCAACAGTCTTTTTTACAAGACTATATCTTCAGATGGAATATAAGATTTTATCTTATATTAAATCTTATATTCCATCTGAAGATACAGTCTTGCAAAAAAGACTTGAATTGGAACTCATTCATTAAGTTTTTCTTTATATATATATATATATATATATATATATATATATATATATATATATATATATATATATATATTCTAAAATAAAGATCTAAATGGTGTTTTGTTTAAAGTGATTTAATTCAGTTCTGCTATAGCTATTTTGAAAGCATCCATAATCCAAATTTCCTTTAACCCATAACTTTAGAATTCAAATCTTTGCTTTCTTTGAATATTCGTTTTTTGCCTCAACAAAATCAGAAATAATTACGTTCCTGTATTCGAAACAACCCAGTAGTAGAAACTGACTAGAGAATTGGCTAATTCGAAAAATCAAAGACTTTAATTCCCTATTCTCGGTTTAAAATTTATGCTATTTCAAGGCATTTATAAAAATATAATCATGAATTATTTTTTTTTAATTGTTAAATAGGATGAAAGAGCCCTATATCTTTTGGTTTTGGTCTATATTATATTCTGAATGTTAAAAGTGATTGATGTGTGGTATATATTACTAATTGACCTTGTGCTGTAATTTTTTTTACGCATTTACACGTCAAAAGTCTAATAAATATTCAATTATTTCCAACATAAGCTATTTACAAGTCGTAAATGGATTCCTAGAGAAACTCTGGCCAATAAACGTGCCCATTGTCCAGTTTATCACATATTTTGGCAAATTTGCAATGTTCAACACACATGTTCACAAAATGATCAGTTTAGTCCACTGTGATTTGCATATAAAATTGACTAAATGTAATAATTATGGGACAGATTTTATATTCATTTCATTTATGAAAATATTAAGACAGATTTCAACTATTATTATAAAATTGATAGATAACTAATAATATAATAATCATAGCATAATATATAATTAATAATATTAATTATAACAAAATAACATAAATTAACAACATTTTATTACAATGAAGATTATGTATTTGTAACTGAAACTACATCACCACTAACATCACAATTTCCTTAGCAATGATTATTAAATTATTCAATCTTAATTAGCAACTTATCAATTGATGATGTCTCTATTAAAGTCTACCCGAGTTATATTTGCTTCAAAAAAGCCCATTTTATTGATATTTAGCCAACCTCCCACCAGGTAGGATTTGACACAAGGTCATTTTAATGTGGGGGCCTTGCATGAATCAAGACTTATGCGTGGCAGGTGCAAAAATGCTTGATCCCCTCAGCATTCCTCTATTGGAGAACCTTAGATGCCAAGCAAATAGTTTAGCCCAAGGGAAGCGGGTATTACCTGGTGGGATAGTCCCCTGGGACCTGGCTATTCAAATAAATAACACCCACCGGGTACAAATTCCAAGCAGGCCCATGTTATTAACTGGGGTTTAATCCCATATTATTAACGCATCTAAAAATCCTGCTGTGTGTGTTATATATCACTAAGAAGTAAAGGTTTACATAGTATATGATGTGGATAAATTTGCTAACTAGTTTTAACAAAATTGGGTTTTATAAATAATTACTTAATCATATTGATTTCTAATATTATTCTCAAATATAAATTTTAATTTTATTATTCTAAATAGAAATCAATTAAAATAATATTAAGTGAAATCTTTTTATATACATTCTTATTCAGTTTTGTTAGTCTTTTAATATAATATATTTTATTAAATTCCATTGGCCTAATGAGTAGAGTGTTTACCAATGGT